>OX578147.1:109853665-110453665 GCA_951213105.1 Amaurobius ferox
TCCAATAAGCACATCGTCCACAAATCTGAAATAGGGAATTTCATTTAGATAATGAGTTCCGATCTCATACTTATTCAAATAGATATCAGCCAACATGGAGGAACAGCCACCCCCCATGGGAATACCTTGAATTTGTTGATAGAATGAATCTCCGTTGTAAAGTAAGTTTTCATATAAAACGAATTTGATGAGGTTTTCGTAACTATTGATGTTGATAAATAGATGCAAATTGTATTCATGAAATGTTTCGATCATGATCTCAAACAGATCCTTTAAATTTATGTTATTGAATAAATCTTTAAAATCGTAGCTTTTAAGGTGTAATCTCTCTGGTATTTTGCTCAACTTTTCTATGACTTCATTACTATTTGATACCATTACCGTACCACTTGATTTTATTTTCGCCATTGTAGGTCTTAAAATATTCAGCAGGATAGCATTTGCCTTAGTTAAATAAGTTCCACATCCCACAGTCACCGGTCTAAATTTGACGGGTGACTAATGCATTTTAGGTATTAATACCAGGTATGGAAATTTGATTGTAGTGATTTCAATACCGATCCTTTTATACAATGCTGTGATTTTGTTTTCATTTGCCGTTTTAGACAAAACATTTAGTTTATACATTGTTTCGTTGTCGTAACATTTTTTTAATTGCTCTACATAGTATTTTTTGCAAGTAAATGCATAGTTTGAGGTAACTTTGTCCATATAAGTGATCACATACATATTTTGAAATATTTCCAACCGGTTCTTGTCCATTTTATAATTAGTAATTTTATTTTGTCGGTTTTTGTAATAAAGATTAAAATCAGCTAAAACTGCACTCTTCCATTCTTGAAAGGTTTCCATTGGAAAACTGTACTTTACAGCTAGTTTGTAAATAAAATCATCTAGATCCTTTTTAAAAAGTTTTCCGTGATTATAAAAATTCTGAAATCTGAATTTAGTGCCCAATTGTAAAAATTCTCTAAAATCCGAATCCATTGCAACTTCTAAATCACCAGTAACAATGTGATCATGATCTCTATTGCGAAATTTACTTGTTTCACATTGACATATCAAGTTATCATTTTTGTCCAACTGTCTTCCGATCATATTATAATTGAAGATTTTACGTCCGTTAGTTTTCATATATCGATATGTTAAACAAACTTCGGTCTTTTTTATCGGTAGGAGATAATTATGTTTTTTCAAAATTGTCTTAAATGGTATTGCATCATAATTCTTATTACAAAAAGTTGTAATTAGATATTCCTTCCCATATGGATTATTATTATTTTGTTCTAGCATAATTTCCAATTTCTTTGCTTTTAATTTAAATATATCGTAAAAAATGGCAATGTTTGCTGTAAATATACAATATCAAGATCTTTTACAATATCAAGAATTGTTACTTTAACATTTTCAAAACCGTGTTCCGAAAAATGGTTTAACTCCAAGTTGGTATCAAAGGTCGTATTATTTTTCACTTTTTTAACTTGACTCCGATGCAAATTTATCCTTATATTGAGATAATTTTTGGTTTGTCCTATATATTTCATGCCACAAACACTGCAGTATAAGCAATATACGCAATTATATACTTTGCAGAATGTTTTATAATTGGATTTGTCAAGGGTGATTTGTCTGGAATCAGCACTAGGACACAATTTACAACGTTTAGATTTACAACGTAGATATTTAAAATCTTTCATATTCTTATAATAAAATACTTTATCGTTGTCGGTATTTGTTTTCAAAGTGTTATTTTTGTAACACTTGTCGTTTATATCTATAGGTAAACCACACACGTTATTTTGTTTTTCCACTACATCGCTTCTTGTAGGTTTGAAGTATCTCAGTATAGAATTCATTTTTAAAGGTCACTTGATATCGATCCTACAGCTACCTTTATTGCTGTATTACCGGGCCATTGCAAAAATATTATTAAAATTATTATTCACAACGTTGCCAGTCGCTAAATATAAAGGTTGTACATATCATATATTTTTAAGTAGTTGAACGTGAAGTTTATGCCTTCTCAGTATTTACATACCATATCATTGTAACTTTTATCAAATACACATCGTGATTCATTTTGCTCATGACTCATACGTATCCAAAACCATTCCATATTCTGCGTAGACGAGTGGAAATTTTTTTACAATATCTATTAGTTTTTTTATTCCAATATACACGTTCTATACTATAAGTATACAACATATGTAAAAGAGTTTAAATTATTTGATAGAGACTTTTCAAAGCTTCTCGTCATAGACATTAACACATTAAAACATATATACAAAACGTTTAAGTTATAAAAGTATAAAATGTAACTAAAATGTAGGCTAAAATACAGAAGCAACACAATAATGCTATTGTCATAGATATAGCTAAGTTTCGAGAGATCAAAATCCCAAAAGTCTCAATATAGATAAAACCCCACTAATTATATAATCACATTTAATTGTCGACAAGTACTATCTTAAACCTCAAACTACAATTATGCATTCCAATTTCGACACACGGAAGACCACTCCAAGCACGCCAGTAGTCCGAGATGTTCCCCGAAAAGCGTGCTTCAACCGGGAACAAGGGGTCGTAATCCCCCTTGGCCGTTCGACTTCCTTGTAAGCATCCCCATCCGTTTTTACTTCTTTCATTTCTTATTCATTTGAATCCATATTCGTGCTTATATTGTATGTGCTGCAATGCGCCTTATGATAGTATGGGCATATCACGTTTTAATATTTCTAGTAAAAGTTATATTTTACTTAACATTTGTATTGTATATATATATATATATATATATATATATATATATATATATATATATATATATATAATTGAAGATTTTCATGATTACTTGTAATATATATACCCGAGAAATACCAATGAAAATTACTTGTAAACTGAAGGTTTTTGCAAATCAGAAGCCTAGTGTAGCACGATGAGCTATGCAAGAAGTTTGGAAATTGAATAAATGGAATCTAGTGATTATAAAAGGAATATAATGAATATGAAAAGCATTTCTGAAACCATGTACGTTATCAAGGGCCATACATGTTTCATTAATGCTGATTCTACGTTTCTGTTTACATAACTGTAAAATGTATTACAGAAATAATGTAAATGTTCCGACGTAGAAGAAAAGACAAAGTGGATCAAAAACACAAAAAAATCAAACATGAATATAAAATATTTTGTTACGCCAGCTTGTGGCTAATTATTGAAATGAGGATGCAAAGTATTATAATGTAATATCAAAAGAATATAATGAAAATAAAATGAAAATATATCTACCCCTAGTACTGTGGTACTTCTGGAAAAGTATGTGTATTACCAATCATCTCAGAACAGGTTACAGTGAATTTTTTGTTACTGACTAAACAGTTTTCTCAAAGCAGGTTAAAGTGAATTATACGAATAGTTTAACTGTTAGAAGAAGACATGGAGTTTATGAATTATTTAGAAATGCTAGAGTATGATCTGTCAATATGTTGCTGTAATTGTTGCAAGTTTTTGAATTTAAATTTAAAATGTGTTTTAATAAAAGAAAAAATAAGATTGGGTGGGTAGTTATTTTTGATGACGGTGTTGATGAATTTATGAAGATGTTCTTTGTAGTAACAAGGTGTACTTAACATTTTGATTCTTAATAACTGGTTATTAATAATATTTCTATATACAGATTTGGAAAGATTGGAAGAGAAATGTTGAAGTTTATTTACTTTGAAGTTATAAGTTTCTGTTTTGTCATAGATTTTAAATTGTATTGTATTTGCATTTTTAATTGTTAAACTAACGTCTAGAAAATTGATCCAGTTGGATGTATATACATTTTCAATGAGTTGTAGATTAGGTGGATAGAAATCAAAATTTAATTCATTGGCCTCATTAGTAATTCCAATAATAATAAGATCATCAATATATCTGTACATTATATGACTGTTGAAAGGGTTCTGATTTTCGTAAAAATGTAGATAAAGGTTGGCCAGTATGGTGGATGATTTACCTCCCTGTGGGATTCCTTTATATAATTTGTATATGCATTTTCCTTGAACTATATACTGTTTGAACAAAATGAATTTTAATAAAGTTTTGAATTTTGGAAATGATATGTTTTTTGCTTGAGTGAATTGTTCATATAAAAGTAGTATGACTTTATATAAATCATTAATGTCTATATTATTAAATAGGTCTTTGAAATCAAAAGTTTTTACATCATGTATGTAAGGGATTAGTTTTATTTTATTAATTAGTTCTATACTATTTTTGATTATATGTGTTTTTTGTACTGTAAAAAAATCATAAATTTGATTATGATTAGAAGTTGTTTGTCAGCTGCATTGGTATATGAATTAAATCCTATAGTGACTGTTCTAAATGAAATAGGTGTTTTATGGAATTTAGGTACGAGTACCAAGTAAGGAAAATTGAGATTGTATTTTTGTTTAAGAAGTTTGTATTAAGCTATTATTTGTTTATTTATAACATTGATATGAGTGTATAAAGGAGTTAAAGAAAGAGAGGTACTGAGTTGCAATTTAAGCTCGTCCAAATAAAATTTTTTGCAGATAAACGCATAATTACTGGATGCCTTGCCAACATATGTGATTACAAATTTGTCTTGAAGTGACTTGATTTCTTTAACGATTTCTTGGTAATTATGCTTATATATTGGAATGGGAAAGTGTTGGATCAAATGTTTTACATGGCTAGTTATTTGTACTTTCCAGATATATATATATATATATATATATATATATATATATATATAATATATATATATATATATATATATATATATATATAATATATATATATATATATATATATATATATATATAATATATATATATATATATATATATATAAAAGTAACACTTAAATTTATGAAAATACATATATATATATATATATGTATATACCAAAAGGGAGCACTTAAATTTATGATTCAAGTGCGAAAGATATCAAGAGGAACAAAAGAGTTATATCTTTCACACTTGAATCATAAATTTAAGTGTTACTTTTTGGTATATATTATGAATGAGAATTAAGTGCTGCATATTGCGCCTTTACTCATTTCATTTTGTATTAGATACTTTGATTGTCCTTTTCTCTCTCTCTCTCTCTCTCTCTATATATATATATATATATATATATATATATATATATATTTCCAATGTAATTTGTATATATTTGTAGCCTTATCAAAAACCGTTGAATGCGACTCGTCAGCACGATTATCAGATAAAAAGGACAAGGCTTTATCTGGCAAAGTGACAAAAGTCGGCACGCTACCCCTATGCATTCTTAAAAATTTTACGCCACACCTGAGCTGTTAGGCAATTTAAACTTGCGATAACTCGTTGTTAGTTTCCCAGTTCTTATCTGGACATGTTGGATAGTGTACAAATTGTGGTAATTTGGATTCTGGCCATGGAATACAGTAATATGTATCCGTTAAAGTATCCTTTGGACAGGGATTAAATTTGCAAAAAAAATCCTGGAATTGTTAGAAATCATCAACGCAAATTACCAAAGATTAGAACGAGGTTATAAGCTAGAAACATTTCTACATTAATAAACATAATATTGCATTAAGGACAGCTATTTTTAGAGCAATTAGAGATATATTTTAAATGTTTTCATACTGTTTTATAATATATTTTCATGGCATATGTTTCAAAGTATATGTACAGTAGTATATCGCCAAAGAAAAATTTACTCACTATACTAGTTGTTGTAATTCATTTTTGCTTTCACATACAATATTATATAATTGTAAATTATAGTTTTCACGATAATGTTCGAATTCAAGACTTTGATACCGATATATGTTTTAATACCTCCTAATCAAGTTTTGATTTTTTTTTTGGGGGGAGGGGGGATGTTTAGTATGGCTGCATGTCGATTTCTTCTGTACGAGCGACAGAAGCTGTGAACGATTTGTTTTGTATACGACAGCGGCCACAAATATTAATGGCTTTTCACGGAACCATATATCTGGCTTTGTTATTGTGGTGCACATTTAAAAAATTGTTGAAGTTAACCTTCATGAAACATATTAAATTAATCTTAAAACATGATCGTATATCATATAGTCGTGAAACATTGCATTGTGCAGTATTAACCCACCATTAAATTTTTAGTAAGAGTTCCTGGAATAGAATATATTAACATATACTACACGCAATTAACTGCATCCAGTTTAACTTTAAAGTAACATAATTTATTAAGAGAATTCTATTCATTATTAAATTAATTGCAACATTAATTAGCACATATATTTAAGGAGGAGATTGGAGATGTGAGACCAGGCATACAAAAATTCCTGAATTGAATATGACCTTTTATAATCTGATTTGCACATGTCTTCTTGTTGTCTTTAGACGTTTGGTCTGCAGTTGATTGTTAATCGAAGCTTGTTTGTATTACTATCTCTGTGACGACGGCCTCTTATTGATGCATATCCGCATCTCGCCTGTTGCACATGTCGTTAATCTCTGTAGAACTTTGTGCATGTCCATTATCGACTCTGGTTGCTATCTCCAACCAGTTTCTCCAACTATGTCTTACATCTGCGATTTTTACAAATTTTTGTATTTGTATAACCGTCTCTCGGTTGCCACCTCTTTTTGCCTGAGGTCTGATACGTCTCTTCGGCTATCATTGGTTGACTCTAGGGCGATGGAAAAACACATCGTCCTTATTGGTTTAACTTTGAATCAATCTCGTGGATTCAGCCTTTAGCCCATTTTTATGGCTTTATGACCTCTCGGGTCAGGACCTCTGTAAAACTAGCGTCACTCAGACTGGGTCTCTTTGTCTGGCCTGTTAGGTATCATAAATCCACATATAAACCTGTCTACGTGAATTCTGGTCTCACGTACCAAGATATAATTTTTTTTTAATTTCGAGCGAGAATTTCAATTTTTTTTTAAATGTCATACTTTTTAATATGATATCATAGGAAAAAATATGACATAATTATATATAAACGGGTTTATTGGTAGTTCAATCATCCCGAGATTTAGTAATTTCAATTATTATTGTGAAAGATAACCGTTATATATTTTTTGTTTGTGACGTCATTAGCCGTCACGGGAGGCAGGTTGTACCATCGGGATGTACATCGTCAATCATGGAATCAATTGTAACATTTTTTCAAGTCCATTAAAGTGACGTTCTCGATTGAACCCAGATAGAAAAAATGAAATACATTGAATCCTGTGGAACCTAATTTTTTAAACATTGTTTAATCGAGGCTAAAATTCACAAATATTCAAACATTAAAATATTTAAACAATTCTATAAAATATACAAAGAAAAGTGTCAGCAAAATATGTTCGTTAGTTTTTAAAATAAAAATTGAAACAATAATTACTCCCATATTGTATCACGTGATCCACTTAAAAATAACATATAGCATCCATCTTTGTTTCCCATTGTCACTATTATGATTTTCAAAGTTCTTTTAAATGCATATTTAGTATTGCATCCGTCCTGAAACCGCTTCATTTTTCCGTATTTTCTGCGCCTCTATATTCTGCGCCAACGCAATTACAATATTTATGAGTTTAAATGAACATCACACTTTGATTATTTCTGCAACGAAACCTAATCTTAATGGATGCGAAATGTAAGCAAGTGATTGGAAGATGAGCTATATAATAATTGTGAATTTTTTGCAAAATTATGCAGTTAAATCATGCAAAATTATGCAGTTCTAGAGTCTGAAATAAAAGGGATATGAATGAAATATTCATTGCTTTTACATAGAGAACCAGACGATTTATATTTCGAAGACGTCGTTCCAAAAAAGTTCATTTGTTTCCATGAAGCTTTGGGTTTTCAAATATAATAAATTACTGTAGTACTGTGATAATTTAAAATATGTCAGAGCTAAATGTATCGCATTTTAAAGATGTGTAAATGAAATTGCATTTCAGTTCGGTGTTTCATAATCAATGCTTTATACATGATTGACATTTCTTGTTTTTGTTTTGTCTTGTAAAATTTTGACGTAAGTAAACAAGTTTCTAAAATGGACTCTGGTGTGATAATGTGTTGAGTTACAAGCAATTTAATTTTAATTAATAAATTGGCATTGATTATTTTTAGTTTTATATCATATGTACAAAAATTTCAAAACAAGTTAATGAATGAAAGATAAATATATAAGTAACAAATTATATATACAAACTTATTATATTGATATAATTCATATTATTATGAGCAAAAATTCCAAGTATCACTATTCAGCTCATAGATGTGGCTCTTTTGAATTAAACTTTAGAATTTATTCTATTGTTTGAAGACATAATCCAATCTTCATCAAAATGCATAGAACTATTTATTTATACTAAATATTACTTTTTATTAATTTACAAAATAATCTTCTAAAATTATTGATGATCGCAGGGATTGACGCTGGACAATCTGCAAGAAAATATTACGGAATTTGATTTCTATAGAAAATAAACATGCATGGATTTATTGCTTCATTTTATTTTGACGATTGACAGTACACACTTTCAGGTTAACCATTTAGCTCGTTTCTGCAGGTTCTAAGTTTTAAACGCATATTATACTCTACTCCGAACTTTGCTGTTTGAATTAATATATCCTGATTCATAAACGCATTCTTAAATTAATTTATAAAATATATGATTTTATTGTTTGTTATTATGTAACGAAACTTATAAGCAACAAAGAAAAAAATATAATACGGATATATCCATGACACTATGACTATTATGACTATTCATGACTATATCCATGACACTATGCCGATACTTAATTATAAGATTGGTATTATAATTTAATAATTATTATTAAAATAATATAATGTAAATATTAACTATAAAGTAGAAACATAGAAAAAAGTAAATTACTTTTGAAATCACAATTTTCATTTCTTCTGCAGCTTTTTATCATATATATTTGAATAGTTTTATCTCAGTATGAGATAAAACGGAATATATATTAAATGAGATAAAAAACTAAAACCAAAGACGGAAAACCTAAATCTAGAACAAAATAACTCTTCCAATTATTCTCTACAGTCCAGATGCTTAATAATGAAAATAAATTTAGCCAATATTATCTTTAAAACTAACAAAATCTAAGAAGCTACTACTTAAAATGGCAAAAACTTTCTTTTACAATTTATTCCATACATACCAAAGGCTTACGACGCTAGTCAATTTGGGCATGTGATAACTGGGTGTTAGCTATGCAGACATTTTTGACAACTAACAGTTTAAAGTAATTTAAATTCTTTACATAAAAAAAAAACTAGAGAGTTTATATTAAAGCAAATTTTGATGAGAGATTAAATCAAGAAATATTATCATTTGTGAAAACGTGTTGCGGAAATAATAGGAACATTTTACTTTGTATTATTTCCAATAAAATAATTCATTTTAGAACAACGCAATTTCGCTTTTCTAATTCATTTTGTTCACATTTAATAGTTTATTATTTCTAAGTTTATTAAATTTTATATTTGCTTTTAAAGCTGCGACATTGTATTGTAGGATACAATAAAATAGCATAACAAAATAATTAAATTTGAATATACCAGATTTAATTAGATATACATTTAGAGTACTTTGCAAGATAGAAATTGAAAAATGAAAATTATATATTAATTTTAAAATAATAGAACATAGTTAATAAGTTTTAGTATATCTGTGTTTAATAGTTATGTTTGTATGAGCTTCTTTTGACTTCCACAATTTAATGTACATCACGTTGAATTAATGCAACATATTGCATTCGTATTAATTAGCTAGATTCCCTATAAATAGCGAGGAAGTGCCCATTTCTATGTATTGCATTTTGCTGCTAGTTAACTGGTAAATTTCATCTTCAGGAGCTTGTTGGACACAATGCAATATACATGATGTAGAGTGTTTAATTAGAAAGAAACAACAAACATTCTGCTGAAATGCATGTCATGTGGCCTAGAGCACAATTTGATTACTATCACATCATAGACAACTAGTGTCTTTATAAATACTTTCATATTTCCAATTTTGCACAATGCATATTTCATTTAAATTACATTTAAACATAACGTCGTAAAAAATCTGACATTCTATACGGGACTGGGACCACGAATTTTCGTACTGGTTAGCCGACGCTCTCCCAACTGAGCTACTGGGACTCAATTTCTAGCTTTTATCGTCGAAGTGAATCCATCATTCTCCGCCCTCTATGTCAGATTGACGTGCAGTTTGATAATCTTGTAATTTGACAATCTGACATACCTGTTATTAACTCACCACCTCCTGTTATTAACTCAGGTTAACCTCTTGATACTAAAATGGTTATCCAGGTTAGTATCCGGTTTAGTTTTTACCTCCCGATTTGAAATCACTATGGTCACATACGGACCTCCCAAATCGGGACGATATAGTGTCGGGCCCAGTGTTAAAACAAGGGGGTTGTACTCAGAGGACTTAATTCCCAGCGCTTCCCAAACTGTCTGTGTTTCTACGCGAAGTATGAGCACGTTAAATCCAAGGGTTCGAAAGTCATTTTGAGAGGTTGGTGGTAGGGAAATGAAGGTACGGTAGCTGTGAATGACGCTTCACTGAGGTCCGGTCTAAATTGGGTAGCAATATCCAAACCGTCCAAGCAGACACCTTACACCTTTGGGTAGGTTGGACAGTCAGGGCTGAAAGAAAGATCCTTAAAATAATTACACTAACATGTTTGGGCAATTTTCTCAGGCGCAATGTATACCATTAACATTACCTTTCTTAACACTCGAGCGCTATTTGTAAATAACCTTGTTGTCCCAATCGGAACTCAAACTAAGGATCATCATACTGACCAGGTGACGCTCTCCCAGTTGGGATACTGGGGCGTAAATTCTAGCTTTTGCCGTTGAAGAGGATTCTGCAGTGTAATGCCATTACTTTTATATGTGCAATCTCAAATCTCGTTGGTGGAAAGGAATCGACTTTGAATGTATTGTATTGGGTATATACAGGATGATTAAAAAAGGTGGGACGAACTTTACGAGGTGGTAGTACACATAAAACCAAACAATTTTCGTTAGCGTTTACCGGGTCCGAAATGAAGCGTAATGGCGCCAGTGGGCGCTTAATAGTGAAACCGGTAAAGTGAGGCGAAAATACAAGAATTATTTAGAAGTTATAAAATTACATTTAATAAACTATAGTCACAGTAATGGCTCAAAAGATTGATCGTCAACCTGAATGCACGTCTCACAGCGGCGATGGAGGGATTGACGATCTCTCTCGAAGAGGCTAGGTATGTCGCGCACTTCTTCAGCAGCGGCCGAAATTCTGGCCTACGAGTTCTTCTTCAGATTCAACGGGAGTGTCATAGACGATACTCTTGAAATGTCCCCATAAAAAGAAATCAAGACACGACAGATAGGGCGATCGTGGGGGGGCAGAGCTATGAGACCAGCTCGCCCAATCCATCGGCCCCGAAAATTGACATTCAGATAGCCCCGGTGTTAAAAAAATTAGATAAGGGTTTTTATTTCCCAGATGAAATTTGCATACGTGGTTTTCTTCTTCAACTAGAAAATAACAACCGAAATGACACTTTTGAGCCGCCGCTTCCTAACTAGTAAGCGCCCTGTAACGCATTTACGTTTCATTTCCAACCCGATAAACTACGACGAAAACTGTTTGGTTTGGTATGTACTACCACCTCGTGAAGTATGGTCCATCTTTTTAAACAACTTGTATACAATCCCCCTGCTTTTCTTATTTGAGTCCACTTTGACTGTTTCAATTAAGATTTGTTGTTCTGTTTAGTACTAGAAAAAGAGACCAATGCAGCTTTGAAACATCTACATTCTGTTCGTATTATGATGATATCTGCTTAACTACGTTCCGCTATCCCTTTTCCGTTCCACAGAATGCATTTACTTTTTAATCAGTTTTACTTTTGAATGTAGTTAATGCATAATTGCATGTTAATGCATAATGCATTTTAAATGTAGTCAATGCAATGTTGGTAGTACAGCATCGATAATTTTTATGTGAACCACATTCAGCAACAAACAGTTCCTGTAAAACATTAATTTATCTCCAAATATACAAAACATGTTAAGTTTAAGAAGTGTTACTGTTACGCATTAAAATAAATAAAAGTGGTGCAGCATACAAGAATTTGATCCAACCAAGTTCAGCAATGTACTCCATCCGTGAATCGTTAATTTTCATACACAACATAAACAATTTAAAGGCTGTCAGTTAAGATTTAGAAGATTTTTCGTCGCAAATGATATCAGTAATTGGGGACATCATTCACAATTTTTATCCCACAGAGTTTAACAACGAATCTGATATGTAATGCAGTTATTTATACGAAAACACAAATTAAAAGAACTGGTTCAATTTGAAAGAAGTTATCGTCTGACTGAGCTTGTAGATAGATATGCAGGCAAAATCAAATCGAGTCTGACTGAAAAGTAAGAAGCATACTCACATCAATACCTCACTTCAATTACCACGCAAAAACAAGTCCTTTTTTTGCCAATACACGATTATTGCAGTTGTTAAAGTTACTTGCACCCAATATAAAACAATTCGATGGCGGATTGTTTTATATTGGGAAATCGGGCAATCTCTATAATACTCTTACATATGGAAAATATGTAAAACTAAAGCACAACTATTATGCTTAGTATCAAATCACTACACTGTAAAATATTTGCAAGCATGTTACGGACAGTTTTAGGGGAATTGGCTGCCCGTAATGGAGAGTAAGGTTCCTAATAGTTAGGATATCATATATATATATATATATATATATATATATATATATATATATATATATATATATATATATATATATATATATATATATATATGTTATGATAACCTTCATAAGGTTCCTAATAGTTATGATAACATATATATATATATATATATATATATATATATATATATATGTTATCATAACCTTTGGCACCTTACTCTCCATTACGAGCAGTTAATTCCTCTAAAACTTTCTGTAACATGCTTGCAAATGTTTTACAGTGAATTTAAAATTAGAAATTTGACAATAAAAAACTGACATATCATACTTTCATATTGCAAAATATTTGGTAGACGTCATATACCATCATGCCGTCTGTCACGTACAACTTCAGTCGCTAACTTAACAAATTTAGAACTTCCATTAGACCATTGCAATGAAATATGTATATAAAAAGTTCAGAAAGTATACAATGATGACCAATACCAACAGTAAAACAGATAAATCGTGCTCATTAAAAGGATGCAAGTTTCATTTGTATTGTTAGTCCAGTCTCATGCTCATTTTTTTTTTACAAACAGTCACTAAATACTTTAATATTACAAGCACGTAGCTTAAAAAGTAACAATTATATGCAGAAAATGAGTCAATTTGTGTAGTATTATAGCAATGCTCAAGGTGCCAGTATTTTATTCTAAGCCGCTTTGTTAATGACACCTTGTTCTGCTTCAAACAAATCTTAGCCACGCCTTAAAATTACATTACTGACATTTGTATTGTCTGCTTCAATATATGGAAAATTTAACAACAATTATAACAGAAAACTGAAACAACAATTATAACAGTCATTTTTGCGAGTCCCGTTCAATTCGTTGGGAAACAAATAGTAATATATTAAGAACATGCACTTGAATATCTAACATGCAAGCTTTATTACTTTTGACTTACATGTTTTGGCATTTCCCTGCAAAATAATATCCAAACTGGAAAATTTTGAGTAATATTTTTCAAAATGTACCCTTATTGAGTATACTTTATCTTGACAAGTATACTGCATGCGGATAAGAGGTTCATTTGAAAAATGAGAACTCGTGTTAAACAAACTTAATATCAGAAGAGATTTAATAAAAAACATACATATTTTATTTATTATCTTATATAATATTAGCATAAACAAAAAAAATTATCTCAAATAGTCCATTACTTAAGATGAGTTTAATAGTTCAGGCTATGGTATAGTAATCTATCCTTTTATAGTTATAGATACTACAGGAAACACATTATCCATCGCAGCAAAAGCAAATAGCTTCATGAAAAATAAAATGTTAACGGCTATTACTTTCCTTATATACATAATGTATAACGAAAGTATTGAGACGGGGTCAAAAATTCGAATTCGAGTTTTCGACAGGAGAGCACGTTTGAAGTATCCCTGATCAAGAATCGAAAACTTTTGAGGTGATGTCTGTGTGTGTTTCAGTGAGTCTATGGAGACGATATCTCACGAACGGACGGAGCCATTCGAATGAAATTTGGGACAAAATCACAATCCGTGAATAATGGAAGCCTGTTATTTTTAAACGCAAACGAATGGTCAGAACCCACCTACAGTTTCGAGTGAAATTTTGAAAAAAACATCAAAAATCAAAACCTTTAATAAAGTTACGCAAATAGATATTTCTTATGTAATTTTTTCTTAGAAAAGTTATTGTTCTCTTTCACATCGCTGTGAAAGAGATTGCCGAGATATTGCATATTTTTCAAATAAATTTATCAAATAATCCCATAAATTCAAATAAATATATTAACTGTTGAGAAACATGTTCACTTGTCATATGTAATATCATACGATAAATTAGGTGACACCATTCTCGTGGATCTAGCTCGTTGCATTCATGAGAAAAGATACTTTGAGTAATACTTTTGTATTTGAACGCCAATAGTCATTTATCTGCTATAAGAATAATTTATTTCTCCGTCCCTTTCGCTTGGCGAGATTTTGGCGAAAAATTTGGGGGAATGTCGCCAACTTGGCGACTTTTTAAATGTTGCCAAATTATCGAAAATCTTGCCAAATGGATAAAAATGACGCTAAATCAATGAAAATGACGACCAATTGATGAAAATTCAATATCTGGGAAAGAATAGAAGTATCTACTATGAGAATAAGCTATTTCTTTTTGCTGTGAAAGTAGTAAATTCATTGCATTATATAAGGAAAGTCATGTATTCCCCACATCAGATTTTTTATATTTATAATCCTGTTTGAATTTTAAATCAAATACTCTGTTATTAGTTACTTTGAGCTTTTTCCTATCATTCTGCAGTATATACTTTGCGATCATAAAATAACTTCGCCTGATGTTTATTAGCTTCTATCGACAGCAATTTCAGTCAAATACGGATGGCATTTGTATTTAAGACGTTGTAAAATATGCATTCGGGATTTATAGAGATAAAATGAATCGAAATTTCATGGCGAAGGTCTGAGTGCCCGAATTACGGGAATTTAAAATGACAACTTCCACAATTTCCAATATCTCACTTTGATCATCGCTGTAAAGAACCATACATGAAATTACCATTTTATGGCTAGACCTAAAAATGGCCCACATTAACAATGTGTAATGAGATTTCAAAACAAAAGAGGAAATAAAGTTGACTTCTTCACTTCCTTTCTTACCTTGTTATTTCTTGACACATTTTATAAAACCTAAAGAATAACCTATTTTTTGCTATAAAAGTAGTAAATTCATTGTATCAATTAAGGAAAGTCATGTGCTGCCCACATCAGATTTTTTCCATGTTCTAGTTGGAGGGACTGCTAACAATATATAATTCTCAAGAAGAATACGCTGTCAAGACTGGAATTCCGAGGGCATCAAAAGTCGCAACGGATTCCCGCCTGACACAGCTGACCGAGAAAGTCTAACTTTCTCAGGAAATTTCACTACCCAGGTTCTAAACACACCTCTCGTCAATTGGAAAAATTCCAATTGATGACCTGCGGAAAAACTCAAACAAAATCCCAAAATAAACAGAAAAATACTTTTACCTTAAAAACTCATCCAAAAGCTGAAATACATAAATCAACACTATTTCTACACAAATAAAAACTCGATTTAATTTCAAATCCAAATTTATTAATTACTTAAGAATGGAGTTAGCACTTATAACGTAAATGCTGATCAGCTCTAAACCACTGAACCACTTCTACCAAAAATCATCGGCTCTTTGCCGGAATTTAAATATCAATTCTTTAATCCTAAATTACTATAGAATTGCTTGTTAATATCACATATTCAATTATTCTGCAAAAACATGGTATGGTCAAAGAGAGAATACACACTCGAGGAACGCTTAAGGCTTAACTGTTAATTTACTTTAATTCGATATTTTACTTTAAGGAATTAATTTAAAAGTAATTTAATTCAGAAGATCTTGAGAATACATCAGGAGGATCAGTCCGCCGGTACACAAGTCAGTCGAGGCATCGCAGCCACCAATTACCGAAAAGGTCGCTTACCTCCATATCTGGAAGGACTCAAGAAATGACGAAGTCAAAACATCCACCCGAGTACCCTCGGGGGAAGTCTTCCCCGGCCAAGGAGAGGCGGCAAGCTGGCAAGTAGAATACGAGCAACGGCCCGCACAGGGCTCAGGCTTCATCACGGACTCCATCTGTAGCGGTCTACAAGCATCTAGAACAGGAGGTTCCCGGACAGTCAACGGCGGCAGCAAACAACGAGGCTCGGCATCAGCGATGATCCAGTCATGTAGTGGCGATGGTAGCGGCAGTGGCGTCTCCCCCCCAAGCCCCACAGTGACGGACCTCATCCTGGGGGATAAACTCCGAGCCGTTCGTGGGTTCGACGATGTTTTTCCAGGGAGAGAGCCCAGAATCAAGAATCACACAGCTTTTAAACATTCCAGGTGGATCCAGAACCCGGCCAAAAGAAAATCACAAGGGGCTCACATCTTCTCTTATCCACCAATACAAAAATGCTTCCATTTCAAATATATCCAGGGATCCGAACCCTTCAAACGACAAAGTTCAAGGCACGTGCAGAACAACACGAAATCCAGCACAAGATTGCATCACCCAACATAGCGAAAAAAATGGAGACAACTGTCTCCAGCAAACAAGTACGACCTTGAATAACGGTCGCTATTCCTCGAGTGTGAAAGAATTATTATGAAATAAAAATGGCACCAATTCAATACAGATTTAGATACATTTAAATATGGCAAAATATATACAACGACATGAGGGTTACGGGACACAGATTAATTAAATATTAATATAAAAGTTTAAAAAGTATCATAATTATATAATTTACATAAGAGTGACGAATTCCGTCACGACAACGCTGTATTCCCTCAAACCCAGATGCTACTTTTTATTTCGTCTTAATACTGATTAAGCAACAAGAGACCGCATTTATGATTAACTACTGCAATTAAATAGGATTTATCAGAGTTTCCTATAGCAGGAGTTATCAGAGTTTCCTAGGAATGTTATACACTAAAAACTCGTAATTTTAATTTCCATGAAATCATAGAAGAGTGTGATTAAATACTATGCATAACGGTTCAAAACTAGTTAATACATTATTTCTGGCTAATGCTGATTTAGTAATGAGTTGCCTTATTTATGGGTAACTGCTGCAAGGAAATAGGATTTATATGCGTTTCCTAAAATAGGTTGAAAATTATATACGAAAAATTTCTAATTTTAGTTTTTCTGAAATTGCAAAAGACCGGAACCTAAATAAATGGTAATGAAAATCGGAAATTATATGAAAAAACACGAGATCTTATTTATGAGTAACTAAATAGGATTTATAGGAGATTATTGGCATAAGTTGAATGTTAAATACGAAACATTCCTAATTTTAACTTCCATATTGAAGCCAGAGACTAAATAACCTGTAATAACAATATAAAACAATTAATGCATTATTATGTCCGGTTAATGCTGATTTAGCAAAGATATACTTTATAAGTAATTGCTGTAACTAAATATAATTTATAGGAATTTACTAGAATAGGTTTTGAGTGTTATATGAACAATTTCTAATTTGAGTTTTCATGAAATATGCATCCATGGTGTATATACCCGCTACATTGTCTCTCGCTCGTAAGCAGATAAAAGTTCCAAATAAGCGGCACATAAGAAGCTAAGGAACTACAACCTAAAAAGGGCAGGCCAACGGCCCTACTGTGCTGATAACACCGGTTTTCGTTAGATCACCGAAGTCAGCATCGGGCGCGGTTAGTACTTGAGTGGGTGACCACCTGGGAACACCGCGTGCTGTTGGCACATTTCGGTCGCGGTAGCGCGGTGGTTTGCGCGCTGGATTTGCACGCTGCAACAACTGCCGCAGTGTTCATGCGGAGTACGATCACGTTAAACATGTGGGTCCGTAAGTCCTTCCGAGAGGTTGGTGGTAGGGGAAGGAGGGCACGGTCCCTGTGGATGCCTCCCCCACTGGGTTCTGGTCTAAATTGGTTGGCACTTCGCGGCCGTCTAAACAGTTACCTTACATCTTTCTGGTAGGTCGGACGGTCTGGGTTTCAACAACAACAAGAAACCGCCAAGAACCTAAAAAAGCGCCTAAATACGTCTGACCTGAAACTATATTCGCGGGCGTAATATACGCTAAATAAGTGCGGTGAGTTAAAAAGGAACAAAATAATGTTGGAATTAAGATGCCAAAAATCATAAGTTGTTACATCATGAATAGGGTCAATCAAAAACAGGAATAAATGGGAGTATGGTAGAGGAAATTGCATGTTAATTGAATTAATAGGGACTGACATACGTGAAAATGTAAGTTAGAGGTGCGATTACTTAAATTACAGAGCTAAAAGCTGAATTATATTGGAAGGCAGGGTCGGGATATGAAAAAACTAGTTATATATGTTTATTATTGAAAAACCACTTTCAACTATTTTAAATCAATATATAAGCTAAGATAGCTTAGCTTTCGAAAGGTGGCAATACATTCAGGATTCATGAGTGGTTTGCGCACCCTGTGGGGCGCGACAGTCCAGTTGCTGACGCGCGGGAATTGCACTCGGTTGGCCGTTGTTCGCACTTCCGTCGTGTTCACACAGAGTACGTTCACGTTAAACATGTGGGTTTGTAATTCCTTCCGAGAGGTTGGTGGTAGGGGAAGGAGGGTACGGTCCCTGTGGATGCCTCCCCCTCTCGGTTCCGGTCAAAATTGTGAGGCAATTACCGGCCGTCCAAACAGATACCGAATACCTTTTTGGTAGGTCGGATGGTCTGGGTCGAAGAACAAGAGTGTTTTGAGCTCTAGAAGCATCAGTTAAATCTGGTGAAGAAAAAGTTCATAAAATTCCAGTGGAAATTATGTGCTAAGCTGATTAATAGAGGTTAAACTAGAAACATAGTTTAAACCAGCGAAAATTTTAATTATACAAGCCAAGGGATTCAATGTTAAATTCTTAATATTTACACCTTCAGCCTACACAATTTAAGCTGAGTCTTATATTGGGGTATGGGAAAACAGTTTCAAAACATTTCAATTAATATTCTATGAAACAGCTTAGCTTTCAAAGATTAGCATCACCTTCGAGATCGTCCGAAAAACAGGAAGGGGATGATTAGAATTTAGAATTATTAGCCAGGCCATCATTTGTATAATACTGGTTGCTAAGATTGGTAATTGAAGAAAGTAAATGTTTTTTCGTAGTCCTCCGTACGTTAGATACTATAATATGGGATATTATATTTCCAGATCATTAGAATACTTAAGTCCAATTAAAATATAGAACTTAAATATGATCATACTTATTCCATATATAAGCTTTAATTTGCAATATTTATGATAATGACAATGTTGTTCGCCTATAAAATATAAATATTATCGTTAAAATTCACGAAAATACAAAATATCTACATTTAATACTCTCTATGTTAAGACAAAGTCTAAAAAGTTGTATTCCTTAGTTCTAGAGTCGGAAAAGGTTAAAATTGCCTCTGGTATTTTTTTGTATATATTTAAAAATAAGTAAATGAAAATCCATTACATTTTTCGGTTTCCAAGTGAGTTGCATTAGTGCCTAGACATTTGGCTGTAATTTAAACAAAAAACGAATAATTTATCTGAAACTGTGACCAAAAAGCAAGTACTTATTCAAAGTACCAGTTTTGCTATCTACTTAGAACTGCATAAAGGACTGTAGAATGTATTTGAAAATTCCTCTGATGTAAGTATTTATACAAGAATTCGTGGAGAGTGTCGCAATATTTATTTGTAGACATTAGCACTTGACGTAATGTAATAAAGTCAATTTTAACTGCTTATACAGTACTGTGGTAATTTATTGAGAAATACAATTTTTTTTATAAAATTCAGTTTTATTCATGTTTTCTATGGATACATTTAAAACTAATAAGTGATATGACCTCCCCGAGACTTTATAACATCACAGACACGTTTCGGCATGGAATGTACTAGACTAGCACATGTAGTTTTAATTTCAACGTCTCTGAACCATATGTCAATAACGGCCGAAATTAGCTTGTCCATCGTCGTACAGTCAAATTTGTGAAGCCGTTTTTTGACAATAGCCCACAAATTTTCTATGGGATTCAAGTCTGCTGAATTCCCGGGCCAATCCAGTAAGGTAATATTTTTTTTTGAGCAGAAATTTTTGATTCGCTTCGAAGTGTGACATGGCGGGCTGTCTTGTTGGAAAACGCAATCTCCGTTCGGCCACAGTTTAGCCATGGTTGGAAGCACTTTTCGCGTCAATATGACTTCGTAACTGGCACTGTTCATCATTCCCTCTACGGGAACAAGAGATTCTGCCCCCAAAACGTTGAAACAACCCCAAAACATCTTTTTGGGCGAATGCTTGGGTGCTTGATTGATGTGGTGCTGATTGAGAGGTTCTCCTTGGCTCCTTCTCACGAAAATAGATCTAAATTCCTGAACCACAAAATGTGTTTGTCGGAAAAGAGAACTATCTCCCAGTCCTTCTCAGTCCATGTTTTGTATTTTCGTGCCCATTCCAACCTTTTTTTCTTCATGCGAAGCGTCAGAAGCTGCTTCTTGTACGGTCGACGTGCTCTCCGTCCGCGTTCTAACAGCCTGTATCGCACTGTTGAAGGTGCAATATCAACACCAGCTGCCACCATGGACTTAGACAGGTCAAAACTGGTTTATCGAGGATTTTTAGCACTCATTCGATGCAAAGTTTTGTCGTCACGAGTCGCAGCTGATATTTTTCGGCCGCATCTTCCAGAGCGGTTGGTTCCAGCATTTCCTGTTTCCTGAAACCGCTTCCAGATCCTCCGACACTTGCTGTACTCACTCCACATATTTTACCCATTTCCTCGAACGTCTTAGAAGTGTGTTCTCTAAGCGCAATCACTTTAGCACGTGTTTCAGCGCTGATATCCGTGACGCTAATGAGCCCCGCAACAACTGAGAAACTACCACTGCGGAACACCTGCCACCTGGCGGAGGAATTTGAACACCTGCTACTTACCAGGTGCATACGAACACCTGCTACTTTGATAATAACTGCAATTTGAACTCTGAGCTAATTTGGAGTGCTTCTTCCTCAGCTTACGTGTGATAAAACGAAAAAAATGACATTTCTGAATTAATTGCCACAATACTGTAAGCCATTCATTTATTTTATATGAACGACGTCAAGATTCATCAAATACCCTGAATGAACTGCAATTTAATATCTTCTGATGAAGTTCCTGTTTGTTGAAAACTCTTGCAATAACTTAGTATTAAATGGATAAATACACGAGTATTCCGTTTAGGTTTTTCTTTTACATGATGCTATTTTTCTTTATGCTTCTGAAATACTTATAATTCAAACATTGCAATGTTTAGCAATGAATCCTGCTTATTTCTTGATGCCGATAATCACCGAATAAGTTTCTTGATGCAGCTTATCGTTCCTAATTAGTAATTCAGACGAACGTTCATATATTTTTCAACAAGTACTTTCCAAGCATGCTTATACGTTAATAACATTCTACAGATTACATTGCTTATGCTGTCACGCCTACCAAAGAATATTTACCAGCATGATGAGACCAAAACTCTCACAAGGAGACTATTTCCTTCACACTACCTCAGGGATGTTGATATAATCCCATATTAACCAGGTCATCTGAACTGTTGACAATAGATAGTGTCTGGATTATTTTAGGAAGGCAGTAGCAGCCATAGAAGTAACTCTAACAGCATTTATTTCCCATTGACGTAAGATTTAAGTCACACTGTGACTTTAGGACGTCGCAGTACGTCTCGGCAATGTCATATTGAGGTCACAGCGAAGTCATTTTGGTCATTTTCATGGTCGTTTGTGACGTCACATTGTAATTGCCATTGTAATGTCGTCACATTGTTACGTGTTAATTACATTGTGGAAACGTCACAGAATATGGTCACAATGAAGTTACAAAGTTACTAATACGTAATGTCGCATAGAAGTCACAAATATGATGTAATATTGTGATCCAGGTGTCACGTGACTACAACGTCACTGTCACATATGTGACAATCTTTGCTGTGAGGGTAGGTTATACCCCCAACAATTGCAGAACAACTGGCAAAATCTTCCACATGAGATCATTAGACAGCTATCTGACTACATGTCTCATCGTTGTTGCCATATGCTTTGCAACATAGTGAATTAGATCAGACTGATTGATTTATATCTATCGATTTAAATTTAACGCCGAAAGCATGAAGAATTTCCATATATTGTCTTAATACCAAAATCTCGTGTAACTACATTTGCATTTAAAACTGCTGCAAGTAGCCATAAAACTTAACCCTTTAACTACCACCAATGCTCTAAGTGGTTGGCTTCTTCAGAATAACATAGACAGCACTTGAGATACTATTCCAAAAGGAGAGACTCTAGGGTCCGTGATCTGGGACTTGTCCCAAACCACTCTCGAGAGCACTGCCCCGACTCTCTAAACTCTCACATGATAAAAATATTTCTCGTTACTATTTCCCAGCCTTTTTATATGGAGGTTAAAGGCAGTATTTTGCTGTCCTAGGTACTCCCATAACTTGTCCTTGAGACCTTGAGACCCTTGAGTTACTTATTTCATTCCCTACGTAGAATTATGTGAGGTAATCCTTTTAACAATCCCTTTTATTACCAAGGTAGTATCTCACAGACAGTGTTTGACACCAGAATTGCCAGAATTCTCCCTCTAATAGTTGACAACTTCCTCATTTTGTAGATTACTAATCTGTACACTAATCCTCTCTCTTGAGGGGAAGCATCTACTACAGTAATTGGCGGTCCTGCTGGCATTTTGAATAAAAAGCCGGAAGAGTCAAAAGGTATTCAAAGGAATAAACTACCCCATCTAGAAAATCATTACTAGACTGTTAAATACATTCACTACACACATTCACAGTTTCAAAAATGATTACAAAATACAACCAATTGTAAACATAGCCATATAATGTATCCTTAAATCATTTTAGGATACATTCGAATATTTGGGTACATATATATAAGTCATATATCTATAAACTGCATTCATAAAAGTGACTTAAATTTCACATGCATTAATACTCAAGCCATGTTCTCGCATTTCCCTAATGAACGCTTATTAGACACTTCACTGTTGCACGTAGCTCACGGAGCAGCAATTATCTGAATTAAACGAGTTAATTTGTATAATATTCTGGTAGAACATAATACCCGAAGGTTGAACCTGTGTCACTTTGATAATGACACCTCGTTCCGGATCCAGAGTATTGTAGTCACACCTTAAGCTTCCTGGAATGACATGTGAACAGTTAGTTGACTACAGAATAAGGTAATTATATTGGTTATTCTTTTCAGTCAACAGACAGTAGAGAAACACAAATGGTGCACAATTTAAACTGTGGACCTTTAAATTCATTTGTAAATCAAAGAACAAAATACGGTCGTAAAAAAGTTTATTCACTACAATAAGATATTTAAAATATTATACCTTAAATTAATTGTTGTTTCATTAAAATCAGAATTTGCATACATTTTAGTTCCCCATATCTATGCACAAAATCTATAAAGTGAAAATTCCATTCGATAGATAAAATATAAAGATGTAATGTGGTCAGTACATGATTTTCTCTACAGACTCAAATTCATTTTTTCTTTATTTCTTTAATATTTCGTTAAATTGAGTTTAAATACACAAAATAACACGCATATGTATTTCACGCATATTAATTCAAATTTCGTTTTCATTTGGTAACTGAAAGTATTTTCAAAGGTGGAGTAGCGAAAATACTAAAATATCTCTATAACGGCAAGTCATAGAGTAATGGTGTTAGTCTTATTCTGATGCATCTGAGCATACGTAGTATTTCATTTTAGATTTTGCCGCTTTTGGCGGGCCATTTCACATAGAGAGCAGATTCGTTTTCCTCGAACGTACCAAAATGTTATGAGCACAAGGGTAACCCACAAGTGACTAATCTGCCGAATTTTATAAAATTTGATCAATTACTTATTTAGCTAGAGTAGGTATATTCGATTTTTGGGGGCCATTTTGCTAAACAAAACATGTTCTTTTATTCCGAATTGTACCAAAATCTACTTAGCACCAGGTTAACCCACATGTGACTTATGAAATTTGGTCTATTAGTTTTTGTGTTAGAATGGCTACATGCATTGCACATACAGACATATAGACATACATACAGACTTCACGCTAAAAATAGTTTTTCCGTATTCTAGAGGTCCAAAAACGTGTAGATCCGTCGAAAATTAAAGTTGTGATTTTTTACACGACTCAAATACTTCCCTATATATTGTCATATATTGTAGGGAAAATAAGAACACAAGGAAGCAATCAGTTATGTGACACCTTATGCTGTATTACTATCAACATTGTCAAACTCAATACGTGTATATTTCGACCTGTATTTTTGGATAAAACTTAGCAATTTATTTTCTGGTTTGAAATTTTCAATACTTTTCCTGTAGTATGAAGCACAGAATCCATGATAGTGTGATATGGCTCTCACAGTAAGGATCGTCACATGTGTGACAGTGACGTTGTAGTCAAGTGATACCTGGGTCACAATGTGACATCATATTTGTGACTTCCATGCCACGGTACGTATTAATAACTTTGTAACTTCATTGTGACTATATTCTGTGACGTTTCCACAATTTAAATTAACACGCAACAATGTGACGACATTACAATGGCAATTACAATGTGACGTCACAAACAAGTTAATATGCGACGTCACAAACGATCATGAAAATGACCAAACTGACTTCGCTCTGACCTTAATATGACATTGCCGAGGCGTACTGCGACGTCTTGTGACGTCCCAAAGTTACAGTGTGACGTAAATCTTACGTCACTGTGAAAAAAAAAATGCCGTTAGGGGTAGAAGTCATAAATTATCTTTATAAATAAAATTAAAATTACTTTTGTATTGTTATTTGTATTCCTAAAATCATTTTCGCATTACGAGCATTTAACAAGCAGGACATTACATGTTTTATATGCAATTTTCAAGAGCAAACAGAATAAAATTGCAGTAATTGCAATAAGATAGACAGTTCTTAAGTTAGTTATAAGAGATAATTATCAAAGGTAATCATCATATATTCATTTCAGCGATTTGGCGTCTTTCAAAAATGCACCATGAGTCAAATAAAATCACGTTGAAATACTGCAAACATTATGTAATTTTAATCAAAGAAACTTTTTATCCCATTTTACGCAAAAAAAAAAAAAAAAACAAGCAAAATCAAACACAAAATCGCAATCTGACTCAATCAAATTGTTAATTCCTTTCTCATACGAATTATTGAGACCGTATTGCTTCCCTGAAAATTCTCGATTTCGAGATTTTGATGCCAATATATGTTTTAAGACCTCCTGAACACGTTTTGACTATTTCTGAAGTTATGCCCGTCTGTCTGTCTGAAGTCGATTTTTTTGAGTGCACGATATCGGCTGCAAATATTAATGGATTTTCACGAAACTTTATATCCAGTTTTGTTATAAGAAAAAATTAGAACTAGACAGAATGCTTTTAAAACGGGCGACAATTATGAATTTTATTTGAAAATTTATATTTCCTTAACATGACTGCATAGTAAAAAGTTCGGCATAATTCTGAATAAAATATTTTATTTATGGCTCGATCACGAGACTTAATAGTTTCAGTGATTGTTGTGGAAAATAGATGCGATACAATTTTATTTGTACTCGACGTCATTAGCCTTCTTATGGGGCAAGGTACCCCCCATAGGATGGGGTACATTGTCAAGTATGGCACCAATCGAAATATTTTTTCATACCTTTGAAAGTGAAGGGTAACACTGTATAGTTGTAATCATTTGAGAACACGATACCAATTTTTCAAATTTTTTTCTTTTAAAATTTGAAAAGAAAAATTTAATTTTGGTATGAAAAAGTCGAGTTGAACAACCCTGCAGTTAATTTTTATTATGTAATGATTGTAATACAGTTACCCAGTGAAAAAAAATAATGCTGCTATTATCAAATCGTTTTCTACTATTATCAAATCGTCTTCATGTCAAATCGTTTTCTTTTGCAATCTGTGCCTGAAATCTTAGCTAATATAAAATGTAGACAGCAGTATATAGCACATAAATAATTAAAATAACGCTTAAATATACTATTTTACATTTTATTCCGCAACTATTTCGGGCACGCTGTGTTGAAAACCCAGGCCGTCCGGCTCGTCAACAAGGACTTGAGCATCCATTTGGACGGCCGGCGGGCACGCTGTGTAAAAAAATTAGGCCATATGATAGCCTATTGTTAGTTCCGTAATGCATGCCCTTTAACTGACAATTTAAGGTAATCTATATTCTTGATGTGCAAATATTAACAATTTTGTATTAAAAGATATTCAGTTGAGATATTTGAAATAAATGTTTATTGTTCCTAAACATTTGATATGATATATGTAAAATTTGGAATAAAAATATTGATTTAATTACATTCCATTAAATAACTTAATGCGTGCAGAAATTTTATATTTTGTTATTTTTACATTTATACACTGGCGAAATATAAAATCCCAACACCAAGAAGGAGATGTGTTAGATAAACGAAATTTGGGAGGCGCGTTTTTGCACATATGAAAGATGACGCCTATTTACATTTCGCGCTAGATGAATAAGAGTGGTGTTAAGTAGCGAAACTATGATCATGCAAATCACGTTTATTTTAATACGCGATGTAAACTTCGTGAGCGTTATTTATTGTCCGGATTGGACGTTGTGAGCTAGGTTTGAGTCAAGAATGCGTTTAAGGGGGCATAGGACCTTTAAACCTTCAAAAAATCAATTTTTCAATTTTATTTTATTCTGAATGTTTGAACATTTCTGAACACTGTGCAAAAACCGCATTCTAAAATTCGCATTATTTCTAAAGTTATGAGCTTTTATGCAACATACACTTTTGAAAATTTTCTCATGTCAGCCATCGCCGCCATTTTTAAAGGGACGTCACTATTTGTTTACGTTTGCAGTTTGCTGTTTTGTCATGTAAATCTAATACTTTTTCTACCACCATGTCTTAATTATTTATTTAATTATTTCTGCAGCAGCAGGAAGGCAACTACTCACCTCTACTGAACTGCTCAGCCCAGTTTGTTTATATTCTAGAGCCGTTAACTTGTTTATAACGTGGAGAATTTCTTCTGAGTTTTGCAATTTCTTTTCATTATATTTTCTTACCTTTTACGATTGATTTGCGGCATTTATGTTGTTTAAGCATAAGAACTTTGAACTAAAATACAGTTAATCTATTTTATAATTATGCATTACAAACTTCTTCACGTTTGCATATTTATTTGTGTAAACTTCAACGTACAAGACTGTTTGGTGCAATTTTTTAATATAAACTTCTTGCTTTTTGCATTCTAATAATGGATACACCGGCAACTAAATCTCGTTCTGGGAAAAGAAGACGTTTTCAATGAAATATGTATGTAATTAAAAACAAAAACAATCCGAAAGTGTTCGAATGAAAAATGTTGATTCTACGCCTAAGCTAAGTGCTTCAAGTAAAAAAACTGTTCAGCTCAAAAGATGAACTTTCACTTGATAAGTCACATATTTCATCTGAAGAACATTAATATAGAATAGTTCATATATCAGTACTTTTCAAGGAGCTTGCAGATGTTTTGTGCTGCAAAATATGTCATGGAACAATAAATATACGTGAAAAATCTTCAATGTGTTTAGTGTTGTGTGTGTTGAAAAATTCAAAACTGCTTGGTGTTAAGAAAAATATTCCAGAAATAAACAGAAGAGCTATATTTTCTATGCGATGTATAAGGCAGGGCTTATCGGCTTTATCTACTTTTTGTTCAACTATGGGTCTTCCAGCGCCTGTTTCTCAGAAATCATACAATAAAATTAATCGCAGGACTTTAAATGCCACATCTGTTGTAGCTAAATCTTTAATGAAAACTGCTGTCCAGGACGAAAGAGAATTATCAAATGGATCGAAAGATATTACTGTAAGTGGAGATGGTAGTTGGAAAAATAGGGGGTATTCGCCACGTGTAGGTGTGTGTACACTAATCTGAGCAGAAAGCGGGAAGGTTATTGAAACCGAAGTAATGTCTTCTTCTTGTAAAGGCTGCAACAGCTACAGAAGTAAGAAAAGTGGCCCTCGGTATGAAAAGTGGAAAAATAATCATAAAATAGTGTGTTCGAAAAACCATTCGGGTAGTGCGTGAAAAATGGAATGTGATGGAATTTCGAGTCTCTAGCACTACATATGAAGTTTGAAAAGCTCGTAAAAGGCAGAAAACATTTGATTTTCAAAGACAAGAGGAAGAGGAAGGAATTACTTATGCATCAGGTGCATTTTGATGCTAAATTAGATATAAAATAACACAGGATGTATAATAAACTACAGCCAAACATTAATTAGCCGAACTGCGATAACTCAAAATTTTCCATGTGCGAAAGTCATATTTGTTATATATTTTTGTAATTTTAAGCAATTTCAATACGTCAAATTTTCTGTAACTCATTCTTTTCTTGTCACTAGAGTTTCAGTTTATCAAAGTACCACTGCAGCTGTTTCTCTCAGGTAGGTGATTTTACAAATTGCGCACAGCATATTTTAAAATATATATTGTACCAATCACTTTCAAGTTTTTGCTCTTACTTGTTTCATCTATATATACAATTTATACAAAAGAGATTCCTCCTAAATAAGTAAAAATTTAGTAAATGTTTTTCATCTGACTGACAAGAAACTTCTTCACGAAGCTGATGTTCGAGCTTCCGAAGCAACATATAGAGCTCAAATACTTCTTAAAAGGCAGAAAAATTTTGATTTTTCAAACATAACAGAATTAGGAAGGTGCTATTTATGCACTGGAAGCATTCTAAGGTCAAAATACTATAATAAGTAACACTGAATATATTTTTAAACTTAAAAGCGGGTATCTCAGATATGTGATTTTAGCCCTTGTGCGCAATATATTTTAAAATATATGTAGCCAATCACTTTCAAATTTTTTGCTGTTACTTGTTTCATCTATATACATAATTTATAGATAAAAATTCCTCATAAATACGTAAAAATTTAGTAAACGTTCTTCATCTGACTAACAAGAAACGACTGCGCAAAACGTCTGTTCGAGTTTCCGAAGCAACATATAGAGCTCAAGTAGCCCCTAAAAAGAAGAAAATTTTTGATTTTTCTTACATAACAGACATAGGAAGGTGCTAATTATGAACCAAAGGCGTTTTAAGGTACAAAATAAGATATTAAGTAACATTGAAGCATTTTTAAATTATAAAGCTGTTTTTCTCAGATATGTGATTTTAACACTTGCACGCAATATATTTTAAAATATATGTAACCAATCACTTTCAAATTTTTTGCTCTTACTTGTTTCATCTATATACATAATTTATAGATAAAAATTCCTCATAAATATGCAAAAATTTAGTAAACGTGCTTCATCTGACTAACAAGAAACGACTGCGCAAAACGTCTCTTCGAGTTTCCGAAGCAACATATAGAGCTCAAGTAGCCCCTAAAAGGAAGAAAATTTTTGATTTTTCTTACATAACAGACATAGGAAGGTGCTAATTATGAACCAAAGGCGTTTTAAGGTACAAAATAAGATAATAAGTAACATTGAAGCATTTTTAAATTATAAAGCTGTTTTTCTCAGATATGTGATTTTAACACTTGCGCGCAATATATTTTAAAATATATGTAACCGATCACTTTCAAATTTTTTGCTCTTACTTGTTTCATCTATATACATAATTTATAGATAAAAATTCCTCATAAATAAGTAAAAATTTAGTAAACGTGCTTCATCTGACTAACAAGAAACTACTGCGCGAAACGTCTGTTCGAGTTTCCGAAGCAACATATAGAGCTCATGTAGCCCCTAAAAGGCAGAAAATTTTTGATTCTTCTTACATAACAGACATAGGAAGGTGCTATTTATGAACTAAAGGCATTTTAAGGTGTAAAATAAGATAATAAGTAACACTGAATGTATTTTTAAACTTCAAAGCTGTTTTTCTCAGATATGTGATTTTAGCCCTTGCGCGCAACATATCTTAAAATATATTTAACCAATCACTTTCAAATTTTTTGGACTTACTTGTTTCATCCATATATATAATTTGTACTTCAAAAATTCACCATAAATAGTAAAAAAAGAATTGTGAAGAGATTTATTTCATGTTTTTTAACACTGAAAATGAAAATTTCATTTTGTTTAAATTTTAAAAATATTAAATTTATTTCAAAATTTTAAAAAGTGTGTACAAATTAAAGATGTAATAGTTATAAATATATTATTATCAAATTGAAGTCCATAAGTATAATATTATTTGAAATATCCTGCGCGCGGCTGCTACATACACCATTATGTCTGTCAAAATTGTATAAATTTTAAAAAACAATATAAAATGTACATATAATTATATGACTTCAGTAAAATTTGTGTAGTAAGAAAGGTTTTCTATATGTTTAGAGAAAAAATTTGAACATCTGGGATACACCTGGTTAAAATTAAAAAATTGTAAAGATAGCTCTATTTTCAATAAATTTCGACTGTTTAAAGGTCCTATGCCCCCTTAAGGAGATGAAGAAGTATGTATCAGCAGCTTAGTGAGTTTAAACGAGACCGTATAATAGAGCTACGAGAAGGTGGCTTTTCTTTCCGCGATATTGCAGAAAGACTTGGCAGACTTGGAATGATTGCAGTGCGCATGATTGTTGGCAACAGTGGTCACTGGAAGGCACCGTCTCAAGAAGACCGGAGTCCGACCGCACACTGACCACTACTGAGATGGAAGACCCCCGTAGTCGCCGTATGGCTGGGGCGGATCGTACTGCACCTGCAGCAGCAATTAGAGCTTCTATTGGGCCCAGAGTGACACAGCGAACTGTAAGAAATCGATTGCTTGAGGGACAGCTCTGAGCCAGACGGCCTGCAGCGTTCATACCACTAACTCCGAATCACTGCCATCTGCGACATCAGTGGTGTCAAGCTAGAGCTCCTTGGAGGGCGGAGTGGAGATCTGTTGTATTCTCAGATGATAGCGGTCTCTGTCTTGGTGGCAGTGATGGTCGTATATTGGTAAGAAGGAAGCCAGGTGAGCTCTTGGAACCAAGTTGTCTGTGGCGTTGATACACTGGACCTACACCAGGATTTATGGTCTGGGGAGCCATTTCCTATGACAGCAGGAGCACTCTCGTCGTTATCCCAAGCACCTTTCAGCAAATTTGTACATCAGAATAGCGATTAAACTGGTTCTGCTGCCATTCATGAGCAGTATTCAAGAGGTTGTTTTCCAACAGTATAACACTCGTCCTCATACCGCTGCTGTCACCCAACGTGCTCTACAGAGTGTCGATATGTTGCCTTGGTCTGCGAGATCATCAGATCTCGCAGACCAAGGCAACATATCAACACTCTGCGAGATCACCAAACCTTGTCCCATATGTGCCCCCATGGAGCACATATGGGACATTATTGGAATACAAATCCAGCTTCATCCACAACTAGCATTAACTGTTCCTGATTTAACTGAGAAAATGCAACAGGCATAGAACTCCATCCCACAAAATGACATACAGCACCAGTACAACACAATCCATGCACGTTTGCATGCTTGCATTCAAAATCATGCCGACTACAGTGGTTATTAATGTACCACTATTTCACATTTGAAGTGGTTCTTCTCGCGCATACTTTAACCTGTGACCTTGAAACTTTAATCAAATAAATATGTTACCTATACAATTGCTTTGCCCAAATTTCATTCCTCTAAACTAAATTTTTTTGGTGTTGGGATTTTCTTTTCCGCCAGTGTATATTGAACAATTTCTCCATTATTTGTTGACAATAAAAATAAGTAACTTAAAATATAATATATAAGTCACATAATAAATAAAAGTTTCGTACATACAGGAAAAATACAATGCTAAACTTGTCAAATAACAACGTTTTTCTTCTTGACCGATACAAAGCGCGACCTCAATTACTCAAGCCAGGTAGGCTACTGATGATGGTCCAGATCGCAGAAGATTAGGGAAAAGAAATTGCCAACATCGCGGGAAGAAATTAAAGAGGGAATAACTGGTACACTGGTAATGTCATAACGGTTTCCCGTCGACACGGCCGACCGGAGAAATCTAACTTTCTCCAATTTTTACAACCCAGGTTCAAAACTTCTCTCGTCTGCAAGTAAAACTCACAGATGACCTGCCGCAAATACAAAGCGTAATAATAATAAACCCTTACCTTGATTGGATGATTCTTCAGCTAAAGCATGGAGATATAGAAAACACAGAATATTGCAAATAATCACTAATATCCAAACTCAATGAACACACAGAAATTAACTAATCCAATCTTTATTAAATACGTAATTAATAAGTTATATTATGGAGTTACACCTATTCCTAAATTATATCTACGCACTGGACACCGGCAGGATATTATAACACAATTTGCCACCAAATGATAAATATAATACCAAGAATTTAATACGTTACGTGGCACACACATTTCATATAGAACCACAATTGAATAAAATAAGGTATGGTCTAAAGTATGGTAATAGGCAGACAAGGGCAGAGCACAGGAGAGAATTATAATCACAAATAATAATACTATTTAGAATTGCTGATTCTAGGAGTTAACACAAGGATCTGTAAATATGATAGTTCTCCGTTCTTGGAGATATCTGTTAGAACTTAAGGAATTTCGGAGAAAGTCTAATGGCTCCGCCAATGCATGTAAAGGAGCTTACCTTCGTACACAGGATAGTGTGAATAGGAGAGAATTACGTCATTGATTGCTCACAGTACAGGTCATCTCAGTTCCCGGTCCGGCAGGGACGAAAAGGCATCGCAGAAGATCTAAGTCGGCGTATCAGATGAATTCTCGGACAGATGTTCGGGCATGAGAATTTTTCGGCAAGGTCCGGCAATGCTACCTCGGACCCCTTCTTCTCCGTGGCGGCGGTGGCGACATTCCCAACTCGCGAACCCCGGATTCCGCAGTGAGAGTCGGATCCCGGAGCTCTGGGCGAGCATCGAAAGTAAATTGAACTACCACATCTCCGTGTAGTATTCAGGATGGGAATGCGCCACGAACTTTTGCGTTCCAAGCTTATATAACCTTCCGAGACTCATAGGACTCAGAACCAAAACAAGAAAACATACATGCCGAGAAATAAGTTCTCACCATCAGCCGCAGGCTTGCCCCGACACTCAGTCTAGACTTTCAGTACGTTGGACCGCTTGCATATACATAGAACAATCGAAACCTTTACATTATGTACATATGAAATCTTACTAGGCTTTTCATCATCCGAATGCAGACCTTGAACTCATAACGGAAAATAATTCTCTCTCTCACAGTGCGCGTTAAAAGAATTAAAATGGCTGAATATTCCTTTGAAACTGATAGATACATGTAGAATATAAATTGCATATATATAAGACGAGAGGGTTATAATAACAGGATTGAATATATTAAAGGATGCATAAAAATATAGATATAAAAATATAATATAGATTTCCATGATTTTGACATATTTTTACACAGGTGTCGAGAGATTAAGAAATCTCGTCACAACACTCCTCCCCTCCTCGAGGCAAAAAAATCTGACTAACAAGAGGATTTTTTTCATCACAGGATGTAGGCGCAAGTAGTTATTAGGTCCTTGAAGTCCTAGGCCCTTCAAGAAATAATTTCAGCAAAAATTTTGCGGTGCAGCTGATCACCAAGGGTTCTTGACACGAACACCATCCCACATGGGCGCATGTCGAAGAACCAGATCCAAATCGAACCTAAAAATGACTGCAAATCAGTCGAAAACCCTAATAGCTACAAGCCCTTTACAGAAGTTCACAATATGTGAATTACAAATTATAAATTAAATATAAATTCCAAAAATTAGTTTAAATATGTACATAGTATTCCTCAAGTCAACCAGTTAAATAAATTTTTAAATTTCCATAAATAAAATTTTTCAAATCAAACCTTCAAATCAATTTTCAAAGTATAAAAATATTTTCCAATTTTCATCCATTAAATTTCAATCAATAAAATATTTCATATTTCTTACGTATTCAAATTATTTAAATATTAAAATGTAAACATGTGGTCAGCAGCAAATATCAGTTCAGTATATCAAGTGTTATTTATTTTTAAATTCTTGTAAATTAAAATTTTATGATCACTGCAAATCATTAACTTTTCAAATAATCAAAGTGTAAACAATAACCTTCCCTTGCAGTTCCTAATTCCGAAATTGTCTAAGTAGACACAGCAGCAATTACAATACATATCTTTAAACATTAATATAATATAAATATAAATACAGATTTAAATTAGGAGAGACCATACCAAAAACAATAATTTTCAACCTACCTTGTCCAGTGGTTCACAATAAATCAGAATTCTTATTAAGTGTCTATTTGACACGACAATTTTTAATCAATATTTAACAATAAATATCTTCTTGACCATCAGCAATCAGTCAGCTGTAAGGGGATAACAACAAAAAGGCAAATAATAGCAATATTTTATATCAACAGTGACACAACACCAATTCTTAACTTTTTCAAATTTCACATAATTTCATCATTTCAAAATTATCAACATATTTTATTCAATATTTCTATTATATTTTGAAAATATCATTTCAAAAATATCACATCATATGTTCCATTCTTTTATAGTAAATTATTTTTTTTTAAATCAATTGTTTCTTTTAAACAATATTACTCATTTATACATAAACATCAAACATCATTCTATACCAAGTATTTATTAACCTTGTGGCAGAAACGAGGGGAACTCAGTGGTCGAAAACAATTTCAACTCAATTTAGAATTAAAACATTGAAATTAAATCATTTTTCTCTTTTCCACTATATCAAGTAAAAACAGGTGGCACAAAAATAAAGAATGACCGGATGACAGAGACAGAAATCAGTTTCGAAATTATTCCTTGATATTATTCAAATATTAATTCTCAAAGTCTGTGACCCGCAATAAAATTATGTAGACAAAATGTCATACAGTAATTCAGTAAATATAATCTCTATATATATGTGTGTGTGTGTAAACAGTAATTATATTCTTAAGAAATTTCCATTTCCTAATTTTGCAAGTAATACGTAATAAAAACTTGTTAAGAAATTCTCTATTCTTAACAAACACAAAGTAAACAAATGATATATACGATGCAACACCAATGTGGCAGTAAGGGATTATTTTTTCTTTTTTTTTTTTTTTTACTCCACAAACACCGAAGAACTTACAAATTAAATTGAACATCCTGAAACAAGTGCAGAAAAACCAAATGTCCTGGCACACTGGTATTCGCAATTTTGATGAAATTTTGGAGAAAGGTAGTATGTTTGCAACCACACCACCACACTACAAGATCAGAGTGCGGCCAACACTCAACACTTGCAGGGCAAAAGTTCCGACTAAGGCCAAAAGAAAAGATGTCAAAATTCCACACTTCATATACTACCCATTTGAACTCACACTTTAAGAACCGAAACGGTCACAGAGAATTTAAACCACAATATAATTTCTGTCACCACCGCGTCAATGTAGTAAATCAAGTTTTATTGTAAATAAATTGTGCCGCGAATTAAATTTGTGCTCTCTTGGCACAGGCACAAAACTCAAAGTGCTCACTGGCACAGAGGAATCTCAAGTCTCTTTTCTCGTGATTAAATATGTCATATATTATTATTTTTCCATTTCTAATGGAGCTAGATCTCACTAAACATTGCCACCAAAATTAATTCAAATTTTGAAGAAAACTTTTCACCACTCCCCAATCAAATTTTACCAAAGCCACACAATTTAGTTCAAGTTCTTTAAATCAAACTAAATTTCAACATGTTACCAAAATTTTCAAACATTTGTAAATAACTAGGTGTCACCTCATAAATTGATAAATTATCTTTAAATTAAATAAATTTCTTTAAGATTATGTTGCCTTCCAATGTAATAATACAACTGATGTCAAAGATAAAATTTAAATTGAGTTTAATAAATTCTATTATTCCATTTTATTTCATTTGCACAAATTCTCAAAGACTCGTAATTAAATTAATAAGTGCAAAAATTTTAGGTAGTAACTCCAGAAATTAATTTGAAAATTCAAATATATCCATTTGTGTAACTAACCTTCAAGTTTCAAAATAGAATTCCTAAATTCAAATAAAAATTTTCAAAAAAAACCAAATGGATTTCGGAAGTAAATAAGTAAAGTAAAATTTCAAAAATATTATAAGGTAAATTAACTTGTAGAATCCAATTCTTTTTTTTTTTTTTAAATTCTATATATTTCGTTCGTAAATAAACTAGAGTTCATCGACTCTTTCAGGATTTCCACGTCATATGCAAGTAAACAATGAAATTGAATGTACGTAAATAAATTTTCAGAATATTTTAATTCGAAATACAACACTTGTGGATTCGGTTTATAGATTCAATTCTATTTTCGTAATTAAAGAGTTCACTGACTCGAATTCGAAATCCACAATGTAAGATCAATATCAAGACTCCAATTATATTTCTTAAATGTCATGTATCGCAAGTAACTAGGAGTCACGAAAAATATTCCAAGTTTAAAAAAAAAATTCAATTTCAAAATGATTTCATATTTTAATTCTTAAATTCAAATTCTATATTTCACTTTTATTTCATATTTAAGTTTCATTTCTCAACTTCCAATTCGCAGTCAAAAAGGTGTAGAATTAATATTCACGGCTTAATCCAAGTTCTCATGTCACAATCAAGCATTTATGCATAAAAAAAAAGTCACAATCAAAGATAAATGTTCATGCATCAAAACCACAAGTTGAAGCAAAACGATCATGAAAAAAAATTGTGTGGTGTCAGCAGAACGAAATGCCAGCATTGCTTCGCGCCATCACGGATTGCAGTCTCGCATATCCGGAACAGAAGCAACAGATTCACGATTTAGACTTTATAAACAAATGAAAAGGAAGAACGATCAAGGTCAAGCTTTTTCAAACTCTTTTTCGTAATTATCGTTATTAAACATTCAATTTATCTAAAGGGAAATATTTGAAAGAGGAAGGGATACCGAGGTGAATATCAAAATATACTTGTAATTAAATACAATGCCATAACGTAAATAAGTATTTGTATAATTCAATGGCAAACGTAAATAAATCATTCTCAAACGTAATAAGTCATTTTCAGATTCTTTTCTGAAATTATTCAATATTTTCGTTTCTATATTTCAACATCTTTCTCCACAATTTTATATTAACATTTTTAACTTTTATGTTTTCAAATATCAATATTTCAACTTTGTCATAAAACATATTCAATCGTTTTTTAAAATTTTTCACTTGCCAAGTAAAAAGCAACCCATCCTCAAACCATTTTTCACAACTTATTAACGTTGAAAAATCATCTGAAAGTAAGATTTTGAGCAAGAATTTTTTTTTTTTTGCTACCGAAATAACGTAGGCATGGGTGCAAACGGGGATTAAGAGGACATCATTCTACTCATTAATTTACCCTCGACAATAGCAACTGATGAGGTATTAGCCTTCTCATCGAATTACGCTAGTTCGATGTGATATTAACGTACATTCCAAACAAAATAAAGTTAATTTCAATCCTAAGCACATCAGCTTTCCTCAAAATTGTTTGTGAGGCAATTCCACGAAAGGAAACTTAGGAAGGTCAAGTGCACGATATTACAATAAAATGTTTGGATGCGACAAAACAAGGCAAGGAAACAGAAAACATATATTCAAGTGGAGAATCATATAGTCATCCTGAGGCATTCAAAAATAATTTACATTCATTCTCAGGGAAAAAATACGCACTCGGTCCCATTTATACATCACTTTTTCAAAATTTCAAATTTATTTTCAATAAAGTGTGGAAACAAAACTCCTCTTATTTTCAATTTTCTATCTTTCGTATTAACAGTTCCACAAAATTCAAAATATTTAGTATAATCAACCCCTTTTCAAAATTTTCCTGCTCTTCCCCTCATTTCATGAAATGACACCGCATTTTAAATTTTGTCACATATTATTCTATTTTCATATTTTATATGAAATTTCTTTTTCATAGAGATATTAATGCTCTATATCGATTCAATGTCATTAAAATATACACAAATAGATTATTCACATTTTTCATTGAAATAATATCATCAACTATATATTAATCATGTTTTACAAATATTTCACTTACTTTGTTAATATATTCACAAACACAAGACTTTTTACCTTCTTCTCGGTAGGTACATTTCATTTGCAATTAACTCACATTATAAATTATTCACCTTCAACTTTGGTGAAATCAAAACATTTTATTTTATTTTTATTATATTTCCACTTCTTGGGAAATCAAAACAATTTATTTTATTTTTTTTTTACTTCACACTTCTTTTTTTTTTTATCCACCAACACGAATCTGTTTTCTACAGAATTCACAAAATGTGTGCTTTTTAGCCACACAACATAATAAAACTTTTTAAAACATGAATTTATATTTCCAAAACTAGGTTACTCATTATTCTTGATTTCTCAAAATTAAACTTATTTTCACATATATTTGCATATTGTCATATCGGGTACTAAATTCTCAAATTTTTCAAGTCAAAGTCAGTTATGTTTTTAACCAGGGTGCATTTTCAAATTTAACACACAAGTATTTTAATATTTAAGTATTTGTATGTATATCAATATCTATAATTAGATTTAAATATTTGCAACTAAAATTTTGAGCAAAATTCTCAGAAACAACTCCCATTTCCGATCAAAAAATTCCATTTCTATTAAAACTATTCTACATTCCTGAGATCCAGATTCCGCCAACCCAAATTTTTCTTTTCTTTCTTTTTTTTTTTTTTTCTTGGGAAAGGGCTCAAAGAGCAGTCGAAGATAAATTACAGCGGGAATCCTCTCCAAACATTAATTACATCAAACAAGAATTTTCAACCCGAAACCAAAAGAAATTTCCGAAAACTTAAAAACGAAAATTTTTCAAATAAGCTGTTATTTTTACCTTTTACAATAGTTAATTCAACTTTTAAAATAATCATAATCAAATTTTTAAATAATCAACCAATTCTTAATAATTTTTCTTTTATAAATTCCAAAATACTTTTCAAAATATGTCACACCTGTTTACATGACTGTTATAATAAATATGAAATTCTTTAAATTTGTGCACTTTTTGCACGGTATTTTCAATTCTGGTCATGTGCCACTTTTGCACATGCCAACAGTGAATCATTTTTTCAAATGCAAAACACCCTTCACACAATTTGTCACAGATATTGATATTAAATATTTTAAGTGTGCAACTTTGCACCATTACATCTAAATCCGACTACGTAGAAAACCCAGACCACACGACCAACCCAAGGGTTTATGGTAACTAATTGTGTGGCCGGAAATCCGACTACGTGCCACTGCACACTTTTGTAAATACATTTTCTTTTCAAACCCTTTATTTACTTGTAAGAAATTTGTCGATAAATGACATTTTATACACAAATCAATATTTTCTTTTCCAAATATTATAACAGAAAATTTCCTTTAAAAGAAATATATATCATAATTTCAAGTGCTCTCCCAGAATTTAATAAATTGTAAAAGATTCCATACCAATTTAAAACACGCAGTGTCCAGTGCAACACCTACATTTTAAATTTTTGACAAGCTAAACTTCAAGCAAATTTAAATTTTAAAAACTCCATTTTATAAAATTTTGTAAAGGACAGGTGCTCGAGAGGCAAGGTCACAGGCACCAATTGTCATAACGGTTTCCCGTCGACACGGCCGACCGGAGAAATCTAACTTTCTCCAATTTTTACAACCCAGGTTCAAAACTTCTCTCGTCTGCAAGTAAAACTCACAGATGACCTGCCGCAAATACAAAGCGTAATAATAATAAACCCTTACCTTGATTGGATGATTCTTCAGCTAAAGCATGGAGATATAGAAAACACAGAATATTGCAAATAATCACTAATATCCAAACTCAATGAACACACAGAAATTAACTAATCCAATCTTTATTAAATACGTAATTAATAAGTTATATTATGGAGTTACACCTATTCCTAAATTATATCTACGCACTGGACACCGGCAGGATATTATAACACAATTTGCCACCAAATGATAAATATAATACCAAGAATTTAATACGTTACGTGGCACACACATTTCATATAGAACCACAATTGAATAAAATAAGGTATGGTCTAAAGTATGGTAATAGGCAGACAAGGGCAGAGCACAGGAGAGAATTATAATCACAAATAATAATACTATTTAGAATTGCTGATTCTAGGAGTTAACACAAGGATCTGTAAATATGATAGTTCTCCGTTCTTGGAGATATCTGTTAGAACTTAAGGAATTTCGGAGAAAGTCTAATGGCTCCGCCAATGCATGTAAAGGAGCTTACCTTCGTACACAGGATAGTGTGAATAGGAGAGAATTACGTCATTGATTGCTCACAGTACAGGTCATCTCAGTTCCCGGTCCGGCAGGGACGAAAAGGCATCGCAGAAGATCTAAGTCGGCGTATCAGATGAATTCTCGGACAGATGTTCGGGCATGAGAATTTTTCGGCAAGGTCCGGCAATGCTACCTCGGACCCCTTCTTCTCCGTGGCGGCGGTGGCGACATTCCCAACTCGCGAACCCCGGATTCCGCAGTGAGAGTCGGATCCCGGAGCTCTGGGCGAGCATCGAAAGTAAATTGAACTACCACATCTCCGTGTAGTATTCAGGATGGGAATGCGCCACGAACTTTTGCGTTCCAAGCTTATATAACCTTCCGAGACTCATAGGACTCAGAACCAAAACAAGAAAACATACATGCCGAGAAATAAGTTCTCACCATCAGCCGCAGGCTTGCCCCGACACTCAGTCTAGACTTTCAGTACGTTGGACCGCTTGCATATACATAGAACAATCGAAACCTTTACATTATGTACATATGAAATCTTACTAGGCTTTTCATCATCCGAATGCAGACCTTGAACTCATAACGGAAAATAATTCTCTCTCTCACAGTGCGCGTTAAAAGAATTAAAATGGCTGAATATTCCTTTGAAACTGATAGATACATGTAGAATATAAATTGCATATATATAAGACGAGAGGGTTATAATAACAGGATTGAATATATTAAAGGATGCATAAAAATATAGATATAAAAATATAATATAGATTTCCATGATTTTGACATATTTTTACACAGGTGTCGAGAGATTAAGAAATCTCGTCACAACAGTAACAGCAAATGGGCGAAACCACAAAGGCAAGAAAGAAAGTTATAAGGCGGTAAGTGCCAGTTATTTCCCAGTGAAATTGGTAGATATGTTTATTTCTATGCTATATTAATGAGGATTTTACTTGTTATATTTTTATTACCGCAGATGATTTTGAGCGACGGTTGGACAGTATATAGTCGTTCAACAAATATTTGTAAATATCATTTTTGCTATATACCACTAAGCCGAAAAAAAATTTGCAGAAAAGACATATCTTCTGGAATTGCCCTTCTATATCCAATTAGGAATTAATTATAGATTTGATGGACACTACTTATGGATTAATAATTAAGTCTAAAATATTTTACTTATTATATTTTTATTGCCGCAGGTTTTGAGCGACGGTTGACAGTATATAGTCGTTCAAAGAATATTTGTAAATATTATTTTTGCTATATATCACTTGAGCCGAAAACAAATTTGCAGAAAAAGACATATCTTCTGGAATTTTCCTTCTATATCCAATTAGAAATTAATTATATATTTGACGCGCACTGATGATGGATTAATATTTAAGCCTAAAATAGTTCCCTCATTATTAATTATCACGTAATTTCCATTATAAGCAATGCAGCAACAATTCGCAATAATATAGCAAATTTCAAACTCTATGTCAAAAAGAAGGCTTGAATATTCTTTTAAAAAGAAGAATCAAACATTCTGTTTAATCCCAATTTGTTAAATATATGTCGCTTCACGCCCACATGTTGCCAGCTACTACTTACACTTTGATAAGTGACATTTGATTTGTCTGCCACACGATAATTGATGCGTAACGACAGTTATGATCTATTGTTCACTTCTTTTAAATAGTTGCGATTATTAAGGATCTGTCAACACTAAGTGAATATTTTTAAATTATATGAATACATTTATGCCGCCATTTAGTGTCGTGTGATATGACCATTTCATTTTCGACGAAATTAGTAAGAACTTTTACATTTTGCATACTTTCAAGCAGCCATGCAATTTTCGGAAAAATGCGGAAGTGACAACATAACGATAGAAATGGGAAATCCTCAGTGAGATCCCAAACACCCACTGAAATTTATAGCTGAATCGATATCAATCCTCATTAAAGCTCCATCTATAATCAACTCTAAAAAAATTATATGTTTCAAGTAAACTATTTTTACCGGAAGATGAAAATAACCGGAAGTTTAAATCCTTAATGAATCCCCCTGGCCTCATAAAATATCGATGCTAAAAATCCATATCACTCGCCATCTAAACTCTATGTATAGCAGATTCCGAAAAACATATGTTTCAAAAAAAAAATTTACCGGATTTGAGACGATATCGGAAGTGGAAATTCTTAGTTATCCTAACCCTTGACATTTAATATTGAATCCATACCAGTATTTTTATGTTAGCTCTATCTATATCTAATCATAAACATAGATTTTTCAAAAATATTTTTGAAACAGAGGTAGAAATGAACAGAAAGTGGAATTTTTAGTGAACTGTGATATGTGAGTCATCACACGTCAGGTATTGACGCTATATAGACCGATCTCGTAAAGTGGAGTAAATTAAAATACATCTAATAAGAAACTAAAAATGAAGAGACAAATTTTAAACAGAAGTAAATAAACATTTATTTATGCGATAACCATTACTAATATTTGATAAATTCAACAATTCCACAATGCATGTTTAATACTCCAGACCTCGTATCAACTCATTTAATTTTACAATCATGCCGCGGAACCAATATTTCAAATCATATACTGATAGATCTCCTTTATCAACATCTGCCTTACGTGAGGCATACATTACACAATGGCATAATTAAATTTAATAAAACCTTTATTGCTCCTAACACTTTTCATAATTAATAGAGAGAGAGGGTGAGAGCATACTGGGCCATTGACCTTCGTGCAAAATACATGTAAAGAAATCGCCTACCTCGTACATTTGTCGTCGACTGGGACTCGTCATCGGCATGAGGAACCGGACTTCTCCGATGGGCTGCCTGTCTTCTCGTCGCTCTCGTGCGACCACCTTTTAGCACTCCCAAAATTCAACTCCCTTCTCCATTTTCAAATTTTAAAAGTTTAAGTCTCTCTTCATCTCTCCCCTCTCTCTTAGGCCCCCAGACTATCATTGGTTCCGTAAATATGTAACTCCGCCTTCCGGCTATCTAACTGGCCGAAGCCCCCCTTGAAATATTAGATATTTGGGCATTGTCTTTTTCGAGCAGAAAGTTCTCACGAACATTTTCCCATGTCCATCAGGAAGTTAATTGACTTCTCGGGTCAAGAGGTTCAACCCCTTCCGTCTGATATAGTACCTAGTGATGACGTGAATACGAGAAGCACCCTTTTTCACCCTCGAACTACGTCCGGTCCAGCTGTGTTCAAGGGAACGTTATATGAATTGTCTCGCTGTATGAGGGACCATCTTCTTAGATCCCCTTCCACTTTCAAAATAGCAATGTTATATTGGGAATTGAAAATTACAATATAACAATTACCCTTCTTCCCCCCCCCCAACACTTGGTGGGAAAAAAGCCAATTATCGAGTTGCGGGTTCACCATCACACTGGCAGAGTTACCTGTGACATCATCTCCTTCCTCTCTCAAATACTGAATCATCTGTAACATTACACTATATATACATATATCAGTCATTTCAGTACAACAAAAATATTACTGGTAACAAAATATCAAATACTCTTTGCACCAATACAAATCACAGTGTTCCTGGAAAGTTTTTTTTTTTTTTTTGTAAGCATCAGTTCGATTTATTGTTATTCTGTATCTGAAACATTGTAGCTGCATTCGTGGAATGTCTTTTGAAAAGTTTATAGTAAAGAAAAATGTTTAAACTGTTCATCTTTGTAATGGTACGATTGAGTGTACACTATCTCCTTATGATTAAACACTGGCCTTGTTGCAGAAATGGACATGAATCGCTGGAATTGCTGGGTAAGGAATCGTTGACCGTTTGGGAATCGTTGCACGTCTGGAATTGTTGAATCGCTGACCACTTGAGAATCGTTGTTTGTCTGGGATTGTTGAATCGCTGACCACTTGAGAATCGTTGTTTGTCTGGAATTGTTGAATCGCTGACCACTTGAGAATCGTTGTTTGTCTGGAATGGTTGTGTAACCGGAATCGCTGACCACTTGGAAATCATTGGGCAACAGGATCTGTATGCTATTTCATGTTTTGTTTAAGCAAATCAATACACATACATTACACTCAGGCCAACTTATTATTACTCTCCTCTCTCTTAAAACTCACCAAAGTATATTTTTTACAAATTCAATTTCCATAATTTTAATTTGTCACCCGGCACACGAAACATTACAAAAAACTTCTTTTTTTTTTTTTTTCTCAAACTCATTTAAATTTGTTAACATTCTCAAAATTTGCCCCATTGAAATTTCTATACTTTATCTACTTTAAATCCTTCCCTATAATATATACATTTTTTTTTTCAAATTTGATACACCCTTCAAACTTAAATTTTTCAAATTCCTACAATTTATTTATTTTACATTTCTCTGCCTTATGTTTTTCCACATTATATATATACATTTCTTATTTAACATCCTAACCATTTATCTACTTTAAATCCTTCCACATAATATATACATTTTTTTTTTTCAAATTTGATACACCCTTCAAACTTAAATTTTTCAAATTCCTAAAATTTATTTATTTTACATTTCTCTGCCTTATGTTTTTCCACATTATATATATACATTTCTTATTTAACATCCTAACCATTTATCTACTTTAAATCCTTCCACATAATATATACATTTTTTTTTTACTTAAATTTGATACTCTCTTCAAACTTAAATTTTTCAAATTCCTACTATTTATTTATATTACATTTCTCTGCCTTATGTTTTTTCACATTATATATATACATTTCTTATTTAACATCCTAACCATTTATCTACTTTAAATCCTTCCACATAATATATACATTTTTTTTTTTTACTTTATATACACTTCTTATCTAAAATCCAATCCACTTAAGTTTGATATCTTATTCAATACTTAAAATATTGAAATTCTTACACTCTCTATACATTAAACTTCACCACTCTTATCAATTTATATTTTCCTGACCTCATCATGTGTTCTCACTGAACGTGCCATAAATATAACTCATGTACATATTTATACTAAAATACTTAAACAATTACACTATTCTCTCAAATACTATCAAGATAAGACCTATATAACTCCAAAAATTTCCTCACAATACTTTAAAATTTTCCTACAAACTGAGATGACAGAAAAAAAGAATCCATGTAATCATTTAATTATCATCCTACTGAAAATCTTATAACTCCCCTGCGATTCTATATTACACTATCCATAATTATACATTTTCTTTCACATATCACCTGGTTTAATCCAAATCTTATACTTGGATACGGAATTTCCCGAATTCATTAAATTATTCACTTTCCCGCTTAATGAAACCATACTTGAATTTTTTTTTTTTTTCGTAAATCTTATCACTCACTGAAATTCTCTCAATGCATACATAATTACAAATTTTCTCTCAAATATCATCTAACTCAATTGAAATCCCATACTTGAATACCAAAATGTACATTTGCTTTTCTTATATCCCCTGTAATTGAATGCAAAGTCTCCTGAATTAATTCACTTCTTTTTTTTCCTTTTTCAATTTCCCAACTTTTGTGTAACATTTATTCTAGCATCTAAATTCCCTGTTCAAACAGAAAAATCTAGTCCCCAGAGAAAATCTCGTAGTGGTACACAAGGTCAACATGTCCTTGTGCTATTGTGTCATTTTCCCGGGACAAGCTCCCCTTTCTGGCCTGCGGCTAATACGAGCATTTCTTCGTGTGAGTTCCCATGGCCAATTAGCTGTACAAATTTTTGACGATGTCGTTTTGGCAAAATGGTACAAATGTTCTCGTCCACGTTTCCGCCATGTTGTGTAAAGTGTTCAGTGGCATATGAATTGTGTGCTGTGTGAAAGTGCTCTACCGAGGCCCCCAAATGGATTAAAAACTCTGGGAATACATACTTTCATTCACAGGATTTATTACAATGCGGTTAGTGTTATTTTTGTTCTTACATTCTATTTTCCTTATATATATCTTGTTATTTCCCGTTAAGTGAACCTAAATCCAAAATCTCGGTCGTCTAGCGTTCCCTTCAAAAGTTCGCCTCTCCCAATTAATTAATATGTGTGACCCTATCAAAATATGTGTAGAAACGCTTTTTTTTTTTTTCTTTTTTTTTTTTCCAAATGCTTTTTATTTAACCAACAATTCGCGTATGTTTATTAAAATTATCTATTCATTTTAAATTATAATTTGCGTATATTACAATTATCTATTTTCTTTGAACTGCCATTTTGATTTTTAATTAAAATTCTCTATCCATTTTAAACTCTAATTTCTTTTTATTTTAATTACCCATTATTTAGTTATTTAAATTACAACTTTTATTTTGAATTACCAATTATTTATTTATTTAAATTCAATTTTTATTTTTAATTATGAATTATTTATTTATTTAAACTAGAAAAAAATTTGTTTTTCTTTTTTTTTTTATATTTTTATATTTACCAATTATCTAATTATTCAAACAACAACTTCCTATTTCCTCTCGCGTATTAATCTAATAAGGGTTGATCAGTCCTTTTATTACATCAAGGACGCGAAGAAAACGTTTATTTTTGTTATAAGATTTCAGTGCTTTTTTTTTATTTATTTTTCTTATTATTTAACAATTATTTATTTATTTAAATCACAATTTTTTATTCATAATTCCCAATTGTTTATAGTTCCATATTTATTTAAACTTTCCTGCTCATTTAAACTTTCATCTAATTAATGTACGATTATATTAATGTACGATAACATTTCCTAAAAATTTTTTTTTCTTAATTAATGTAATATTTATTTAAACTTCCTTAATTTATAATTCAATGTTTATTTAAAATTTCCTTTATTTATAATTCAATGTTTATTTAGAATTTGCGTTCCACCTTTCGCGTTGCATTTTGTGAATGCCGTGTGTTTTCTTTGTTACAAAATTTTCAAAAATTTGAATTACGGTTTGTCCGCGCTCTCACCTATGTTTAAATTTCTTTCGTGCTTTAATTGAATCAATTTAAATTTAAATTCTTTAAAGATCTCAACGCATAGCTGTGTTTAGGCCTAATCGGTGTTGGAAGTAGCGCTGTGCGTGAACAACTTGTACTGTTTATACCGTCCCCTTGTAAATTTTCTGCTGATTCCGTGTTTCCCCGCTCCATTTGTATACAACCCCCATCTATTTGTGTAGGTCCCTCTTGCGCATCTCGTTCTATTTCTCCCGCCTCTTTATCCGTGTTTCTTTCAATTTGTGTAGAGTCCCTCTGTTCTGAAAGTTCCAAATTCTCCTGCGTTTCTAGCGTGATATGTCTGTCAGGGTCCCCCCCTGTTGAAAGAATGTGTGCGTTCGGAGAGTCTTTTGGAGGAATGATTGCGTTCTCTTGTGTGCTCTGGGTTGTTTCGTTTTGCCAGGTAACCGGTTTCGCGGATTTAAGAGTAAGAGTGTTTCCGTTAGGATGCTGTGGTTTCGCGCTGTGTGAACGGGTTTGACAAGACTCTCTGTACTGTCCGTTTGCTATTTCCTCCTCCAACATGATAAGCGGAATATTCTCATTTTGACCGCGGTCTTTCTTTAGTTCCGGTTTTGGTTCAGAGTTTTGTTGCGTGTTTTTAGGAGTAGGGAGAAGAGGTGACTTGTATTTGTTTATGTACGGCATTTTTAGATGCGGCTTGCGGTCGGGAAGAGTCCTCAATCTATTTATGTGGGCTTTTATGATTTTAGAATTTGGTTTGTCACAAAGTTTTATTTCATATACAAATCTATTTATTCTATTAATTACTCGATAAGGTCCCGTGTGGTTCCCTCTCTTATATTTATTATTATTATTTTCCATGAATACCCTCGATCCGATTTCCAAATCCCTGAATTTAGCTCTCTGGAGTTGTTGACTTTCTTGGCGTTCTTTCGCGAGAATTAAATTTTTATTTGCCTCCTTGAATGCGTTATTCATCACTGTTATTTTTTTTTATATGTAATCCTGGTATGTTGTTTCCGTATTGTTTTCTGTTACATTAGTTTCAAAAAAGGTTGGAAGGTCTCTTCCAAAAAAAAGAAAGTTTGGTGTTTCTTTGGTGCTTGAATGTACTGTCGCGTTGTAAACAGCTACGTGGCATTGTACTGCAGTATCCCAGTATGGCGAATTCTCCGCTAATGTCGCTAAGGTGTGTTTCAATTGTTTGTTAGTAACCTCCACTATACCATTAACCCATGGCGAACGTACCGATGCTATTCTGGCAACTATTCCGAATTTTTCTGTCATAATTTGGTGTATACTAGATGTAAACTGAGAGCCTGCGTCCGATAAAACTGTCCTAGGACATCCCCAATTCATAAAGTAATTTAAGAGTCTATCAGCAACTGTAGTGGCCGTAATATCTGGGATTGGAAACATTTGTATATGTTTGGAGAAATGGTCTACCACCGATAACACATATTTATTATTTGAAGTGCTAGTTTGAAACGGTCCGCAAACGTCTGTCGACAAAATTTGCACGGGCCCATCAGGTATGGGATTTCTTCCCAGGGGAACGGGCTGATTTTTTCCCTTTTTCTTTCTACACTGTTCGCAAGATGTAATAAAATTTTGTGTGTCACTGTACATACCCGTCCAAAAATATCTGTCCGATAAAAGTTTATAAGTTTTATCAATCCCTGCATGTGTCACGTGTGTAATTGCTAAAATTTCTTTCTGTAAATTTCTGGGTATAACTATAGTTTTGTTCAAATTGTCTCTCCAAGGTCTGTCCTTCCAGTTTCCTACGTGCATTAATAAATTAGTTTCCTCGTCAATATATAATGTGTCATAATGTTTACCCTCTTTAAAATTCCGATTTTGTAAATTTTCTCTGATTATTTTTAATTTTGGATCTTTAATTTGTTCATCAAAAATTCTATCTAACGCCGGGATTTCTGTTATTGTGTTTACCTGTGCAATATAGACACTATCCTCATTCACATATCCATTTCTTTTCACCGTGTTTTCTCCCTTAATTTGTTCTATCAGGTTAATTTCTCCCCTTGGATTCTCAATGTTTTGTTTTCCCTCTTTCTGCTCTGTCTGTTTACTTTCAAAATCATCTCTACTTAAAAAATCCGCTAATAAATTATCTTTACCCGGAACGTGAATAAATTCATAGTCGTATTCAGATATTTCTAAAAGCCACCTCTGTAATACGCTGGGTGGGTTTTGTATTTTTAAATGCTGTCCCAAAGGCAAATGGTCAGAAAGCACAAAAAACTTTCGTCCGAAAAGAAAATTCCTAAAAAATTTCATTCCCTGATGCATAGCAAGTAATTCAATTTTCATGGCCGGGTATTTTTGCTCCTGTATCGATAATTTCCTGCTAAAATATGCAATCGGTTTTAAAATTCCCTCTCTGTATTGTAAAAGAGCGCCTCCTATGGACTGAATGCTGCCATCGATATTCAGATAAAAGTCTTTGTCAAAATCTGGCTGTATAAGTAATGGTTTCTTGAAAAAACATTCTTGGAGTTCCTGAAATGCCTCCTCACATTTATTATCCCATTTAAATTTATTATCCTTTCTTGTTAAGTCTGATAAAACCGCGGTTAATTGAGCATAATTTTTTATTGAATTTCTGTAAAAATTACAAATGCCTAAAAATCTTTTTAATTTTCTTAAAGTTTTTGGTACTGGAAATGAAGTGATTTTGTTTATATTTTCATCTGTTGGTGTAATGCCTTTTTGACTAATTTCAAATCCTAAATATGCTACTTTTTCTACAAAAAATTTACATTTGCTGGGTGTCAGGGTTAGGTTGTATTTTCTTAATTTATCGAATACTAATTTTAATTTATGTATTAATTCTGAATAAGAGTTAGCCGGGATTATTATGTCGTCAATGTAAGCTTGTATGTTTTCCTCTCTTAAGTCCGCTAAAATGGTGTCCATAACCTGTTGAAAGATTGGAGCGGAGCTTACATGTCCAAAAACGAGTCTTTCAAATTGGTAATTGCCATAGGGCGTTGTAAATGCAAATAATTCTTTTGTGTCTTCAGGTAAAACCAATTGGTTGAATGCAGAATGAAAATCCAGTTTCGAAAAGTATCTGTGTCCCGCTAATTTAGTTATGATTTCATTCACACGTGGAATTTTGTAAGGAAACAGAGTGGATATGTTATTAATTAATCTCAGATCTAAACATAAGCGGTACTCTCCACTTGTTTTACGCACTAAAATCATCGGCGATGCAAAATTTGATTTTGTTCTGGCAATTATCCCTGCTTCTTCTAACTCTTTTAATTGACTTTTTGCGGTATCTTGCAGTGCGTACGGAACGTCGTATGGCCTGGAACGTATTGCGTGGTCATGTGCAAGCTTTATCACCGGTTTTACGATGTCAGTCGCTCCTAAAGTTTTTAATAATTTTGAAAAAACGTCCGAATATTGCATTACAAATTTGAGGAAATCTTGTTTAACGTTTGGGTCCATGTGGTCCGTATTAAAATCTTCTGTTTTCAAATCTTTTTTTCTTTCAGCAATTATCTCTGGTTTAGCCTGTATTAAATTTATCATCTCTTCGTATTTATGTGTCCGTTCACTAATTTCTGGTTCTTTAATGTCCTGTTGTTGTATCGTAAAATCTGTTGTAACGTTTCCTAAAGCCATGTTTTTATTTAATGTAATTGTCGCATTCGTGTTATTCTGAACTTCAATTTTAATTTTGTTCTCATTCATGTGGTATATTCCATAATTCATTACAATGTATGATTTTTCTTTGGGTTCGAACAAAACCTCTGTTCCGTTTTCTAGACTTTCCTCACTATATACTACAACATTCTCCCTCGAATTAGGTTTGATTTGTACTTTTCTTAAAATTTTGGCTAGATTCGGTTTTTCCTGTATTATCTCATTTATTTGTCTATCAATTTGCCTATCAGAATTTAAAATTATTTCCATGTCGCCTATCTTCAGAATGTTTTTTTGTGTATTCAAAATGGCTTGATTTTTCTGTAAAAAGTCAAAACCCAATACTCCCTTGAATTTTTGTGTAAATTTTGCTGTTGTGACAAAAAAAATGTGTTTGAACTGTTTTCCCTGAATTTTGAATGGAATTTCCACAGTCTTTATATACTCAATACTATGTCCTGTTAAAGTTGATATTGTAACACTCCTTGACACATATTTAATTTTGACATTATCTTTAATTTTATTGAACAATTCTAATGATAATACACTAACGCTCGCTCCAGAGTCTATCATGAGTTCGCTTTGTATATTTTTAAATTGAGCTATTATTGTTGGCAATTCTGTTTTTTCAATTTGTTCTCCTACAGATGCAATCGTTTCCTCATGTTTTTCAGTACTTTTATCGTTATGTATCTCCAATTTCTTATTTTCTGTTTGTACAGGAATTTCCATTTTTCCCGGGAACTTTACCCTGTAATTTTTCTCTCTTTGTAAGTTATTATTTAAAGCTCCCACAATTAGTTTAAATTATCTCTTCTATTAGGGAAATTTCTGTATCCAAATCTTGTATTCATCTCTCTTCCATCGTTCCTTTGCACACCCGTTTCTCTGATTCTGTTTTGGTTTGACTCGTCCCTATTATATCGTTGTTCCCTAGAAAATCTAATTTGTGTAGGGGGTGCTGCATAGTAATTTCTGCTCTGTTGATAGTTTCCAAAGGCGTGGTTTGGCCTATAATCGTATGTGTCCGGCTGGGAGGAGTAAGTTCTGTGGTCATCATACGGCTGGGTTTGAAATGAGTGGGGAGGAGACTGTATTTGATTATGCCAATGTGTTCTCGCGTTGTTTATGTTTTGACTCTGTGTTTGCTTAAAATGATCAGCTTTGTATATTCGGCATTCTCTCATGAAATGTCCCTGTTTATTACAGTAGTGACATGTTACTGGTTTTTTTGTTTGTGTCGTGGGAATTTGTACTTTTTCTTGGATTTTTAATGTGTTTATTTCTTGGGTAATTGAATTTAAAATATGTGCGTTAAATTCCTGTTGCTCTTTGCGGAGCGTCTCAATTTCTTGTCTATATGTAGCACTATTTACATTTGCCGTTATCGCAGCTAAATTTGCCTGTTCCAAGTTTGTGGCTATTTTTACAGCTTCATCAAAATTTTGTGCATTCGTTTTTATTATTTCTCTCTGGAATTCAGGTGTTACTGCCTCTAAAAATTTACTTAACCTTAATTTATCCATAATCTGTTGTGTCGCTTCACTGTGCTCTGTGTCGCCAATATAATTTAAAGTTAGTGTTGTTATTCTGTGTGCCAGCTGCTTAATCGTTTCTCCCTGTGTCTGTTTTGCGGTCGTGAAAAGGATCTGATTTGTTGTAATGTTCGGTTTTTCTGTATAGAACTCTAATAACCTATCCCTAAATTTTTCGAAAGATGTTTCCCTTCTTAATTCTTGTGACCCTATATAAAATTTTCTTGCATTCCCTCTTAACCGAGATTTCACAATTGCTAACTTTTCCTCCTCTGACCAATCCCCCAAGCTGCTTAAAGATTTGATCTGGTCAAAAAAAAATTTCTACATCATTCTCTATGCCATTGCATTCCCCTAATAGGTGTATAAGTCCTGGTAACCTGCCCCTCGTTGCTGGAGGATTTTCTCCGCTTTCCGTCATTCTAAATTTCACTTTCTCGCAAAAATTCTATATCTAAAATTATTTCCTGTTTTTACACCTCAAAATGTTCCCCCAAAATATTTAAATACAATATCACATAAATTCAAAAACATAATTCTAATCATTTCACTATCTACGCATGAAAACACTTCAATCCTCATAATACCCTCTTAAAATATTACACAAATATTTATATAATTCAAAAATTTCTTAAAAGCTTCAAGTTCCCTAATAATTATACTTTCACATACAATATGGCATGTCTCATTGAGAACACATAATGATTCACTATTTTGATTGTTTCTCATACTGTGAAATCAATTTTCTTAAATTTACTTATATTTATTTTAATTTTAAAATTCTTTCTTTAATTTAGTCCTTATTTTACACAGAAAAAAATTTTATTCAATATTTTCATTTTTCATTAATTCCAAATATTTTTATTCTCTTCATTAAAATTTAAATTCTGGCATACAACTGGTCTACAACAGCAAAGTCGCCAGAAGGGTGAATTAATTTTGAATCCAGGTTTGATTGGTCATGAGCACCAATATGATAAGGGTGCAATAATTTTGAGTCCAGGTTCGAAACTGGTTTAAACGGCACCAAAATGTTATGTGTGCAATAATTTTGAGTCCAGGTTCGACTGGTCACGGGCGCCAAAATGTTATGTGAGCAATAATTTTGAGTCCAGGTTCGACTGGTCACGGGCGCCAAAATGATATGTGAGTCATCACACGTCAGGTATTGACGCTATATAGACCGATCTCGTAAAGTGGAGTAAATTAAAATACATCTAATAAGAAACTAAAAATGAAGAGACAAATTTTAAACAGAAGTAAATAAACATTTATTTATGCGATAACCATTACTAATATTTGATAAATTCAACAATTCCACAATGCATGTTTAATACTCCAGACCTCGTATCAACTCATTTAATTTTACAATCATGCCGCGGAACCAATATTTCAAATCATATACTGATAGATCTCCTTTATCAACATCTGCCTTACGTGAGGCATACATTACACAATGGCATAATTAAATTTAATAAAACCTTTATTGCTCCTAACACTTTTCATAATTAATAGAGAGAGAGGGTGAGAGCATACTGGGCCATTGACCTTCGTGCAAAATACATGTAAAGAAATCGCCTACCTCGTACATTTGTCGTCGACTGGGACTCGTCATCGGCATGAGGAACCGGACTTCTCCGATGGGCTGCCTGTCTTCTCGTCGCTCTCGTGCGACCACCTTTTAGCACTCCCAAAATTCAACTCCCTTCTCCATTTTCAAATTTTAAAAGTTTAAGTCTCTCTTCATCTCTCCCCTCTCTCTTAGGCCCCCAGACTATCATTGGTTCCGTAAATATGTAACTCCGCCTTCCGGCTATCTAACTGGCCGAAGCCCCCCTTGAAATATTAGATATTTGGGCATTGTCTTTTTCGAGCAGAAAGTTCTCACGAACATTTTCCCATGTCCATCAGGAAGTTAATTGACTTCTCGGGTCAAGAGGTTCAACCCCTTCCGTCTGATATAGTACCTAGTGATGACGTGAATACGAGAAGCACCCTTTTTCACCCTCGAACTACGTCCGGTCCAGCTGTGTTCAAGGGAACGTTATATGAATTGTCTCGCTGTATGAGGGACCATCTTCTTAGATCCCCTTCCACTTTCAAAATAGCAATGTTATATTGGGAATTGAAAATTACAATATAACAAACTGTACTACTTCCTCCTGAATTTGATGCTGAATTCATATCAATTCATATCTAAATTATATTTATTGGCAATCCTAAAAGATTGATGTTTGAAAGAAAGTGGGACTATTTTACCTAAATAGGAAAAATACGGAAATACTTAGTAAACTCCCCAACCCACTTCAAAACTCGATGCTGAATCCGTATCAGTTAGTATTTAAGTTCTATTTATCGTAGATCCTATTTAAATAAATGTTTCAAATAAATTTAGCTAGAGCATGTATTGCAAATTTCATTGCCACCAATAAGGACACTTCTTTCAAATTTTCAGAAACGCACACATACAATTACATCCACGTTTCAAGTTGCAAATCATGGAAGCATAAGTACAAAAGATACTATAATACATATACTATATACATGTTTCTCTTGTACGAAGAACTGTTTTTGTTAAATAAACTCTTTTATAAGAAATACTTCTGTACTCTATGCTTCCAACTCTCGCATTGGACTAAATTGGAATTTTTTGACACATTACAGATATTTTTATACACTTAAGGTCAAATTTGATCGATAACTACGATTCAATATAGATTCCATCCACTAGGAGTCAATAGGCATTTTTATGAACTCGAGGTCTACTTTGAACGATAGCTACAGTTCAATGTAGATTCCAATCCACTGTGAATTGGCATGCATGCACTCCTTGTTTACCTTAATCGATAGCTCAATCCAATGTGGATCTCAATCGACTTTGAGCTAATATACATTTTTATGTATTCAAAGTCTATTTTGATCCATAGCTATAGGTCAATGTAGATTCCAATCGACTAGGGAGCTAGCATTCATATTTATGCACTAGAGGTCTACTTTGGTCGATAGCTACAGTCTTATATAGATTTCAAACGACAATAAGGAATTATGCATTCACACGTATCTCTACTTGTACCATATTCAATCCCTGTTCCTACGGATCTGATCACTGTATAATAATCCATTTAGTGACCGAAAAGCTTCTCAATTAGCCAAAAGTCCTTTATGAACATAATGTGTTACTTTGAATTACTTCTGACATATTTCTTGATTTTGAAAGCCGCTGCAAAAAAAATAATAATAATGGTAATGTCTTAATTCTATTCATTTTAGTTAAGAAATTTTAATGGTATTTTCACGATTTCACAAGACTGCAATCAAAAACTGCAATTATTATATAATGCTGAAGATTTCATGTATCTACAGCATACCTACAATAACAGATAAGCCGACTTAAAAGACGCTTAATTTGCAAGTTCATTATTATTCATGTCACATGATCGTTTCCTCCTACACACATGTAATACACAATTCTATATTACTAGCACGTAGCTTGAAGGGCGAAAAATATCTATAGAACATGGGTTAATTTGTATGATATTCTTGTACGACATAAAGCGTTAAGATTTTATTTAATGTCACTTTGCTAATGGCACTTCATTTGGTCCCAATACATTGCGGTCACGCCTTCAATTTCAATGACTGGCATTTGGACTGTGGTATAAAATAAACAGGTTGGAAGGATCTTATATATGTAAGAATGTTTATAATAGAAGAAGGAACTTAAGGATATTTAACGTTCACAGTCACTTGTTGATAAGGAATTTAACAATATAATGTGTTATTACAATAAATAACACAAATGTTTTTGAGAATATAACTTTCTAATACTGCAAATGAAGGAAGCAGTTATAAGATAATTTGGTGATTATAAATGCTTCCAGGGCGATTTGAGCTCCCTTCCTCTGGTCAAGGACAGACAGTTGCTTCGTTGCTTCTTAGCAGTTGTTAAAAGATAATATTGTTTTTGAGCAACTGTTTGTTAATGGTTGATAAGAAACTCTGAGCTACACTTTAGGTTACATTGGCTTTTATATCAGAAAACGGTTTAAAAGGCCGTTACAGTCATCTAATTATAGTCATTTAATTGTCTTATGCCTACTTCTATCAAAGACGTATTAGTAGAATGTTATACAATGTGCCATGATCTGTGGAATATAGAAATTGCCGAAGAAATTGCATTTAGATATTAAGACAAGTAAGATTAAAAACTTATAATTATCTAATTCATCCCTTTGCATGTGATCAAATTTGGTTAGACATAAAAAACTATACGCCCTAGGTAGTTGTTTCTTAACAATTGTTAGGGGCAGAAACTGTTTTTAACAACTGATTTTTAACGGTTGTTAGTTAATTGTGTACACAGTATTTGACAGCAGTAGTTTCTGAGCAGTTGTTAAGAAGCACTTAGTTACATACTAAGTTACACTGCTTTTTACATGAGGAATAGCGCCCAGAAGGCATTTAGAGCAATTAAATTCATATAGTTATCCTATGCCTGAACTATTATAGTCATAAAATGATCTTAAATAACATTCTAACACTTCCTTCATTCAACAATGTACTGTAATGTTATATAATGTGCAAATATATATCCAATAAAGAAATTGCCGAAAAATAATCACAGAATAATTGAAAAATAATTGCAGATATGTCATTTTGATATTAAATCATGCAGGATTAAAAATTATTTTCTGTGCATTTATTATTACTTTCCTTATATACATAATGTATAAGGAAAGTATTGTGACGGGGACGAAAATTCGAATTCGAGTTTTCGACGGGAGAGCACGTTTCAAGCATTCCTGATCACGAATCAAACATTTTTGAAGTGATGTGTGTGTGTGTGTGTGTGTGAAAGTATGTGTGTATGTGTGTGTGTGTGTCAGTGAGTCTGTGGAGACGATAACTGACAAACGAATGGACCGATTCGAACCAAAATTGGTACAAAAATCACAATCCGTAAACACTGGAAGCCTATTGTTTTTAAACGTAATTGAATGTTCAGAACCCCCCTAAATTTTCGAATGAAATTTTGAAAAAATCGTCAAAAAATCAAAACCGCTAATAAAGTTACGCAAATAGACATTTCTTATGTAATTTTTAATTAGAAAACGATTGGCATAAATTTTAGAACGCTAACATGATTCGTTCTCGAGATATTGTACATTTTTCAAAAAAATTATGAAAAAGTCACATAAAAAAAAAATTCCTATTGAGAAACATGTTCACTTTCCATATGTAATACCATGCGATAAATTGAGTGACATCATTCTCGTGGATCTAGCTCGTTCCATTCATGAAAAAATATAATTTGAATAATACTTTTGAATTTGAACGCCAATAGTCATTTATCTGCTGTAAGAATAACTTTTTTCTTAGTGCATAACGCTTGGCGAGATTTTGGCGACGAATTTGGCGGAATGTCGTCAACTTGGCGACTTTTTTGAAACGTTGCCAAATTAATGAAAATCTCGCCAAATGGATAAAAATGATGCTAAATCAATGAAAATGACGACTAATTGTCGAAAATTCAATTTCTTGGAAATAATATTAGTATCTGCTATAAGAAATACCTATTTTTTTACTGTAAAAGTAGTAAATTTATTACATTATATAAGGAAAGTCATGTGTTGCCCACATCAGATTTTTTTTATCGCAATCGAACGCTCAGAACCCCCTTATATTTTCGAATGAAATTTTGAAAAAATCCTCAAAAAATCAAAACCACTAATAAAGTTACGCAAATAGACATTTCTTATGTAATTTTCTATTAAGAAACGATTGACATAAATTTTAGAACGCTAGCATGAACCGTTCTCGAGATATTGTACATTTTTCAAAAAAAATTATCAAAAAGTCATATAAAATAATAAAAAAATATTTCCTGATGAGAAACATGTTCACTTTTCATATGTAATACCATTCGATAAATTGGGTGACATTATTCTCGTGGATCCAGCTCGTTCCATTCATGAAAAAAGATGCTTTGAGTAATACTTTTGTATTTGAACGCCAATAGTCATTTATCTGCTGTAAGAATAACTTATATCTTCGTCCATAACGCTTGGCTAGATTTTGGCGACGAATTTGGCGGGATGTCGCCAACTTGGCGACTTTTTGAAATGTTGCCGAATTAACGAAAATCTCGCCAATTGGATAAAAATGACGCTAAATCAATGAAAAGGACGATCAATTGTCGAAAATTCAATTGATTGGAAAGAATATTAGTATCTACTATAAGAAAAACTTATTTTTTTTTACTGTAAAAGTAGTAAATTCATTACATTATATAAGGAAAGTCATGTGTTGCCCACATCAGAATTTTTCAACATTTTGAGGTAAATTTTTTTGAAAATTTAGGTAATTATTTAGTATTCTTTTTCGGTAGTTTGATCTGATAATAATAACCGACACACGATGCCAGTATTTGAAATGTAACTCGGTTATTCAAGTGACCACAAAGGAATCTAAAACTATAAATAAACTCATTAAGAAAATGCAATAGAAAATCGTCTGCTGTAACTACAAATTAAAATGTCTCAAAAAAGGTAGATTGTATACCAATGGAATTGATTTAGAAAATTAATGATATAGAAATAGTAGCCGAATACCCGTTGAAAATCAACAGTCTCGCAATAAGCAACCCCCTGAATATTATCATTTTTGACACTTTACAACAAAGTTGAAAAGTGTTTATAACTTTATTCATTCTGTCTGTCTGTCTGTCCGTTAGCACGATAATTGCCGTAAAAATGACTTAATCAAAATGAAATCTTAGTATGTTGTTCAGACGGTCAGTAGGATCTATGGGAATATAAATGAATAATATCACCCAATTAGTTTGGATTGAACCCGAGTTGAAAAAATGAAATACATTGAATCCTATGGAACCTAATTTTTCGAACATTTTTTAAGAGGATTTAAAATTCACAAATTGCTTCGAAAATTTTAGGTAATATTCAAATTATGCCATAAAATATATAAAAAAAAATTCAGCAAAATATATTCAGTAGTTTTTTAAATAAACATTAAAATAATAATTACACCTCTTATATGAAGCGATCACGTGACCATGATATGAAAAGATCACGGGACCCACTTCAAAATATAATACGGCTTCCATCTTGTCTCAAAATCATGATTTTTAAAGTTCTTTTTAATTCATTTTGAGTGTTGTATTCGTCCTAAAACCACTTTATTTTTGCTTAAATTCTGTGCATCTACATACTGAAACATCGCAATTACAATATATTTGAGCTTAAATGCTCATCCAAATTTGATTATTTCTACAACAAAGCCTATTTTTCACCTATGTAAAATGTAAACAGCAAAATATGTAGGATGAGTTGTATAAGAATTGCTGCATTTTTTTAACGCAAAAGTATTTAGATCATGGAGTCTGCATAGCTGATATGAAAGAAATATTCATTGATTTTACAAAGAGAAGGACGAATTTTTTCGATGAAGTTTTAAGCATAGAGTTTAATTACTTGTAGCTCCATGGTCTTAAGTTTTTAAATAAAACAAATTATTTTAGTTCTGTGATGAATAAAATGATTGGGAAAATGTTATGAATGAAATGCTGCTTTTATAGAGAGAGCCAGGCGTGTTATTTTTTCTATGACGTCATTTGAATGAATGTCAGTTGTTTTCGATGAATTTTTCAAATATAATAAATTTTGTAGTATTATGATGATTTTAAAAATATTACCGAGGAATGTATCGCATTTTAGAGATGCTTAAATCAGGCAATTTATATTTCAATGCCGTCGTTTTGAATGAAGGTCATTTTTTTCGATGAAGGTTTAAGTTTTCAAATATGATAAATTAATGTAGTATTGTGATAAATTTTAAAATATTACTTAGGAATGTATTGCATTTTAGAGATGTCTAAATAAAATTGCATTGGAGTTGGAAAGTGTTTCATAATCAATGCTTTAAGCATGATTGATCTTTCTTGATTTAATAATTCGCGTTTCACATTTATTCGGCAAATCGAATATTTTAGTGTGCGGAACCCCCTAAAGAAGAAAATATTGTAAATTTTAAATTGCGGACGTCGTCCTTTCGAACTATTTACCACTACATCAAATTAAAGTCTCTATCTCATCCCGAAGCATACTATTTTATCATCTCCCCTTTCGAACGTTTTTCTGTGGAGCCCACCCATAAATGAACAAAAAAACAAATAAATGATATTAAAAACTCTGTTCGCCTTGGCTTTCTTATCAGATGATTGGCTCATATACCAAATATCAGGCCTCTATCACATTTAAAAGGAAGCGTGCCTCATTTATTCCGAAAATCGAACATATTTGTGTTCGGCACCCCATAAAGTTCCAAATATTGGAAATCTGAAATTGCACACTTTCTTCTACCAGTACACCGAATTATTTACCAGTATCTCCAAACTATCTACCAGTACACCAAATTTGGTGTCTCTATCCTATCGTAAAGCATGTTTTTCTAACACTTCATATTTCGAAGGTTTTTCTGTGTTGCACCCCCTTAAATGACCATTTTTGAAAAACCGTAATATTCTTAAGGTTTTTTTATCAAATGATTACTCCATATACTGAATTTCCAGCCTCTATCACATTGTAAAGGCAGCGTTTTTCATTTATTCGTCAAATCGAACATTTTAGTGTGCGGCAGCCCCTACAATAGCAAATGTTGGAAAACTGAAATTGCACACTTTCTTCCTTTCTAACTATCTACACGTATACCAAATTTGAAGTCTCTATCTTATCGCAAAGCATACTTTTTCTATCATTTCACCTTTCGAATGTTTTTTTGTGGAGTACCCCCCCCCCCCCCCTCTCCTTAAATATACATTTTTGAAAAATCCATTCTTCATGGGTTTCCTATTAAATGATTCGTCTATAAACCAAATATCAAGCCTCTATCACGTTCTAAAAGGGGTGTTTCTACTTCATTCTGAAAATCGAACATTTTTGTGTGCGACACCCCCTAAAGTAGAAAATATTGGAGAACTGAAATTGTACACTGTCTTCCTTCCAAACTATCTACTCGTACACCAAATTTCAAATTTCTATCTCATCCCGAAGTATGTTTTCTTATCAATTCACTTTTCTAAAGTTTTCCTCTGGAGTACCCCCTTAAACGAACATTTTTGAAAAACTATATTCGTCTTGGGTGTTTTCATCAAATGATTAGTCCGTATACCTAATTTCAAGCCTCTATCAAATTTTCAAAAAGGAGTCGTTTCTCATTTATTCGGTAAATCGAACATTCTGGTGTGAAGCACCCCCTTAAGTAGAAAATATTGGAAATCTGAAATTGCACACTTTCTTCCTTTTGAACGATTTACCCATACACCAAATTTGAAGTCTCTATCTTATGGCAAAGTATGTTTTCCTATCATTTCACTTTTCGAACGTCTTGGTGTGGAGCACCCCTTCTAGAGAACGTTTTCGAAAAATTCGATTTTTCCAAGGGGTTTTATCAAACGATCGAGCCGTGTACCAAATTGCAAGTCTCTATCTATTCGGGAAGTGCCTAAACAAAGCGTAACAGACAGACAGACAGACAGACAAATAGACAGACGGACACTTGGTAATTAGTATATATAGAGTTTTCTGCGTATGATGGTACAAAAACGTATTTTGTGTGTTTAGCCGTCCTCCAGTTCTAGCTGAAAGAATATTAGAACAAAAAATTCCTCGATTTATAAATTTTACGAAGAATAATTCCAAGATTTCAGAATTTTCTCATAATCACTTCAAATAGTAAACAAGCCACAAAATTTAGTAACAGCAAAATTACTATTTAACCGTCAATTTTTTTTTCCAAAGATTATCGATATGAGTCTCATACCCATTTTCGAAACATTAAGAGATACAATATTCAAGATCTGAAAAAATCAATGAATGAGATTGTTAAAAACAATTAAATATAATTTTCTTTGAAATTTTAATTACAGTTTACCAAACGTTATTCTCAACACTGCACTAGGAAGATCATTTGAAAAATAGCCGTTGCCTGGAAAAAATCAATATCGTAAAAATTCAGCTTGGTAATTTCTATTAAACTGACTATAAAAAGCATAACCAGGACACCAGAATATTGAAGCGTATTCTAATTTAGGTCTGACTAAAAAGTTAAAATAATATATAGCTCTAATGTAAAGACCAAGAGAATTTCTAATTAACAACCCATCAATTTTCGTAGTTAAAGAAAATTGTTAAGAAACTTGTAAATCCATTGGGAAAATGAATTAGAATCTTTGACTTCATTCATAATTTTTTTCGACACATTATAATATGTAGGGTAAAGAAAGTGCAATGGAGCCAATTGCTTTAAACAAAAATATTCCACCCAAATTCTTTAGAAATCCATTCTTACACCGAAAAGCCTGCAACATCCATTGCTCAACATCTAGATTGGTCTCCCATCCGAGTGGACGCTGACCTAGTGAACGTGGTGTTCATCAAACTCCAACATCAACTAGGTTGGTCTCCAACCGAACGGGACGCTCGACTCTAGTGAATATGTAATGTAGTCGCATAATTTCAACATCAGCTAGAACGGTCTCCAGCCGGAGAGGACGCTCGACTCTAGAGTGCTAACATAGTAAAGACTAGATCAGCTAGATTGGTCTCCTCGTCCGATTGGACGCGCCCTAGTGAATCAGTAATTGTAACTTCAAGGTGTAGATTCAGATATGTTCTACTAATCTGAGTATAAATATATATACATATGTCTTCCATATATATGAAACGATTGTAATTATTTTAAAAAATTGGTAGAGAAAACTGTTGTAAGTTTAAATCCAGAAATTTCATTCATTACATATAAAACATGCCGAAATAGATGGTTAACTCAATTTACATGGCTATTAATTTAATAATAATCGAATCATATATAAAATGAAAATAATAAAATATATGAAGTACTAGTCTCTACTCGACGTACAATCATACAATCGTATTACATAGTGTTTAGTACAACTTGATCTTTTCATCACTTTTTAACAGTGAAAGAAGTAAATTCATTGCATTATATAAGGAAAGTCATGTGCTGCCCACATTAGATTTTCTTTGTATGTGATCAACTGTGGTTAGATAAAACATTTTATTAACTTCTAGATATTTTTTAAAGACGGTGGAGTAACAGCATAATTAAAAAAAGCTATATAATAACATTTTAATATAAAAATGAAATTTGTAAACATATTATTCTGATAAATTGTTTGGTACATATGTAGAACAGATTAAGAATCTTTAAAAGCTATATTTTCAGCCCTTCATATGATTGGGTAATTAACGCTATTCCATCTCATACGCCTGCAAATAGAATATGAATTTAATAATTCATACAGTGCGACAGTGATAAACAAATGTATTTAATTTAATTTTAGATATTGATTTATCTTTATGGTGACATTATATAAGAGTAGTGTCATTGAGAACAAATCTGGAATTATTACCCTTCATTTATTGCCATAATCTTCAAATTCTACATCTTCGACCCAGACAAGTGAACTAGAATAAGAAAGAAAGTAATTTAATTAAATCATAAACCAACATACACAGGGACTATTTTTTTTGATCTGGTGCTTTAAAATCACATATATGCTTCACTGTTTTGAGATCAATAGTAAACTGTTATTTTTCATTTAGAGATCAATATATTCGGCGTTATGGCGTACAATTCTTATTCCAATCATAATTGGGAATATAATATTTAATTCTACGGATACTATTGATATGATGTGTCGGCAAACATCTCCAACATAGATCGTCCGACCTACCCCCCGAAACTTTAAGATATCTCTTTGGGCGAATGGAAATCGCTGAGGGCCATAGACACCGTGCACCCTCCATCCCCTACCACCAATCATTTGAAAAGATTTAGAGACCCACATATTTAACGTCCCCGTTCTCCACGTGAACACGAGAACCGTTTGGACAGATATCGTCATCAAATTATCGCCATATTTGTCGTTAAAGCGTGACAGGTAAGAATTTTCGGATATTGTAAAAATACGCTAATAGCGATATAGCCCAAAACCCGCTAATAAGATGTGATTCTAATAACATCGAATTACGGTCCCACTGTGGCAATGAGCATCTGGTTGTGCCCACTATACCTTAAGACAAGAAAGATCAATCAAGCATAAATCACTGATTATCAAACACTTTCCAACTGAAATGCAATTTTATTTAAACATCTCTAAAATGCCATGCATTCAGCGTTGATATATTTTAAATTACCACAGTACTACAATAATTTGTTTTATTTGCAAATTTCAAACGTCATCGAAAAAAATGAAATCTATTCAAATGAAGTCCTCGAAATATGAATCGTCTAACTCTCTATATAAAAGCAATAAATATTTCATTCATATCGCTTTTATTCCAGACTCCAGAGCTAAAAAATTTTGCATTAAAAAATTCAGCATTTCTTATACAACTCATCTTACAATAACTTGTTTACATTCTGCATTCTTTAAAATTAGGTTTCGTTGTAGACATAATCAAAGTTTGATGATCATTTGAACTCAAAAATATTATAAGTGCATTGGCAGAGAATAAGATGCACGAAAATACGCAAAATTAAAGCGATTTAGGACAAATGCAACACTGAGTGAAGTTACATTAAGAACTTTAAAAATCACGATTTTTACACTGGGAAAATTTAATTTTAAAGTGGGTCATTATTATTTTAATTTCATTTAATAACTACCGAACATGTTTTGCTGAAATTTTTTTATATATTTTATGGGATAATTTGAATATTTACTAAAATTTTCGAAACAATTTGTGAATTTCAACTTCGCTTAAAATTTTTTTCAAAAATAGGTGCCATGGATTTCAATGTATTTCATTTCTTCAAAGAATGAACAAAGTCATGTAAACACTTTTCAACGATTTTGAAACGTGTTAAAAAGGAATTCACATTACTGCAGTATATGTACACTTCATTATTCTTTACTTTTTGATGACCAATTTGCTCTCTTCCTTGCCCTCTAAATACAGTATTGTGGCAATTAATTGAGAAATGTCATTTTTTTCGTTTTCTCACACGTAAGCTTAGGAAGAAGCACTCCAAATTAGCTCAGAGTTCAAATTGCAGTTATTATCAAAGTAGTAGGTGTTCGTATGCACCTGGTAAGTAGCAGGTGTTCAAATTCCTCCGCCAGGTGGCAGGTGTTCCGCAGTGGTAGTTTCTCAGTTGTTGCGGGGTTCAATAGCGTCATGGATATCAGCGCGGAAACACGTGCTAAAGTGATTGCGCTTAGAGAACACACTTCTAAGACGTTCGAGGAAATAGGTAAAATATGTGGAGTGAGTACAGCAAGTGTCGGAGGATCTGGAAGCGGTTTCAGGAAACAGGAAATGCTGGAACCAACCGCTCTGGAAGATGCGGCCGAAAAAGATCAACTTCGACTCGAGACGACAAAACTTTACATCGAATGAGTGTCAAAAATCCTCGATTAACCAGTTTTGACCTGTCTAAGACCATGGCGGCAGCTGGTGTTGATATTGCACCTTCAACAGTGCGATACAGGCTGTTAGAATGCGGACGGAGAGCACGTCGACCGTACAAGAAGCAGCTTCTAACGCTTCGCATGAAGAAAAAAGATTGGGATGGACACGGAAATACAAAACATGGACTGGGAGAAAGTTATCTTTTCTGACGAAACACATTTTGTGGTTCAGGAATTTAGATCTATGGTCGTGAGAAGGAGCCAAGGAGAACCTCTCAATCAGCACCACATCAATCAAGCACCCAAGCATCCGCCCAAAAAGATGTTTTGGGGTTGTTTCAGCGTTTTGGGGACAGAATCTCTTGTTCCCGTAGAGGGAAAGATGAACACTGCCAGTTACGAAGTCATATTGACCCGAAAAGTGCTTCCAACCATGGCTAAACTGTGGCCGAACGGAGATTGCGTTTTCCAAGACGACAGCGCGCCATGTCACACTTCGAAGCGAATCAAAAATTTCTGCTCAAAAAAATATTACCGTACTGGATTGGCCCGGGAATTCACCAGACTTGAATCCCATAGAAAATTTGTGGGCTATTGTCAAAAAACGGCTTCACAAATTTGACTGTACGACGATGGACCAGCTAATTTCGGCCGTTATTGACATATGGTTCAGAGACGTTGAAATTAAAACTACATGTGCTAGTCTAGTACATTCCCTGCCGAAACGTGTCTGTGATGTTATAAAGTCTCGGGGAGGTCATATCACTTATTAGTTTTAAATGTATCCATAGAAAACTTGAATAAAACTGAATTTTATAAAAAAAACTGCATTTCTCAATTAATTGCCACAATACTGTAACTGGTGAGTTCTAATAAGAGCAAAACCAATCAACACTGATTATTTTTGTATGTATGTGGAAGAAATGTAGTGTGCATATTATAATCTATAATAATAAAGAAATATGTCTATTTGACTGTGTCTTCTGAATATCTAAGCAACGTACGGCCAAGGAATTCGGTACAAGTACCTCAGTATTCGGGAAGGTGCACCTTTCCGTTATTTTTTAAATCCGAAATAGTTTAATAGTTATTTTATGTTGCATCATAATTTTCAAGCGAGTTACTCAGTAACAAGAAATATTATCACAGATTTTCCACCTTCACACCATCAAAAAGAACAAAAAACTCTCCTTCAAACAAAATTTAAACATAACCCATACCGTTAATAGTCGAATTTTTGTTAATTTAAAAAAAACATGCTTTTCGCGATTTGAAAAAGTAAACTATCTTCTGTCTACAGAGGAAGTTATCTGCTCCACTTTATCGTCAGCAGCGGAAAAGCTAAGTGACGACCGATTCTAAAGTTTGGTACACGAGTATTTCAGGACCCGGAAAGTTCCACCTCGACGTTATTTATTTACAACTATAAAGTATACCCGTCGCATAACGGAATTACACATTTGGAAAGCATTGCCTTCCATTTAGCTTTGTTTTTGTCGTTGTACAAGGTACACGATATTGGAGTTTTAAAAGGGTGCCTTATTCGGAGTAAAATTCTGGACTTTAATCGCCTGTCTAAAAAGGAAAAATCGAAAGAAAGGATTGCTGCGAAAAGAAAGTTTAAAAGCATAAAGATTGCTCGAGAGTTTTAAGAACTTCCGAATCTTAGAAAAGAGTTTTAAAAATTTTTAAGAACGTAAAAGTTTAAATGTTTAAAAACGTGAGTGTATCCGAAATCAGAGAGGTACAGTGAATTTTGAAGAGGGGGTGAGCTCGAGTGCGGCGCTATACCTTCTACGATGTAAGAGTGAGCCAGATGTCGCGATACGACGAGGGGCGGGGGCAGATGGTCGAAAATGCAAGATGTTATCCCAAAAGCAAGGGTATTAATCATTCAGAAGAATGACGTTTGAAGGATAGGAAAACTTGGTAATGAACGAAGCTATTTGGTCCGCCACCGCTTAGGGTTAGGCGGGATAGTATCACGGCGCCTGAGCAGGGCCTGGGGTCGCTTCTTACATTTAGGAAGCCGAGGATCATAATTAGACAAGTTTAGAAGAATAGCGTTTCCTACCTTCGGGAGATCACGATGAAAATGAAAAGCTAATTTACGAACATAGACCAAAAAGGTATTAATTTTGAGATCTAGTTGAATGACGTCATTCTAACGTAACCAGGAGCATTAGCAACCAATATAAGAGTTTTGTTTTGCAGAGTTTGAAGTCTCGTTTTTTCGTCCATTTGGCAATATTTAAAAAAATCGCTAAGATTGCGACATCCTGCCAAGTTTTTCGTCAAGCCCAACGGACTGGCTGTGAAATGGGTTATTTAAAAAGTCGTTTGTTACGTTATTTCTAAGGTATTCAATTTTCATTCAATAGTCGTCATTTTAATTGATTTAGCGTCAATTTTTCAATTTGGCGACATTTTCTTCAATTTAGTAACATTTTAAAAGACTCACCAAGTTGTCGATATGCGGTCAATATTCATCGCTAGAATTTAGCCAAGCGTTACAGATGGAGAAATAGGTTATTCTCACAGTAGATTCTTATATTTTTCCAAGATAAGGAACTTTTATCAACCAATAGTCATTTTTACCAAAATTTGGTTACATTATTATAAATTTGACAACATTTTCGTCAATTTGACAGCATTTTAAAAAATCTACCCAATTTTGACATCAAAATTTCACCAGTCTTTAACCAGAGATAATTAGATAGATAGACAACCAGAAAAATCAAGGTGTTTATATTATAAATTCGAATTAGTCTTTTAGATATTTTATGTTTCAGTCCGAATTTCAAATGAGTTCCTTAGTGACAAAAATATTATCTCAGAATTTCCATCACAACCCTATGAAAAATATCAAAAATTGTCTTTCAAACAAACGTACCGCAGAATCCCTACGATTCATAGTCGAATGTTTGTGAAAATTTAGAAATATATATATACTTTTCGTGTGTTGACGTAGTCTCTCATAATCTCTCAGAAGAACCAATATATTCTCACATGATTTCCATCCTAATGATATCGTTATATCCTTTCTCGGTTTTCGAGTATTCATTGTGATTGAAACCAGTTTGCATTTTAAATCCCTACCAACGGCGGATAACTTTTTAAGAACTATGCGGTAATGCTCGGGATTAAAGATACAAATATCTGATAGCAATCACACCTGAATTCACAGCGAATTCCCAAAAACCAGAAAGCGTTTAACGACACCATCGTAAATAACAAAAATAAAATTAAAACAAGAAAGATCAATCATGCATAAAGCATTGATTATGAAACACTTTACAACAGCAATGGAATTTTATATAAAAATCTCTAAAATACAATACGTTCATCGGTAATAAATTTAACATTATCACAATACTACAATAATTTATTATACATGAAAACTTAAAACTTCATCGAAAAAAATGAACTTTATTCAAATGACGTATTAAAATATAAATCGTCTGGCTTTCTATGGAAAAGCAGTAAATATTTTATTGATTTATTTTTCTTTTCCATTCTTTTCATTCATCATAATAATACAATAATTTATTTTACTTAAAAACTCAAAACCATGAAGATAAAGTAATTTAACTTTATGCTTAAAACTCCATCGAAAAAGCCTGCTATAAAACCGTATGCGTCTCTAAGTAAAATCAATGAAAGTTTCAGTCATATCAGCAATATTGCAAACTCCAGAGCTAAATAAATTTGCACTAAAAAAATTCAGCATTTCTTATACAACTTATCTCACAGCTTCATGAGTTTACATTCTCCATAAGTGGCAGTACAGCTGCGTTGTAGCAATAATCAAAGTTTGATGATCATTTAAATTCAAATATATTCTAATTTCGTTGTTTCAGAATATATATGCACAGAAATTAAGCAACAATAAAACGGTTTTAGGACGGATACAACACTAAATTTAAAGTAAAAAGAACTTTAAAAATCACGATTTTAACACAACATGTATGGCATTGGTTACTTAAACTCAAATATAGTGTAATTGCGTTATTTCAGAATATGGATGCACAGAAATTAAGTTAAAATAAAGCTGTTTCAGGACGGCTACAACACTCGATATAAATAAAAAGAATTTCAAAAATCACGAATTTGACACGAGATGGATGACATATTATATTTTGAAGAAGGCAACGTGATCTCTTCATATGATAAGGGTGTAATTATTATTTTAATTTTTTTTTTAAAAGCTACCGAATATATTTTGCTGAATTTTTTTTTACGTTTTCTATGGGATAATTTCTTCATCAGTGGCTACATCCATATAGCCACTGATGAAAGGCGTATTAACGCCCGAAAACGCTGTGGCGGTTTAAAAAATGTTTTGTACGTCTTTTAAGATTTTTAATAAATGACCTTTCGTTTTAAAGGCGTTTTCTCCATAATTTTACTTTTCAACTATTTTAAAGTGTAAAAATCACCGTTTCCTGGGTGCACATATGACTATTCCACGACCGCTCATTTATAAATACCAGATAACAGCTGATGCATTTTTCAGTATTTCAAATAACATTTAGAAATATCAAATAAATTTCAAATGAAATTCAGAAAATCAAGAAAGTAATAAAAACAATTAAAATAATTAAATGTAAATATTAAAAGTTTTACAAAACAGAAACTATATATTTTTATATAATGTATAATAATAATATAAAAATGAATTAAATACAATATGTATTTTAAATATTTTTATATAAGATATATATATATATATATATATATATATTCCAGTTCCTGTAAATCGAAAATTTTGCTTTCACCACACCCCTTTAGATTTATTTTTTATTCACCAACTTCTACCTCTAATGAATCCTAGAAAAAGGGTCACTTCAATAATATATCACGCAAGTTACTCTTTATCACGAATTAAACATTGCACATATTTTTTTTAACTTCAGCCGATCGGTTCCCTATTTAATCTAGTGACAAAAAGACAGTGGGATGAATAGTTGGGTGACAGTGGGCATCAATTTCCAGATAATTCTGCCAAATATATACACGTGAACGTATTTTTATAAATAAATAAGTAGAGAAAAGTGTCTAACCCTCATGACGATAGCATAAATGAAAGACAATAACATTAACAAAATTTGAAGTTTTTCATGACTATTAAAACTAATTATACGGTCACTGTTAAAAAACGAACTTTATGTTTTATGAGACATTACTATATACCGCTATTTTGAGATATATCTATCCTATCTATACTATTTATCTATGTATCCTACCTATCATATCGATCCATCTATCCTATCTACCTATCTATCCTATCTATCCGTCTGTCTGTCTGTCTGTCTGTCCGTCCGTTCGTCCATCTATCTATCTATCCATCCATATTTCTATCTATCTCCAGTTTCAAGGGCACCCTGACCCGAAACGTGAAAGTAGGCAATGAGCCGTGAAGGCCAATTTGAAGCCTCGAGAGGCCACAAGAGTGGTCAAAAATGGAACAAATATGCTAAATGTCTGGGCGCATTGCCGAAAGTCGGCCAATCAGAGCCAAAGAGGCGTGGCATACCTCAGGCAAAAAGAGGCAGCAAACAAAAGATGCTATTACACACCTGCTACAAGAAACTCAGTAGTTATGAAAGTAGTTATGAAGTTAGTCCGTTAGAATGTGGAAGACTACGCAGAGATTCAGGAGAGAACAGCGAGAAGAGATGAGAGAGAATTCCAAAAAGTAAGACATCAACGAGTAGAGAGACTGCCGTGATGATTCCATAAGTGTATGTGCCGCAGACCTGATATACAATTCTACGACAGTCAGAGTCCAAGGAGAATAACAAAATTAGCACAACCACTACGAGTAGCAGTACCATACTTCGAGTTGGTACCAGTACAAGGTACAAAGATGCAAGCGTTGTGGACAGGTACGTGCTTATTAAATATTGTAGCAGGTCTTAGATGATGTTGACAAAAGTATCTGGTTTCAAATTTGCTCTCTCCGCCGCAATGAATATGAATATTTGTTGTAATTAATTTAATAAGTAATATATGTTGTTAATAAATGATTTTATTTTAAAGTTAACACTGGAGCAAATAGTTGAGTAGCATTATATTAATTAATATTATTTTACAGAACTCTCACTGAAGATAAAGTGGGTAATAGCGGGACCCAACGCAGTTTATTTTAGAGGTTTTACGATGTACGATAATTACGGACATGTTAATTATGTATAATTTAATAGGTCAAAAATCCCAACAGTATGTTTATTACGTTACCGCGCCACAATATATATATATATATATATATATATATATATATATATACATATATATATATATATATATGCAATCACTAAATATTGTTCATTCGACATTATGTTTACTTTTCTCCAATACATGGTAATGTATAGGGAAAGTATTGAAATCGTAATGAAAATTGCAACTCCAGTTTCCGACTGATCTATAAGTTTAGGGTGTCTGGAATACGAAAAGTATATGTTTAGCGGGACGACTGTGTGTGTGTCTGCCTGTGTGTCTATGGGTGTGTCTATCTGTCTGTGCAGAATTGTATCCACTCTAACTGAAAAGCTAATTGACCAAATTTCATAAAATTTAGTAGTTAAATCACTTGTGATGTGACCCTGGAGCTAATTAGATTTTGTTATAATTCGGGATAAAATAACCTGCTTTGTTTTTGTGAAATGATCGGTAAAACCTGCCTGTATCCATTCTAGCTGAAAACTAATAGATCAAATTTCACAAAATTTGGTGGATAAATCACTTGTAGGACAACCTGGTGCTGATATATTTTGGTACGATTCAGAACAAAAAAACCTGCCTATTTTGGCGAAATGTCCTGCAAAAATCGATAGTCTGAAATAAAAAGACTGCGTATATACCAACTAAATACTTATTTTATACGTAATTTTTGACGACGGAAATAATAAGACCTACATCTCTAGGACTAGCCGTTCCCGAAATATTTTAGCTTTTTTAGCATTTTCGCGACACCACTTTTAAAGATAAGTCCAGTTACCAAATGAAAACGAAAATTGAATTAAAAGTGCAAATTCAGTGTAATTTAAAATAATTATGGCTGTTATTTTGTGCAAGTAAACCAAATTTTATGAATTATTGAAGAAATGAAGAAAATGTGAATTTGAGTCTGCAGGGAAATGTGCTGCCCACCTCAGATAATTACTCCCCCTGCAATACATGGTAATGTATAGGAAACATTTCTGAAATCGTGTCGAAAATTGCATCTCGAGTTTTCGACAAATCTACACGGTTTGGAACTTCTAGAATACGAAATATCTGTGTGTTTGGCTATGTGTCTGTCTGTGCAATGTATGTATTCCCTTTAACGGTAAAAGAAATAAATCAAATTTCACAAAATTGTGTAGGTTTATGCCCCTAATACTGATTTGATTTTGGTACCTTTCGGAATGAAAAAACACGCCTTTTTGTGCATAATGTCTCGCAAAAATCTCATGTATCCACTCTAGCTGAAAAGTTAATTGACCAAATTTCAGAAAAATTGGTAGATATGTCACTTTTAGGATATCCTGGTGCTGATTAGATTTTGGTACGATTCAGAAAAAAGTCTGCCTTTTTTACGAAATAACCCGCCGAAAACTAAAATGAAGGACTACGCATGCTCAAATGTATCAATTAAATACTTATTATATTTGTAATTTTTGACGAGAAGAAAAATAAGGCCAACACAGTACTCTAAGACTTGTCGTAATCTGTGTCAATACAGCGTAATTTGAAATATGTATGCTTATTACTTAGTGCAATGAAACTCAATTAGATGAAAAATGAAATAAAGAGAAAATGAATTTGAATCTGTAGAGAAAGTCACGTACTGCCCACATCATTTTTTTAAATACGTTTAAATTTAGTTCCTCACTTATGATCAATAGTAATGAGTATTTATTCCTTCTTGCAGAACAGGATACTGAATATAGGAAGACAGAAATAAATTGAAATATAAAATAAATTAGAATAAGTAGGATAGTTCTAATTTGCTTTAATTTAAATTTATTTTGCACGGAAAATTATCTTTTTTCAAAATGAACAGTAGAAATAAAATTTATCGTAATTCAATATGAACATTTTGCCCTTGAACATTTTGCCCTTGAAATTCATACAATGCGGTGGGAGTCCAGGGATACCATTTGTCTCAAACGGTGTTGGCATTTTCGCGACATGGAGTTGAACGCCTTCATTTACAATGGCGATCCATAACATTTCAATACCATTTACACACCTAACGAAGTTAAAACTAAGGTTTAGTTTTATATATTAAATATTTCTGTATTAACTAATATTTGTTATCATATTCCGACAATAGTCTGTTCTTTGTAGAAAAATATCTGATGTGGCCAGCACATGACTTTCCTTACATAATGCAATGAATTTATTACTTTTACATTAAAAAAATCTGATGTGGGCAACACATGACTTTTCTTATATAATGCAATTAATTTACTACTTTTACAGTTAAAAAAAAATTATTCTTATAGTAGATACTTATTTTTTTCCAAGATATTGAATTTTCTTCAGTTAGTCGTCATTTTTATTGATTTAGCGTCATTTATATCAATTAGGCGAGATTTTTGTTAATTTAACAACAATTAAAAATGTCGCCTAGTCGGCGACATTTTTAATTGCGCCAAATTTGTCGCCAAAATCTCGCCAAGCGTTATGGACAGAGAAATAAGTTATTCTTACAGCAGATAAATGACTATTGGTGTTCAAATACAAAAGTATTACTCAAAGTATCTTTTTTCATGAATGGAACGATCTAGATCCACAAGAATGATGTCACCAAATTTACCGCATGATATTACATATGAAAGTGAACATATTTCTCAATAAGAAATATATATATATATATATTTATTTTATATAACTTTTTGATAATTTTTTTAAAAATATGCAATATCTCGAGAACGGTTCTTGTTAGCGTTCTAAAATTTATGTCAATCGTTTTCTAATAAAAAATTACATAAAAAATGTCTATTTGCGTAACTATTAGAGGTTTTGATTTTTTGACGATTTTTTTCAAAATTTCACTTGGAAATTAAGGAGGTTCTGAACATTCGATTGTGCATAAAAACAATAGGTTTCCAGTGTTTATGGATTGTGATTTTTGTACCAAATATTGTTCGAATCGGTCCATTCGTTCGTCAGTTATCGTCTCCACGGTCTCACTGACACACACACACACACACATACACACACATACTTTCACACACACACACAGACATAACTTCAAAAATGTTTGATTGGTGATCAGGGATGCTTGAAACATGCTCTCCCGTCAAAAACTCGAATTCGCATTTTCGACACCGTCACAATACTTTCCTTATACATTACGTATATAACCAAAGTAAAAATAGATTATTCTTATAGTAGATAGTTATATTCTTTCCAAGATATTGCATTTTCGTCAATTAGTCGTCATTTTAATTAATTTGGCAACTTTTATAAAAGTTGGTGACATTCCGCCAAATATGACGCCAAAATTACCAACCCTTATGGACGGAGAAATAAGTTATTCGTATAACAAATAAATGATTACTGGTGTTCAAATACAAAAGTGTTACTCAAAGTATCTTTTATCATAAATGGAATGCGCTAGATCCACGAGAATGATTTCACCAAATTTACCGCATGAAATACACATGAATTACATATAAAAAGAAAACATGTTTCTCAAGAGTTAATATTTTTACTTTCCTTATATACATAATGTATAAGAAAAGTATTGTGACGGGGGTCGAGATTTCGAATTTGAGTTTTCGACGAGAGAGCACGTTTCAATCATCCCTGATCACGAATCAAACATTTTTGAAGTGATGTATGTGTGTGTGTGTGTGTGTGTGTGTCAGTGACTCTTTGAAGACGATAACTGACGAACGAATGGACTGATTCGAACGAAATTTGGTACAAAAATCAGTATACATAAACGCTGGAAGCCTATTGTTTTTATGCGCACTCGAATGTTCAGAGCTCCCCTAAATTTTCGAGTGAAATTTTGTAAAAAGATCGTCAAAAAATCAAAACCGCTTATAAAGTTACGCAAATAGACATTTCTTATGAAATTTTGTCTTAGAAAACGATTAACTTAAACTTTAGAACGCTAGCATGAACCGTTTTCGTGATATTGCACATAATTTTCAAATAAATTTATCAAAAAATCCCATAAATAAGAAGATATATTAACTGTTAAGAAACATGTTCCCTTTTCGTATGTAATACCATACGATAAATTTGGTGACATCATTCTCGTGGATCTAGTACGTTCCATTCGTGAGAAATGTTCCTTTGAGTAATACTTTTGTATTTGAACGCAAATAGGCATTTATCTGCTATAAGAATAACTTATTTCTCCATCTATAACGCTTGGCGAGATATTTGCGACGAATTTGGCGGAATGTCGCCAACTTGGCGACATTTTCAATTGTTACCAAATTAACAAAAATCTCGCCAAATTGATAAAAATGACGCTAAATCAATGTAAATGACGAGTAATTGAAGAAAATTCTGTATCTTGGAAACATTATAAGTATCTACTATAAGAATAACATTTTTTTAACTGTAAAAGTAGTAAATTCATTGCATTATATAAGGTAAATCATGTGTTGCCCACATCATATTTTTTTTTTAATTTAAGGGATATTTTTACAAATTTATTTTAAAAATGTGTCACAATACTTTCCTTTGACGTTATATATATATAAGGAATGTAATACGAAGGAGTACGAACATTTACAATTTCGTATAATTTTAATTCTATTCTGCAAATTACGGAAAATTCCATCCAGTTCCAGTATTTTACAAAATGTAAGTGCATATAAAATTTCATAGCGATAAATGAAGTCACTCATGGATTTTTGTCTCCAACCGCACTCAGGGATCGCAGAATTTCGAAATATTGTCGATTTTCAATTTTCTGTCTGACTTGAAAGTGCATTTTCCAAATTGTAAATATTTCGAACATTTTGGTGTAGACCATCTTCTCCTCTTCAGATTTAAAGTTTAGAAAAATATTTTTGCAGTGTATCGTATTAAATTGTTAACCCATGAGTCAAATTTTATCGTCTATAAAAAGCAACTAATTCTCAGTTATTCTGGAATTCGAACATTTAAGTGTGTGACACGCCTAAAGTAACAAATATTGAAAACGGAAAATTGTATATTTTTTCTTTCGAATAATTACACTAAATGTAATTATTCGAAATGTCTGTATCTCATTGCGAAGTATGTTTTTGTGTCATTTAACCTTTCGAATATTTTTGCGTATAACACTCCTCTATGGAAAAATTTTGCAACATTTGATTTTTTTTCGACGGTTTTATCGAACGATTTATCCATATGCCAAATTAAAAGTCTCTATCTATCTTAAACAAAGGGTTTTCTCCCTTAATCGGAAATTCGAATATTTTGGGGTGCGGCATCCCTAAAGTAGCAAATATGGAAAAACTGAAATTGTACACTTACTTATTCTTAAACCGTCTATCTCGCACAGAATTTTGGGTCTCTCATCGTAAAATATGTTTTTCTATCATTTCGCAATTTGAACGTTTTGATGAGGAGCACTCCTTCTATGAACATTTGTTAAAAAATTCGACTTTTCTCGGGGGTTTATCCAACAATTGACCCGTATACCAAAGTCTTTATCTCACTCAAAGGGAGGCGCTTCTCACGTATCCGGAAAATCGAACATTTTGGTGTGGGTCACAATTATTTGACTTGACTGTGTATATATATATTCTATTTTGCTCAAGATGTGGCACTACAAGAGGAAATGTGATTCCCGCCTCTACTCAATTTGTTACTGTGTTCATGCGGAGCACAATCACGTTAAACATGTGGATCCGTAGTCCCTCGCAGAGGTTGGAGGTTGGGGGTGGTTGGGTTTGTTGTCCTGTGAAAAAATTGATTCCGGTCAAAATTGGGTGGCACTTCCCGGCCGTCCAAACATATACGCTACTCCTTCGGGTCGATGGGACGGTCTGGGTTGATAAAAAGGAAGTGTGACAGAATTTTCGTTTGTGCTAAAACGATGTTACATCAAATAAAGGAAAAATAACTGAAAGCAAAATCAATAGAAATATTGATGCAAGTCTTGCCGTTTCTGAATAGTCTCTTCATAAATAGCTTGCGTATAGAACTGTTCCAATTACACTTGACTGTTTCAAACCAACGTTTGATGAATAACCAGTATAAAAAACTAGCTGGTTATTGTAATACATTAGATGATAGAATTTACGGATTAACTGCATAAACTTATGGATAAAAACCCATAAAAAGTCAGAGAGGGTGATTTCAAGACCATATAAAAAATAATAAATCCTAAAAATAACTAAATTTCTATCTATATTTAAAAAAATCTGATGTGAACAGCACATGACTTTCCCTGCAGACTTATATCTACGTTCTTTTTATTTTAATTAAATTTATTTCACTTTTAATTTAATTTTCTTTCTCATTCGGTAACCGGACTTATTTTCAAAGGTGGCGTAGAGAAAATAAGAAAAACTAAAATATCTCGAGAATGGCTAGTCCTAATGTAATGGGGTTGGTTTTATTCCTTTCATCGCTAAAAATTACGAATTAGACAAGCATTTAATGGATATATTTGAGCATATGTAGTTCTTTAGTTTAGATTTTGACGATTTTTTTTGGCCATTTTGCAAAGAAAGGCAGGTTATTTTTTTCCGAATCATACCAAAATCTAATAAACACCAGATTCGCCCACAAATGACTTACCTACCAAATTTTATGAAATTCGGTCAATTACTTTTTTTGTTAGAGTGGATACAAAATCTGCACAGACAGACACAGAGACACACAGACACACACACAGACGTCACGCTAAAAATGGTTATTTCGTATTCTAGAGGTCTCGAAACGTGTAGATCCGTCGAAAACTCGAGTTGCGATTTTAGGCATGATTCCAATACTTGCCCTATAATTTACCATGTATTGCAGGGAAAGTAAAAATCTGATGTGGGCAGCACATGCCTTTCCCTGCAGACTTATATTCACGTTTTCTTTATTTTAATTACATTTAATTCACTTTGAATTCAATTTTCGTTCTCATTGGATAACTGGACTTCTTTTCAAAGGTGGCGTAGAGAAAATACGAAAAACTATAATATCTCAAATATCTCGAGAACGGTTAGTCCTAGTGTAATGGGGTTGGTCTTATTCTTTTCTTCTTCAAAAATTACGTATTAAACATGTATTTAATGGATGTATTTGAGCATGCGTAGTGTTTTATTTTAGATTTTGGCGATTTTTGCGGGCCATTTTTTAAAAAAAGGCTGGTTATTTTTTTCCGAATCATACCAAAATCTAATCAGCACCAGATTATCCCACAGGTAATTCATCTACCGAATTTTGTGAAATTCAGGCCATTAGTTTTTCCGCTGGAGTGGATAAAAGCTTTTGCGGGTCATTTTGCAAAAATAGGCGGGTTCTTTTATCCCGAATCGTACCCAAAATTAATCAGCACCAGAATCGCCCACAAGAGATCTACGTACCAAATTTTATGAAATTCGGTCCATTAGTTTTTTAGTTAGAGTGGATACAATATCTGCACAAACAGACACACAGCCAGACAGACACACAGACACACAGGCTCACAGACACACACACAGACGTCACTCTAAAAATAGTTTATTCGTACTCTAGACGTCTCGAAACGTGTAGATCCGTCGAAAACTCGAGTTGCGATTTTCGGCATGATTCCAATACTTTCCCTATACATTACCATGTAATGCAGGGAAAGTAAAAAAGCAGCTGACGCCGCCGCCGCTGTTTAACAAATTTCTCGTTTCTCGAGATTTTTTGCTTCGTCCCTCGAAACCTATTACATATAAAAACTAAGAAATTTGTTCACCTGTAGAAAAAGTTTTCGAAAATGCGCTGAACTAACTGTTTTTTGATACATATTGTAGTTTAAGAAATATTAATTGTCAAAGTCAAAGACAAAATATCTGAGGTGCGAGTTCGCGTCCTGGATAGACCAACAATAACAAGACCACGAATGTTTGCAAGCAGGTGCCTACATGGTTTTTTTTTTGCAGAATGGAGCCCCTTTTTACTTTCCCTGCAATACATGGTAATGTATAGGGAAAGTATTGGAATCATGCCGAAAATCACAACTCGAGTTTTCGACGGATCTACACGTTTCGAGACCTCTAGAATACGAAAAAACCATTTTTAGCGTGACGTCTGTGTGTGTGTCTGTCTGTGTGTCTGTCTGTGTGTCTGTCTGTGCAGATTTTGTATCCGCTCTAACTAAAAAACTAATGGACCGAATTTCACAAAATTTTGTGGGTAAGTCACTTGTGGGCGGAGCTTGTGCTAATTAATTTTGGGTAAGATTCTGAATAAAAGAACCCGCCTTTTTTTGCGAAATGACCCGCAAAAGCTTCTATCCACTCTAGCTGAAAAACTAATGGACCGAATTTCACAAAATTCGGTTGATGAGTCACGTATAGATCACCCTGGTGCTGATTAGATTTTGGTACGATTCAGAAAAAAATAACCTGCCTTTTTTTGCAAAATGGCCCGCAAAAGTTGCCAAAATCTAAAATAAAAAACTGGGTGTACTCAAATATATCCATTAAATACTGATTTAATACGTAATTTTTAACGACGAAAAGAATAAGACCAACCCCATTACACTAGGACTAGCCGTTCTCGAGATATTTTAGTTTTTCGTACTTTCCCTACGCCACCTTTGAAAATAAGCCCGGTTACCGAATGAGAACGGAAATTGAATTAAAAGTGAAATAAATTTAATTAAATTATAGAGAACATTAATATAAGTCTGCAGGAAAAGTCATGTGCTGCCCACATCAGATTTTTACTTTCCCTGCAATACATGGTAATGTATAGGGAAAGTATTGGAATCATGCCGAAAATCGCAACTCGAGTTTTCGACGGATCTACACATTTCGAGACCTCTAGAATACGAAAAAACCATTTTTAGTGTGACGCCTGTGTGTGTGTGTCTGTGTGTCTGTCTGTGTGTCTGTCTGTGTGTTTGTCTGTGTGTCTGTGTGTCTGTCTGTGCAGATTTTGTATCCACTCTAACTAAAAAACTAATGGACCGAATTTCACAAAATTTTGTAGGTAAGTCACTTGTGGGCGGTGCTGGTGCTGATTAGTTTTGGGTACGATTGGGAATAAAAGAACCCGCCTTTTTTTTGCGAAATGGCCCGCAAAAGTTTGTATCCACTCTAGCTGAAAAACTAATGGACCGAATTTCACAAAATTCGGTAGATAAGCCACGTATAGGTCACCCTGGTGCGGATTAGATTTTTGTACGATTCTGAAAAAAATAACCGGCCCGCAAAAATTGTCAAAATCTAAACTAAAAAGCTACGTATGCTCAAATGTATCCATTAAATGTTTGTTTAATGCGTAATTTTTAACGAAGAAAAAAATAAGACCAACCCCATTACACTAGGACTAGTCGTAGTATTTTTCCACGCACCTTTGAAAATAAGTCCAGTTATCAAATGAGAACGAAAATTGAATTAAAAGTGAATTAAATTTAATTGAAATAAATAGAACGTGGATATAAGTTTGCAGGGAAAGTCATGTGCTGCCCACATCAGATTTTTACTTTCCCTGCAATACATGGTAATGTATAGGGAAAGTATTGGAATCGTGCCGAAAATCGCAACTCGAGTTTTCGACGGATATACACGTTTCGAGACCTCTAGAATACGAAAAAACCATTTTTAGCGTGACGTCTGTGTGTGTGTCTGAGTGTCTGTGTGTCTGTGTGTCTGTCTGTCTGTGTGTCTGTCTGTGCAGATATTGTATCCACTCTAACTAAAATACTAATGGACCGAATTTCACTAAATTTTGTAAGTAAGTCACTTGTGGGCGGGGCTAGTGCTGATTAGTTCTGGGTGCGAGTCGGAATAAAAGAACCCGCCTTTTTTTGCGAAATGGCCCGCAAAAGCTTGTATCCACTCTAGCTGGAAAACTAATGCATTAAATTTCACAAAATTTGGTATATATGTCGCTTGTAGGCCACCCTGGTGCTGATTAGATTTTGGTATAATTCGAAAAAAAATAACCTGCCTTTTTTTGCAAAATGGCCCGCAAAAATCATCAAAATATAAACTTAAGATTTACGTATGCTCAAATATAGCCATTAAATGCTTGTTTAATACGTAGTTTTTAGCGAAGAAAAGAATAAGACCAACCCCATTACACTAGGACTAGCCGTTCTCGAGATATTATAGTTTTTCGTATTTTTCCTACATCATTTTTGAAAATAAGTCCAGTTTCCAAATGAGAACGATAATTGAATTAAAAATGAATTAAATTTAATTTAAATAAATAGAACGTGAATATAAGTCTGCAGGGAAAGTCATGTGCTGCCCACATCAGATTTTAACTTTCCCTGCAATACATGGTAATGTATAGGGAATGTATTGGAATCATACCGAAAATCACAACTCGAGTTTTCGACGGATCTACACGTTTAGAGACCTCTAGAATACGAAAAAACCATTTTTAGCCTGACGTCTGTGTGTGTTTCTGTGTGTCTGTGTGTCTGTCTGTCTGTGTGTCTGTCTGTCTGTGCAGATATTGTATCCACTGTAACTAAAAATCTAATGGACCGAATTCCACAAAATTTGGTAGGTAAGTTACTTGTGGACGTGTCTGGTGCTGATTATTGGGGTACGATTCGGAATAAAAGAACCCGCCTATTTTTGCGAAATGGGCCGCAAAAGCTTGTATCCACTCTAACTAAAAAACTAATAGACCGAAATTCACAAAATTCGGCAGATGAGTCACTTCTGGGTTACTCTGGTGCTGATTAGATTTTGGTATGATTCGGAAAAAAATAACCTGCCTTTTTTTGCAAAATGGCCCGCAAAAAGCGTCAAAATCTAAACTAAAGAACTAGATATACTCAAATATATCCAATGAATGCTCGTTTAATAAGTATTTTTTAGCAACGAAAAGAATAAGACCAACCCCATTACACAAGGACTAGCCGTTCTCGCGATATTTTAGTTTTTCGTATTTTCTCTACGCCACCTTTGAAAATAAGTCCGGTTACCGAATGAGAACGAAAATTGAATTAAAAGTGAAATAAATTAAAATAAAATAAAGAGAACGTGAATATAAGTCTGCAGGGAAAGTCATGTGCTGCCCACATCCGATTTTTATTTTACCTGCAATACATGGTAATGTATAGGGAAAGTATTGGAATCATGCCTAAAATCGCAACTCGAGTTTTCGACGGATCTACACGTTTCTACACCTCTAGAATACGAAGAACTATTTTTAGCGTGACGTCTGTGTGTGAGTCTGTGTGTCGTTGTGTCTGCCTGTGTGTCTGTCTGTCTGTCTGTGCAGATTTTGCATCCAGTCTGAGCTAAAAAACTAATCGACCGAATTTCATAAAATTTGGTAAATAAGTCATTTATGGGAAAATTTGGTACTGATTAGTTTTGTGTACGATTTGGGATAAAAGAACCCACCTTTTTTTGCGAAATGGCCCACAAAAGTTTGTATCTATTCTGGCTGAAAATCTAATGGACCGGATTTTACAAAATTTGGTAGATAAGTCGTTTATGGGTCACCCTGCTGCTGATTAGATTTTGGTACGATTCGGAAGTAAATAACCTGCCTTTTTTTTCAAAATGGCCCGCAAAAATCGACAAAATCTAAAATAAAATGCTACGTATGCTCAAATATATCCATTAAATGCTTATTGAATACGTAATGTATAACGAAGAAACGAATAAGACCAGCCCCATTACACTAGGACTAGCCGTTCTCGAGATATTTTAGTTTTTTCGTGTTTTCTCTACTGCACCTTTGAAAATAAGTCCAGTTATCATATTGAATTAAACTTGATTTAAATTTAATTAAAATAAAGAGAACGTGAATATAAGTCTGCAGGGAAAATCATGTGCTGCCCACATCAGATTCTTACTTTCCCTGCAATACATGGTAATGTATAGGGAAAGAATTGGAATCATGCCGAAATCGCAACTCGAGTTTTCGACGGATCTATACGTTTCGAGACCTCTAGAATACGAAAAAACCATTTTTAGCGTGACGTCTGTGTGTGTGTCTGTGTGTCTGTCTGTCTGTGTGTCTGTCTGTGCAGATTTTGTATCCACTGAAACTAAAAAACTAATGGACCGAATTTCAAAAAATTTGGTAGCTAAGTCATGTGTGGGCTTGTCTGGTGCTGATTAGTTTCGGGTACGATTCAGCATAAAAGAACCCGCCTTTTTTTTGCGAAATGGCCCGCAAAAGTTTGTATCCACTCTAGCTGAAAATCTAATGGACCGAATTTCACAAAATTAGGTGGATAAGTCGCTTGTGGCTAACCCTGGTACTGATTAGATTTTGATATGATTGGAAAAAAAATAACCTGCCTTTTTTTGCAAAATGGCCCACAAAAATCGACATAATCTAAAATAAAAAACTACGTATGCTGAAATATATCCATTAAACGCTTATTTTATACGTAATTTTTAACGAAGAAAAGAATAAGATCAACCGTATTACACTACGACTAGGCGTTCTCGAGATATTTTAGTTTTTTCGTATTTTCTCTACGCCACATTTGAAAATGAGTCCAGTTGCCAAATGAGAACAAAAATTGAATTACTAGTGAATTAAATTTAATTAAAATAAAGAGAACGTGTATATAAGTCTGCAGGGAAAGTCATGTGCTGCCCACATCAGATTTTTACTTTCCCTGCAATACATGGTAATGTATAGGGAAAATATTGGAATCATGCCGAAAATCGCAACTCGAGTGTTCGACGGATCTACACGTCTCGAGACCTCTATAAGAGAACACTATTTTTAGCGTGACGTCTGTGTGTGTGTCTGTGTGTCTGTCTGTGTGTCTGTCTGTCTGTGCAGATTTTTTATCCACTCTAACTAAAAAAGTAATTGACCAAATTTCATAAAATTTGTTAGGTAAGTCACTTGTGGACGAATCTGGTGCTGATTAGTTTTGGGTACGATTCGGGAAAAAAGAACCCGCCTTTTTTTAGCGAAATGGCCTGCAAAAGCTTGCATCCTTTCTAGCTGAAAATCTTATGGACCGAATTTTACAAAATTTGGTAGATAAGTTACTTGTGGGACACCCTGGTGCTGATTAGAGTTTGGTACGATTCGACAGAAAATAACCTGCATTTTTTTGCAAAATGGCCCGCAAAAATCGACAAAATCTAAAATAAAAAACTGCTTATGCTGAAATATATCCATTAAATACTTGTTTTATACGTAATTTTTAACGAAGAAAGTAATAAGATCAACCCCATTACACTAGGACTAGCCGTTCTGGAGATATTTTAGTTTTTTCGTTATTTCTCCACGCCACATTTGAAAATGAGTCCAGTTACCAAATGAGAACAAAAATTGAATTATTAGTGAATCAAATTTAATTAAAATAAAGAGAATGTGTAAGTCTGCAGGGAAAGTCACGTGCTGCCAACATCAGATTTTTATGTATAGAACGAGCTAAATCGTCAGGCCGGAGCACTAACGTCTGACGTCTTGGCTTGTAGGCCCACTGCGAGTAGATAGATCTTTCAAATCGCGATCAGAGCTTTTGCTATTTCCTTCCTTTTTAATTCACTGTTCGATGTAAATGAATCATAATTTATCAGTAAATCAAATAATATTCATGAAATTTGGAATTATTTTCGATAATGTTCATTAAAATGGCTGATTTAAAATACTAATATTGCTGTACATTTCCTTAAAATAAAATATTTATAATGACTCAAATTGACTGTGCGAGCAAAGATGAAAGGATTCCAGTCAGTTAGTGTTTTAATAAAAGTTTGAAAAAGAACCCTGTATATTTATTGCTTAATCGGGCATTTTAGTTGAATAATTCTTCAGTACATTCAGCTAAAGTATGCGTACTTACATATAAAGTATGCAGAAACTAAAATGATTACTGAATACTACATCTTTAAATATCATAAGATAATTATTAAAAAGAAACTCAGAATTTAACTTTTAATATGCTTACGTGTTTATTTATTTTTATTTCAGTTTATTTTATTCATTTTTTGTTATTGCTATAAATTGTAAAATAATTTAGAATTAAGATGAAATACTAGTTGACTGTCATTCATTAACCTATGCACTATAATTTGTAGAAGTTCAGGTTTTCTAATATAACACATCTTATATTCCATTTTTTCCTACCACACATTAACAAATTGTAAACAATTTTGCTTAATTATAGAGTTTGAAATACCTCAGGGACTTTGAAAATTTAATAAAACTGTATAATAAAACTTTTTGGTATTAATATTTCATTAACAATTCCATTGAAGTGAAAATATAAGAAAGATTGAATTAGCTTTGTATTATTAAAATAACATTAACTATTATATAATGAAATATATAATGGTAACTTGAAATTGTAAGTTAGTTACTTTGCTTTTTTCCAAGTTATTTTAAAAATTTTCAATAACATAATAACTCGCTACATAAAAAAATGTGCACAACTTAAACACAAATGACTTCTTAACCAATTATTTTAAAATTTCAGCATGCCATAACAAATAATAAAAAATATACATGCAATATATTAAGATACTAAATCTTTTATATGCAATTACTTACTTATCAAACGGTTAAAAATATGTTATTTGATGTGTGAAGTATTGCATTTTACATTATTTTACTTCCATAACTTTAGTGTAACATTTTATTGCTTCGATTTCTTACTATTGACAATTTCTTAAAAAGAGAATGACATTTTTTTATCTATATAAATAAAATTGAAAAGACATCTGTCTGTCTGTGTGTCTATCTCTCTCATCATCACGGTAGAACTGCTGCATCGAATTTCATGAAAATTCTGTGGGTAGCCTTGAAATAGCCCTACATAAAATTTAGTCCATGTTTCGAGTTTCTAGGACCAGGGATTGTCGAGATATGAATAGAAATCCCACAATTAAACCTTCCATAAAAATTGAAGTATGCAGATGATATATTTTCCGCAAATTTATTAAGAAAATTATATCATGATGCTTAGCAACACAAATAAATCAAATGTGTTTATCAGGCAGACGATTATTAAATTTTTTAAGATTTAAATAATAAAGAAATCGATATAAAAGGACATTTCATATCCATTTTTATAACATTTTAGCGCTTTCATTTTAATTTATATTGATCCAATTTCATATATATTTTATAATTTATTTTCAAACGAGGATGTTTTATTCTTCAGATCTGCTTGACGATAATTTTGTATAGAAAACACAGAAAGGAGAATTACATTTAGAAGAATTAAGAGAAGGGAGAATTAAATGAAATATTTTAATAGGATGTTTTGAGTAAGAATGTCATTTATAATTCTGCAGGAATTTGCACATATTTTAAATCATGGGCAATGTCGGGTATATTTGCTATTAACAATATACATAAAATTGTATGTTGTGCATCTATCTGTATGTTTATTATCTCAGCACGGAAGAGCTCGCCTATTTTCTTTTCATTAGAATTTTTAAAAAAATTTCAAAAATAGAGACTCCAAATATTAAAACTTCACATCAAATTCTGAATTTTAAGTTTCTTGTATTATATAATCAGTACGAAGAACGAACATACTGCTAGTCTATTATAAAATATCACACAACTAACAACATTATTAAAGTAATTTTACAATATTTGCAGGAAACTGAATAATTTATGACAACATATTAAGTACACTAGGTAAATGCAATGAATGACACAAGCTAACTTGATAAAATATACATTTTAAACATTGAATGATTTTAAATACTATACAATTACTTAACAAAGCTTAATTTTACAAGTGCCTAGGCAGTTTTCTTAATTAATATGACAACAATAAAATTTTAAAACAAACTAAGAACACTCTAAAAGGTTTGTTGACGTTATAATTAGCAACAAAACAATTTAGAATCCAGTTAGCTTTCATTGAATAGCAATAATTTGATTGCCATATATTTAAAATTCTAAGTAATTTTAAATGACATATTAATAAGCAAAAAATGCACTTACTTCTAAATAGTATTTTCACTATCTAACATTAGGGTAATAAGGTAATTAGTAATCCAATGTTATAAGGTATGTAGTCGAAGGTATGCAGGTCAAAATGTTTATTAAATCATGAACTAACATATAAGACATTCAAAAATATTTTAAAGAAACCGTTATGCATCTAGGAGCGCGAGCCTACGTACTGCACTGCACATACGATACTTCTTCGTGTGACTTACTCTGCTAAGGGAGAACTTTCCAGAAATGTTGAGACGGGGGAATTCGAAGGCCAGACTTGGGCTACAGCTCATACCTTTCGAGATGCAGAGGGGGCCAGTAGTTCGGCCTCTTCTATCGGGGGTGATGGCTAGATCCACGAGAATGATGCCACTTGATTTATCACATGATATTACATATGAAAAGTGAACATGTTTCTCAATAGGAAATATATATTTTTTATTTTATATAAATTTTTTAATATTTTTTTTGGAAAATGTGCAATATCTCGAGAACAGTTCATGCTAGCGTTCAAAAATTCATGTTAATCGTTTTCTAATGAAAAATTACATAAGAAATGTCTATTTGCTAACTTTATTAGAGGTTTTGATCATTTGATGATTTTTTCAAAATTTCACTCGAAAATTTTGGGGGATTCTGAACATTCTATTGCGTATAAAAACAACAGACTTTCAGCATTCACGGAATGTAATTTTTGTACCAAATTTCGTTCGAATCGGTATATTCGTTCGTCAGTTATCGTCTCCACAGGCTTACTGACACACACACACACGCACACACATACCACACACACATACCACACACACGTACACGCACACACACACGCACACCGCGCACACGTACACGCACACACACGCACATACCACACACACACGCACACATACCACACATACACACACGCACATACCACACACACATCACACACACACACACACCACACACACCACACACACCACACACCACACACACACACAAACACACACACACACACATACCACACACATTCACAGATACCACACACACACTCACACATTCACCATACACGACACACACACATACACACACACATACACCACACACACACACAGAGCGAGAAATCACCTTAAAAATGTTCGATTCGTGATCAGGGATGCTTGAAACGTGCTCTCCCGTCGAAAACTAGAATTCGAATTTTCAACCCCGTCACAATACTTTCCTTATACATTATACTATGTATATAAGGAAAGTAAAAATGCTCGATGTAGCCGCTGTCCAAATCCCTTCTAAATATAGAAATTTTGTGTCAGGGCTAACGCGGGACCTATGGCATCAAATGATTTGTAATCTGGCATGAGGATTTATAATGCATCGCCATGTGTCGTCACCCATTTTAATTTTTTTGTTGTATCTTCAAATTTCAAACTTTCATTGTTAAAAATGATGTTGGCATCCCAAATAATTAATATTTAGATTTTTAACTATTTAAAATACATAAATACAGGTAGTTCAGATCTTTATTTAAATAAGTGTTTTTTTTGAAATGGCAACAGCGTTTTCAACAATGAAACGTAATTGTTCATGACAATAATGATTGAGAAATGTTCTATTTGTTTATAACAACAGTGCTTGCGAAACTATATGCGTGTTTGTAAAATTCAACAATTATAATTATACTACAATGCTATACGTTTAAAGAATCGTAACTATATATATCTTCCCATGCTTTGTAGAAGTTTGATTTTTGGTAAGTTATTAATTACATTTCAAATTGTATCATATGTATAATAAATATTCATTAAGAATGAGAAGGAAATCTGCAACATTACCATTTATGCTGTATTGTCGCCAGTTTTCTGTCCAATTACCTTATGCCTTGATGATAAACAAGGCTCAAGGCCAAACTTTTGGCACACACACACACAAAAACAAGTTGTGTAAATTATTTATTTAAAAGTAGAAGGTATGTCCGTCACACGGAATTCAAAATTTGCAAACCATTACCTCGCATTTGGCGTGATTTCCATCAATTTGGGGATGGATTTAAGATTTCTGTAGAGATCCCTTCTTAATTTGCAGTCTATGCGTTTCGGCCTTTTCTTTTCAAATTTTGTTAAAATATTCTTAACTTTGACGTGCTCGTCATCTTCTCACGCTTTCTCTATTTAACCGACGTTTCTTTTCTTTTCTGTCCTCTCCATTTTCTATTGGCCAACACGTTTGTGAAATAAAATGTGTTTTGAATGTCAAAAATTGTTGCAAATGCCGGTCGTTTGACCAATAGGCCTTTAGACAGAGAGCTAGCTCTCTAGTATTTCTTAATGATTGAATTAAAAGTCACAAGTGCAGAACAGTTGTCCAAATGTTTTCCAGACATAGGCTGTCCCAGGTCACATAAAATACAATCCGAGGAAGCAGCAAGTCCGATTCGATGGAGATGAGCCCTGAGACAGTCAGAAGTATGATCCTGGCAACTGCTTCTCGTCACAACAAATTAATAATGCATACTACCTCGATATGAATTCACATTTTCAAAACCCAATTATAGGAAGCTTTCCCGATGCTTCCATTTACGATAGCAACATCCATTGACCGGTTTCGTGATTGTTATGCTCGTAAGCTTAAAACAGGCATTACCTTCAATGACGGCAATGAAACTTGCTACTTGTAGTGCTGTCATAGTGGACATCAGATGTTCTACGCTGGTGGCTGTATAATAAGCTACAGACGCATAATAAGTCAGTTATAGGAACGCAACAGCCATATCCAATCACCTACCTACTAGACTAAAATAATATGTAACGGAAAATGTTTCATATTTTCTTCCAAAATATAGTAAATGCACTTTCATAAAATATAAAATACTTTTATTCACAGTATTAGATGTTTATATTTTGATGGACAAATCTGGCCCATTCTCTTTTTACGGAATACTAAAATTTCGAAAAATGTTTGTAAAAAGCTGTAGCAGGAGAAATTAAAAATCTGATGTGGACAGCACGTGACTTTCCCTGCAGACTGAAATTCATTTTTTCTTTATATCATTAATAATTCATTCAATTGAGTTTAATTGCACAAAATAACACTAAATTTGCATTTTTAATTAATTTCTGTTTTTATTCGGTAATTGGTATTTTTCCAAAAGCGACATCATTAAATGAGAAAAATCTTAAATATCGCGAAAACGATTAATCCTAGAGTAAAAGAGTTGATCTTATTCTTTACCTCATTAAAAATTACGTATAAAACACGCATTTAATTGATATATTTGAACATACGTAGCTTTTGTTTTAGATTTAGGCGATTTTTGAGGGTCTTTTCGTAAAAAAAGGCAGGTTGTTCTTTTCCGAATAATACCAAAATCTAATCAGCACCAGAGTATTCCACATGTAGTTTATATATCAAATTTTGTGAAATTTGGTCAATTAGTATTTTAACTAGTGTAGATACATGGAATTTTTACGGGCCATTTCGCAAAAAAAAAGCGGATTCTGTTTTTGCGAATCGTAATAAAAACTAATCAGTACCAGGATCAAGTGACATACTTACCTACCAAATTTTATGAAATTCGGTCATTTAGTTTTTGAGTTAGAATGGATACATACAGTGCACTGACAGACAGACACACACACAGACGTCACGCTGAAAATGGTTTTTTGTATTTTAGAGGTATCGAAACGTGTAAATCCATCGAAAACTCGAGTTATGATTTTCGGCATGATTCCAAAACTTTCCCTATACATTACAATGTATTCCAGGGAATGTAAAAATTATCGCTGTTCAGCAACCGCTTCAAAGAAATGTATGCATTTCTTAACTCCCATTGAATGAATAGTAATTGAACTATAATCACGTACAGAATACCACAGAGTTCTACTTGAACAACCAAATAAGTAAATTTTCCGAGTGATTTCTTATCGATGGGAAATGAGGACTTGTGTCCCAGATTTTGATATTCCATGACCGTATCTTTATTTCTGACCACAATGCAATATCTTATATGTACTATTATATTCCTTTACTGCTGAGTAAGTTTTCTGCAACTGCTTAAGGGTAACATAAACATCTTTAATGCTTGATCTGTATATATGCATATAATTACTTGCTTGTAGAACAAAATGGATAATTTATTTTGCTTTCGAAAAATAAATATAATAAAGCTTCGACAAATTGTAAGATCTGTTGAACTCATTTCGAACACTTTTGAAATGGTAATTGACACAAAACACGATTTCATTTTCCCAATTTCTTATTTCAAATTTAACTCAATATAAAATATTTGTATTGATGCAAATATGATATAATTTTTCAGCATGAGCCTGCCAGGCTTCACTAAATCTAATTTCTCTTATGAGCTTATGAACTGTTTATCTCGCATTATTTCATTCTGTTAAATTTGACTTTAATTAAAAAAATCTGAAATGGACAGCACATGGCTTTCCTTTTATAATGCAATGTATTTACGACTTTTACAGTAAAATCAAAATAGGTTATTCTTATAGTATATACTTATATGTTTTCCAAAATATTGAATTTGCGTTAAATAGTCGTTATTTTTATAGTTTAGCTTCATTTTTATTCATTTGGAGAGATTTTCTTTGATTTGTTAACATTTTAAAAAGTCTCCAAGTTGGAGAAGTTCCGCCAAATTCGTCGCCAAAATCTCGCCAAGCATTATGGAAGGAGAAATAATTTATTCTTATAGCAGATAAATGGCTATTGGAGTTCAAATACAAAAGTATTACTCGAAGTATATTTTTTCATGAATAGAACGAGCTAGATCCACGAGAATGATGTCTCTAAATTTATCGCATGATATCACATATGAAAAGTGAACATGTTTCTCACTAGGGAATATTTATTCTTATTATATATAATTTTTTGATAAGTGTTTTGAAAAATGTGCAATATCTCGAGAACGGTTTATGCTAGCGTTCACAAATTTATGTTAATCATTTTCTAATGAAAAATTACATAAGAAATGTCTATTTGCGTAACTTTTTTAGAGGTTTTGATTTTTTGGTGATTTTTTTCAAAATTTCGCGAGAAAATTTAGGGGGGTTCTAAACATTCTATTGCGTATAAAAACATATATATATATATATATAATTTTGCAATTTATTAGTATTGTTCAAGACTTTCAATAAGAAATCACTGTACACATCTGTGTTAGAAATATCAGTTGAATATAATGTATTGTATCGGAATTAATATCATCAGTAGATTCAAGTAGTTCCAATGCAGTTGACTGTTTGTAATATGTTTGTAATCTGCGGAGCAGAGGCTGAGAGGAAACTTGACGAGGAAAGAGTGACACAACTGGTTCATGAACAGGTACAGATGTTACTGGTTGCGAAGAGCAAGAATGATGGACATTTTTATAGTCAACCATCCTAACACCATATTTGCTGACAGTTGGTGAGACTTTAGGCTTATTAAATCATCTGGATTCAGGTGGAGTCAAATTATTTCGTTGATTGCATTGAGGGGGGGGGGGGAGTGCTTTTGTTGGTAGAGCAAGATATTGCGTGAGAGATTGCAGTTCCATAATGATGAAAAATATTTATAATCTCTCTCTCTCTCTATATATATATATATAACGAATGGTAGTATGTATGTATGTATGTATGTATGATCCAGCATCTCCGGAGAACGGCTGAACCGAATTTGATTATATTTGGTGGTTAGTCTTGAAATAGCCCTACTTATAATTTATTCCATGTTTCGAGTTTTTATCACTTGGGGTTGTCGCGATATTATTAAGAAACGCAGGTTCCGTTTGTTTCACCGCCATGGGAGAACAGCTGCACCGGACTTAATAAAATGTGTATATAACTTTGAATTAGCCCTCATAAACTTAGTCCAAGTTTCGAGTTTCTAGGTCAAGGGGTTGTCGAGATATTAATGGAAAACGAAATTTTTATCTAGGAGTTCTGCTCTCTAACTCCATGATTCCCAACGAAAAAGGTTGAACATTGTTTGTTTCAAACGTGAAAGTCAATTAAATATCCGAGTTTGTGGGAGTTTATTGAACGTATTATTCACTTTTGAAAAACGCAGGTTTGAAATATGAATTTAGAGCCATGCTGAAAGAGCCATGATCTACCATGAATGAATTTAGAGCCATGCTCTACCATGCTGAAAACACCGGTTACCGTTAAATCACCGAAGTTAAGCAGCATCGAGCGCGATTAGTACTTTGGTGGGTGATCACCAGGGAACACCGTGTGCTGTTGGCAAAATATGTCGACCAGGTGATTAAGCGGTCAAGGCAAGCGTTTCCTAGTGATCGCTCGGTTGCCGGGTTGAGGGTTCGAGTCCCACTTCAGGCATAGATGTTTGTGTTGTTGGGCGCAATGTGTTACCACCCTCACTGGTGCGCTGGGGCAGCGTCAAATGACGGCCGATGTATAGGCGAATATGAAGAAAGTCAATGCCTGACCATTGGAAAAGAAATATATGAATTTAAATGGAAACTCTATCACCATGGTTCATTTTTCACAGGCTTACACAACAACGAAAAGTATTAAGAAATCAAATTGTCAGCATTTTATGAAGATTCTTTCTTATATCATAATATTTTTTGATTTGAATAATAAATAAATAAATATAAAAATATATATATATATATATATATATATATATATATATATATATATAAAGAAGAAAAATATGTATGTATGATCCAATTGATCTGATTGGCTAAAGAGTGGCTGTGGTTAGGTAATGCGTTAAATAAGTAGAAATGGTTCTGATTGGCCAAAGAGTATGGCCGTGCTTAAGCAATGCGCGAATAAGTATGTCCTTTTATGGTAAGGTTATCATTTAAAATTTCAAAAACTCAATTTCAATCAAATCTTACCTATGTTTAAATTATTATTCGAGATTAACAAGCATTGTGGTAAAACATAACAAATTAGGATAATGCTATTTAATGTATTAAACACTAGGCAACATTGCAAATGTTAAGTGTAATTTTAGTTTACTTTTCAAACTGTACATATTTTCCTTTCAAACTTTCCTTTCAAACAGAACATATTAACTGTACATCAATTGTGGATACCTAAAAATCACATTCCGAGACGCTGCCAGCCAGGGCCACCCATATCTGCGAAGGGCGTGCCGTATACAGGGAGATGCCGTATACCGTTACGCCGTATACAGGTGGCCCTGTATACAGCGTGCCGTATACAGGGCCACCCATACTGCGAAGGGCGTGCCGTATGACATATATAATGGAATTATTTTTTCTTATGTAATGAATTTAATGCAATGAATTTACTTCTTTCACGGTGAGAAAACAATGTATAAGATTCACGGCCCTTATTTTCGGGTGTAATTTTTATCAGAGTTTTGCCTCGTAAATTCCGATCAACGCCGATTAATCTCCGCTAGTAAGTAAATAAACAATAAAAGTTGCCACAGAATAATATAAAGTTATTATTGTCAATAAATATATCAAGGACTTTTTAAAAATGTTGAGCACGTGACACTCAGTGTTAGATATAGAGGGCATTTAATAAAATAAATTAGCACCATGTAACATTATAACAAGAAAGATCAATCATGCATAAGCATTGATTATGAAACACTTTCCAACTGAAATGTAATTTCATTTAAAAATTTCTAAAATGTGATTCATTCAGTAGTAATATCTTTTACATTATCACAGTACTACAGTAATTTATTATACTTAAATATTTAAAACTGTATCGAAATATAAATCATCTGATTCTTTATGCAAAATCAATGAATATTTCATTCATATAACTTGTATTCCAGACTCCAGAGCTAAATAATTTTGTGTGAAAAAAATTCAGCAATTCTTATGTAATTCATCTTACAATCGCTTGAGATATTTGCATTCTGCATATGTTAAAATTAGGCTTCCTTGAAGAAATAATAAAAGTTTAAGGATCATTTAAAATCACAACTATTGTAATTGCATAGGCACGGAATTTAGATACTGAGATAATATATATGTGTATGTGTATGTACTCAAAGTATTGGAATCGTGCCGAAGATCGGAACTCGAATTTTCAAAGGATCTACACGTTTTGGGACTTCTAGAACACGAAAAAACTACTTTTAGGAAGACGTCTGTGTGTGTAAGGGTGTATCTGTGTGTCTGTGTGGATATTACATCCACTCTAATTGAAAAACTAATGGACCGAATTTCATACAATTTGGTAGGTATGTTTTTTGTGGGAAATCCTGATGTTCATTAGATTATAGTACGATTCGTAATAAAAGAATCTGCCTTCTTTGCGAAATAGCCGCAGAAATTGCCTTTATCCACTCTAGCTAAAAACTAATGAACCAAATTTAACAAAATTTGGAGTATAATATTTCAATAACCTACAAGTGATTTATATACCAAATTTAACAAAATTTTGTATATAAATCATTTGTAGGTTATTCTACTACGATTCGGGAAAAAGGAACGGTCTATTTTTGCAAAATGGCCCGCAAAAATCGTTAAATATAAAAGTAAAAGACTACGTGTGCTCAATTATACGAATTAAATTCCTATTTTATATGTGATTTTTGACAACAAAAAGAATAAGACTAACCCCATTACTCTAGGACTAGCCGTTCTTGAGATATTCTAGTTTTTTCGCGTTTTCGCTATGCCACCTTTGACAATAAGTCCAGCTATCAAATGAGAACCAAATTTAAGTTTAACGTGTAAATTCAATGTCATTTAAAATACTTATGTTGTGCAGATAAACTCAAATTATCATTGAATAAATAAAGAGAACGAATATGAGTCTGCAGAGAAAGACATGTGCTGTCCACATCAGAATTTTTAACAATATTACACCAATGATTTATAGAAGTGAACGGGGATTATTTTCAGGCCATTTCGAAAAAAATGTATGATCTATATTTAAAGATCCATTAAATTTTTGTCGAATAAAATGTTCAACAAATTTAAGCTGTGTACCAAATTTTAACTCTTTAGGACGTAGGAAAGTGCATTTAAAATGCCATCAATTAAATTTATCAAGAAGAGTTATATAAAATTTTAAAAAAATGAAAAATTGTTATCTACCAAATTTATTTTAAAATATGAAGCCACTCCCATATGCAAAACGTTTAAACAAATGGAGAGATATTTATTATATAATATCTCTCTCTTTTCTTTCTGGAAGATATCCCAAAGTCAGAATTTAATTGCATTTGTTTTTTTCCCTATATTAAATAATTTTTTTAATTAAAAAACTACTTAACATATTTTACTGAATTTTTTTTTATATATTCTATGGGATAATGTGAATATTTCCTAAAAATTTCGAAGCAATTCGTGAATTTTAAATTTACTTAAAAAATGTTTGAAAAATTAGGTCCCATAGGGTTCAATGTATTTCATTTTTTCAACCCGGGTTCAATAAAAAACTAATTGGGTGATATTATTTATTTATATTCCCATAGGTCCTACAGACCGTCTGAACAACATACTAAAATTTCATTTTGATAAACTCATTTTTACGGCAGTTATCGTGCTAACGGACAGACAGACAGACAGACAGACAGACAGACAGACAGACAGAATGAACAAAGTCATAAACACTTCTCAACTTTGTTGTAAAGTGTTAAAAATTAGTTGCTATGGTGAAATTCTAAGGATTATAAATTAAATGAACTAGGAAATGCAATCGTGCCACCTAGAATGAAACTGTAGCCAGAATTGATTATCAAAAATGAAATGGGAAATAGCATTTTAAATGTAATAAAGCTATAATAAAATAATTGGGAAAATTTACAGAACATTATGTACGGATAAAAATTTTCAAAATTTTAATATATTTAAGAAATATATAAGTTAAATATCTTAGGAAAATGAGTTAAAATAGAAAAATTAAAGCATATAATGGTACTGATATTCAATAACCTTACTAAGTATAGAATGCAGGTAGAGCATAATATTATAAAAATTTCACTGTGTAATGTCTGGCCAGTACATTTCGTCGTTATATCTAATGTGTTTATCTGATTTGAATTACGTTCTGCTTTGGCGCTACCATCGTCTCTTAGTCCATCTACAAATAGGTTGTTGGGACAATTGAGATATCATGCAGCGCTATAAGCAGACATAGATATATATTTCATCTTGCCTCTGATATTGAACGAAGTTATTTCTATATAAATGATATCGTTATAATGATATTATTGGTCTACCTTAAGATTATGCAAAAATAAAAATATATATCCGATTTGGCTAAATCTTGTGCTACTTAAATAGATTCCGTCGCAAAAAATTATACTTTTGTTCTGTCGGGTTATAAATAAAAATTAAAATGTATATAGCCATTATAACAGAATTAGTCCATTATGAAATCCGTTGTAAACGGCTCGTAGGGACAACGTTCTGCGGTAGATAGCGCTACATTAGTTGAATACAGCAAATTGAAGTTTTACATGCATTTAATACGTGAATCCTTCATCAAAAATTTATATATAAGTTAAATCATAAAAATCATAGAAAAATGACTTCAGATGATAAATTTGTAATAAAGTGAAACGTTATTCTTTAATGAATTTTCATGTTTTTATTTAGAAGAAATTTATTATTCCAAATCATTTTCCAATGCCTTTTCAATTTTTAATCATGGATATACACTTCATAAAATAGATATGCAATATTTTAATTTATTGTGTATCTGCTAAGTGTTCTAAGTTCTTTTATTTCCTACAGAAAGTTTTTTTTTCTATGTAAAGTACATTAAGAGTGACAGAGCAAAATGTGTATTTCTCTTATTGAGATGTATATAGTTATTCTTAGCTTTAGGACATGAGTATAGATTGTGTATGACCCCCTTCCCCTCCCAGGGATGCAAAATATGTAATAATACTTTAATAATTAATCTCTTTCACGTATGTCTATTATAAAAGTACTTTCAATATAACTGCGATTGCCTAATTTAAGTGATAATAGGATGGTCATTTATGTTAGTTAAAATTTTATATTTAGACTACATTAATAAAAATTGTGCTCTAAATTTTTTTATTTTATTCAATATTTAGCACATAAAATGTTACACCCCTTTCCCTTCAGAGCCATAAACATATTTCAAAGTATGTACTTTTGTATTTTTTATTAGTAACATAACCATGATAAATATTTTATGACTCTACAATATTTAAAAATTTAGATCACATCCCTTTGTATATTGATCATCAGCCTAGGATGCAGCCCAGAAATGAGAGTGGTGAAAACAAGTTTTACTATATTTTTTATAAAATAAAAAGTGTCATTCAAATAGCAAAATTGAATTGCATTAAAAATCTGTGCGTATAAAAGCATCCAAAAGTTGAATTTGACTACACTATTGTTACATAAAAAAAAGAAAAATGTGTGTGACTTATTCCGCCCGTACTAGCCGTAGGCTAGATCAGGTCCAAGAGCCCAAAAGTTACAATGAAATTAAAAACCAACAAAGGGTTTTTATAGATAGCTTCCTTAGCAAGCCCCAGACAGCTCAAAAGATGGTCAGGGGAGGCGTCTGCGGAATTGCAATTAGAACAAGAAGAATAAGATTTTTGCCCCTGATTAAAAGTAAGACACTTTAAGTGTCCACTGGCAAATCTGCTAATGGTGGTCTGCGTCCTTCTGTCACCCTTAACGGTAAGGGCACCACCAGGGGATTTCCTGTCATACCAGGTGTGTACTGGAGTAGGTGATCCATAGTTTCTCGTTTAAAATTTTCCTTTTTGAGTAGATTTCAAGGTAAGACAAAGTATCACATGAAGAAGAAGGAAGGGAGTCTCCCTCTTTGGCCAGAGCATCAGAAGTCTCATAAATGAGTCCTATATGAGACGGTACCCATTGTAAGTGAACTTCATGCCGTTGAGAAAGGTCTGTGAGGATCTCAAGTATCCAAAGTGAAGTTCTATCTCCAATAATTGTCCAGTTACTCAGGTGATGGATGGCACTGCGGCTATCAGTCAGGATCCAAATATCACAATAAGAGGTATCAGATTTAATAGATTTTAGTCAATCCTCGATGGCAATAAGCTCAGATCTAAAGAATAAGCAGAAATCTGGATTCCTAATCCTGAGGTGATTTGTGAAAGTAGGGGTTTAAAAAAAAACACTGCCACAGGCATTAAATTCATCTTTGCTACCATCTGTTTAAATTAATGAAAAATAATCTAAATAAACTATCTAAAGAAAAATAAATCCTTTATATGGAAAATCTATAATTTTTGACAATTTTTTTCAATAAAATGAAACAAATTCATAACATAAAATACACATACCTTAATTTCCCCTTGATACACGCAACCTTGATTTCAATATAAAAATATATATAAGAACATCCAATGATATAGTCAAATCAGCAATAAAATTAACTTTAATATCATAAACCACAAAAATAGACCGCAAAATACACCGCAATAAACATTCGATAAACTGCAAAAAACATTCGAAACAACGGGCGCTCTCACGCGGTACAATGTCGAAAGCCCAGGCCGCCCGACTCATCCGAAGATATGGAGCAGCAGATTAGGAGACCGGACGCGGTACAATGTTGTTGCTGAGACCCAGATCGTCCGACCTACCAGAAAAATGTAAGGTAACAATTTGGACGGCAGGGAAGTGCCACCCAATTTAGACCGGAACCCAGTGGGGGGGGGGGGGAGGCATCAACAGAGAAACCTATGGGACTTAATGTTTCAAACATTTTTCAACGAATTTAAAATTCACAAATTGCTTCGAAAGTTTTAGGAAATATTCAAATTATCCCATACAATATATACCAAAAATTTCAGCAAAATATGTTCGGAAGCTAAAAAAAAATTAAAATAATAATTGCACCCGTATTATATGAAAAGGTCAAGTGCCCCACATAAAAAAAAATATGGCATACATATTTTTTGTAAATGTCAAAATCGTGATTTTTAATTTGTATTTAGTGTAGCGCCCGTCCTAAAACCACTTTACTTTTGTTGCTGTTGGGACTCAGACCGTCCGACCTACCAGAATGGTGTAAGGTTTGGACGGCCGGGAAGTGCCACCCAATTTAGGCCTGAACCCAGTGGGGGAAGCATCCACAAGAACCGTACCCTCCTTCCATTACCACCAACCTCTCGGAAGGACTTTCGGACCCACATGTTTAACGTGATAGTACTGCGCATGGCACGGCGGTAGTTGTGGCAGCGAGCAAATACAGCGCGCAAACTACCGGGCTACCGCGGCCGAAATGTGCCAACAGCACGCGGTGTTCCCAGGTGGTCACCCACCCAAACACTAATCGCGCCCGATGCTGCATGACTTTGGTGATCTAACGAGAACCGGCGTTTTCAGCACGGTCGGACCGTTGGCTCTCGCTTATACTTCGGTGTCAGTATCTCGGTATATCTGCAGTGCATGACAGCTCGTCTCATTGCAAAATAGTCGATTTACTTTTTTTGTTGTTGTTGAGACTCAGACCGTCCGACCTACCAGAAATGTGTAAGGTAACTGTTTGGACGACCAGGGAGTGCCACCCAATTTAGACCGGAACCCAGGGTGGGAGGCATCCACAGGGACCGTACCCTCCTTCCCCTACCACCAACCTCTCGGAAGGACTTACGGACCCACATGTTTAACGTGATCGTACTCCGCATGAACACGGCGGCAGTTGTGGCAGCGTGCAAATCCAGTGCGCAAACCACAGGGCTACCGCGCCCGAACGACCCTAACGGCCCCGAACGGCCAACGGCCCTAACGTGCTGATAACACCGATTCTCGTTAGATCACCGAAGGCATGCAGCATCGGGCGTGGTTAGTACTTGGGTGGGTGACCACCTGGGAACACCGCGTGCTGTTGGCACATTTCGGGCACGGTTACCCGATGGTTTGCGCGCTGGATTTGCACGCTGCCACAGCTGCCGCCGTGTTCATACGGAGCATGATCACGTTAAACAAGTGTGTCCGAAAGTGCCTCCGAAAGGTTGGTTATAGGGGAAGGAGGGTACGGTCCCTGTGGATGCCTCCCACCCTGGGTTCCGGTCTAAATTGGGTGGCACTTCCTGGTCGTCCAAACAGTTACCTTACACATGTCTGGTAGGTCGGACGGTCTGGGTCTCAACAACAACACAAAAAGTAAATCGACTATTTTGCACTGAGACGAGCTGTCATGCACTGCAGATATACCGAGATACTGACATCGAAGTATAAGCGGGAGCCAACGGTCCTACCGTGCTGAAAACGCCGGTTCTCGTTAGATCCCCAAAGTCATGCAGCATCGGGCGCGATTAGTGTTTGGGTGGGTGACCACCTGGGAACACCGCGTGCTGTTTGCACATTTCGGGCGCGGTAGCCCGGTAGTTTGCGCGCTGTATTTGCACGCTGCCACAACTGCCGCCGTGCCATGCGCAGTACTATCACGTTAAACATGTGGATCCGAATGTCCTTCCGAGAAGTTGGTGGTAGGGGAAGGAGGGTACGCTTCCTGTGGATGCTTCCCTCACTGGGTTGCGGCCTAAATTGGGTGGCACTTCCCGGCCGTCCAAACCTTACACCTTTCAGGTAGGTCGGACGGTCTGGGTCCCAACAGCAACAAAAGTAAAGCGGTTTTAGGACGGGCGCAACACTAAATAAAAATTAAAAATCACGATTTTGACATTTACAAAAAAGATGTATGACATATTTTTTTTGAAGTGGGGCACCTGACCTTTTCATATAATACGGGTGCAATTATAATTTTAATTTTTTTTTTAGCTACCGAACATATTTTGCTGAAATTTTTGGTATATATTGTATGGGGTAATTTAAATATCTCCTAAAACTTTCGAAGCAATTTGTGAATTTTAAATTCGTTAAAAAATGTTTGAAACATATCCCATACAAGTCCCATAGGTTTCAATATATTTTAATTTTTCAACACGGGTTCAATCCAAAACTAATTGGGTGATATATTCATATACATTCTCGTATGTCCCGCTAACCGTCTCAAAAACATACTAAATTGTATTTTGATAAAGTCATTTTTATGGCAGTTATCGTGCGAACGGACAGATAGAGAGACAAAATGAATGAACAAAGTCATAAACACTTTTCAACCATGCGTAAATATTTTGTGTGGATAATGTATGCCGAAGCTCCTCCAGCGATTTGTGTAAAGACGCTGATCAAGCGATTAGCATAAAACTTTCTTGCTCTCCAGAGAGACTCTAGATTCGCATATACCGCATGCACAGCACTTCCATCCTGCTTCTTATAAGCGAGCCTCAGAACTTTATCACCATCATTCGGACATTCGTATTTTGGATTCTGCATGCGTTATAATGTAGCTCTATTGTAATAATGTTCTTTTATATAATCTACGTAATGTTCCTGTATATAATCTATGTAATGTTCTTGTAAATAAATCTATATCTCATGCTTGCCGGATACTCTTCAACATCCCAACTTCGCCTTATGTATGACCCTAAGCCATAGAGTGGTGACCCTGTGATCTGATGGCTCCAACTTTACTAAAATGTAATGTCTCCAATCCAACTTACCGGAGACGTGGTGCATCCAACTTTCCTGAGGCTCCAATTCACCGGGAACTAGATGCTTCAATTTATGTGAGTATCTACTTCAATTTAAGTGACGTCTGAAAAGGTACGTTTTCCGTAGTTCCTAACAAAACTATGACTACAACTGAGTCTATCGAAACTCATTTGACACCAGCCAGCGATGCAAAAGACGCTTCAGCTCCGAAAGAAGATTTTTAGTTCTGTAGATCTCACAAGAGTTGCTTTCAAAGCACCTCAGTTCTGGAAAACCCAGATTTATGATTTTTGCACCTGAACTCTCAATTCCTGTTTTACGGAATCGTAAATGAAAAAACAAAGTTCCATTGCATAATTGCAGCTCTAGTTTGTGATATCTTGACTCATGCCACAGATATAATTCGCACACCTCCTGAAAATGAACCTTATTCTGTGTTGAAAAAGGACCATTACGCACTTTGCAGATTTTGAAGTCGCAAAACTTCGCAACCTCTTGCTGGAATTGCAGTTAGGAGATAGGAAACCAAGTCACTTACTTCGCAAAATGCAAGATCGCTCCTGGACAAAAATACACGAAGACGGACTTCGACGCTGTTTTTTCAATGACTACCAGTTCATGTACAACAAATCTTACCAATTAGTTCAGAATCGCTACAGAAAATTTCTGAAATGGCGGATGATATATGCGGTGTTTCCACATCACTCTCATAATCAGAAGTGGCAGAGAATAGTCATATTTTGCGCTTCGAAGCTCAAGTTGCAAACCTGACGTAAACCGTAGAGCAATTAAAAAAAATTGCAAACTGCAGTTCTATCCAAACTATGAACTCTATATCGATCGCAGTCCCGAAATGTCGATATGTATTGGTATCACTCAAAATTTCAAGGACAAGCTCGCAAGTGTGCAAAGCCATGCAAGTTTTTTAACCGAAAACTAGCTGGCTCAATCATTTCGGCGACGATGCATAGAAGCTTTGGGAACAGTCTCTTTTTCCTATACGACAAGCTATCTCATATACAATTTCTATTTGACAGCGGCGCAATGATATCGGTTTTTAGAAGCAGCTCGCATACTGCTATAGTAAAAAGAGATTTCCCCGTTATAAGCAGCAATCGAACCAAATTAAAAACGATTGGAACAAAACTGATTTTAAAATTTGGATTACAATGAATATTCATTTGGAATGTCGTAATTGCCGACGTTTTCCGAGCAATTTTAGGTGCAGACTTCCTAGCAAAATTCGGATTACTGGCCGACCTGAAAAATCAAAGACTAATCAACAGCTGTACAAAAATCCGCATCGAAAGAAGTAAGACGCAGATCCTCTTGTACAGTGAGTAAGATTCGCCCTATACTAGGTTGCTAAGTGAATTTCCAAGTTTAGCGCAAACCATTTCTCTGCAATCTGCAAAATACAGTACACCTCACTGTATTTAAACTGGAGGACCACCAGTTCATGCAAAAGGAACCACAAAAAACTTTCCAAGTTAACACATAATTTTGTACTTTATGACCATCACAGATCTCATACGAAGGACCTTTCCTAGTGTGTGCCTGCACAGACATTACCCACAGAATATCCGAGGAAGAAAAAGCAACATCTGCATTGATCAAGTTTGAAACCCGCATTTCTACTAAAACCCTTAGAGGATTCAAAAGAGACATCCACACAGATATCTGACCAATCATCTTCCACCACGAAGCTCCTCTAACGATTTGTATAAAGACGCTGATCAAGTGATTAGCATAAAACTTTTTTGCTCTCCACAGAGACTCTAGATTTGCATATATCGCATGCGCAGCACTTCTACCCTGGCTGTTATAAACGAGAATCCGAACTTTATCACCATCATTCTGACATTCGTATTCCGGATGCTACCTGCAAGCGAATTATGATGTAGCTCTATTTCAATAATGTTCCTGTACATTATCTACGTAATGTTTTTGTAAATACAGATAGTATGTTCTTGTAAATAAATCTATGTTTTATGCTTGACGCTGTAATGGATGCTCTTCAACATCGCACATTCGCCTTATGTATAGCCCTATGCTATAAATTTTATGTTACATAAAACTACAATAACGTTAAAGAAGTTTATTTGCTGTTATCCATCTCATTTGCTTCGTTTACAACATGTAGCCTATGGTAAATGTATGGCGAATATCATAAAACTCCAATAAAGTCACATAAAACTCTAATAAATTTCAGAAAGTTATTTGCTATTTTTAATTTCACCTATTTTATTGAAAACATATAATATGGATCTATAGTAACTTTTCTGGTGTATATCATAAGACTCTAATAAAGTACCGTAAAACTCCAATAAAGTTTATTCGTTGTTTTCAATCTCATTTGCTTCGTTTACGACATATAATACGGACCTATGGTCACTGCACAGAGAATACCATATAATTCAAATACAGTAGCATAAAATTTCAATAAAGTTCAGTTTTTTCATTATTTTCAGTATCATCAGCTCTTAATTCAACTTCATTTACTACTCTCTAATTCTATATTCCTATCTGAATCTCTAGTGGAACGCTATAACTTCTGATAGGAGTTGTATATTTCCATCTCTTGGTTGCCGCCCCTCTTTTGCCTGAGATCTGACACACCTCTTTTTTGCTCTAATTGGACAACCTTAGTCACTTCGACCAGACATCTTCCATAATTGGTTATTATTTTTATCCACTCACATGGCTACACTTCAGTCTGTAGGTTTATGGTCTAATTTGACCTCTCGGGTCAAAGTGTTGTAAACGCTAGCGTCGTTTCTTTTGAAACATTGTTTGCTATTACAGCGAAGCAAAAATTTTGTACATAAAATTGTCTCACCTAAATGTGGTAGGAATTCAATTCCAGCACTTATTCTGGTCTCCCACTATTAATAAATGTAACACTGATCAGTACGCGCAACTCGAAACAAATTTGCACACACTTTTAGCAGATGTCGCATTCCGTCCACAAAATATTGTATTTATTTTAGTTCTAGATACATATTTTAAACGAATTGCGGAAATCGAATCAATTTTTAACGATTATTCCAATAACAAGATATATATTCAAGATATATGAAAGATGACCGTCATATTTCTGACCACCATCTTGTATTGCTCCTTTGGCCCTTACATTTATTACCAGTTATTGGCCACATCAATATACGTGAGTTGTAAATTCAGAAAGCAATATCATTGAAGCAATACAGTTTTGCATATCTTGTGTATCAAGTTCCTTAAACGCAGAGAAAACATATTATTTTAGAACAAAAGCTTAAACATCAGAACTTATGAGATACTTTGGGCATACTTCTAACTAAGTTAACTTTTGAAATTTCTTTCAAACCTTGTGATGCGTGTTAATTTGTTTTGAGCCCTCTTTTAAATTGGATTGAGAAAATATGTTTTTATTTTAGAAAGTGATTTAAAAAGAAACTCATGTCAAAAATGATTCAGGTGCTAAGAAATTATTCATCTGGAATTGACAAAAATATATAACACTAAAAGTTTATACGTGTTTAAATACTTTGGAAAAGTAATACGTATCCAATTTTTATGTGCAAATTTATCCGCAAAAAATGTATTCTTCAAAGTTCTTATTGTTATATATAATAAAGAAAGAAAACGAGATTAACAAATAAAACTGATTTAAACGGAATTGTTTATAAGCTCCACATTATTTGGTTTAAAACAGATTTCATTGTATATATTATAACTGTAGTTTTACAAATATTCTTTACTGCGTTTTCAATATACATATTTTTTCCAATAAAGAAATATTGGGATAATTAGAAGGAGATTTTTTTTCCCGGAGAATTTTTCAAAATACAATTTCAGATCCAGAAAAACTCTTAAAAATATATTTTTTAAAGTCGTAAAAATTCCTCTCATAGGAATCTTACCGTGAGCTTCAACGCCCAGCTGTTAATGGATGGATACCTATCTCTCAGTCCTTCAGAGGAGCTTGCTTCGCTTACCGGTGAAGATCCTGCAGTGTATGCATATATGCTTGTAATGGTTCTAAATAGGCTTTACATTTTCTGAACTGATCAAATTAGTCCTTTTGTTCTACCAAGAATAGTAGAACACAACATTTATTTAATCCAAGCATATCTGTGCAAACTGTTACACCAAGCAAACTATCACACAAATTATCTTCGCTCGATAATGGAACGAACTAGCTTCACTAGAATGATGCTAACACATTTATCAAATACTATTACATTTGAAAAGTGAACATAATTCACAATAGTTAATACTTGTTTTAATTTAAAATTATTTTTTTGATAAATTAATTAAAAAAATTTCAATATCACGAAAACAGTTCATCCTAGCGCTCCAAAATTTGAGTCAATGCTTTCCTTATAAAAAATTACATAATAAATGATCATTTAATTAAAATTATTGAAGGTTCCAAATTTTTGATGATTTTGTCAGTATTTTTTTTACTTCTTATTTCTTTATTCGGAAGTTTTGGTCTTATTTTCAGATCGTCACCGTCCTTAAAAAAATATGAGTATTTTAGCCATGAATTACGTTTTAAATCCCAAGATATACAGACATTTCGGACTATTTTTTATGTTCACTCATACAAATACATAATAGAAAAATCTGATGTGGGCAACACATGACTTTCCTTATATAATGCAATGAATTTACTACTTTTACAGTTTAAAAAAATCTGATGTGGGCAACACATGACTTTCCTTATATAATGAAATGAATTTATTACTTTTACAGTAAAATAAATAGGTTTTTCTTCTAGTAGATACTAATATCCTTTCCAAGATATTGACTTTTCGACAATTAGTCGTCATTTTCATTGATTTAGCGTCATTTTTATCCATTTGGCGAGATTTTCGTTAATTTGGCAACATTTCAAAAAGTCGCCAAGTTGGAGACATTCCGCCAATTTTGTCGCCAAAATCTCGCCAAGCGTTATGGACAAAGAAATAAGTTATATATATATATATATATAACTTATTAGATATTGAATTTTCGACATATATTATATAACTATTATTATATATTTATATATTATATAACTTATTAGATATTGAATTTTCCACAATTAGTCGTCATTTTCATTGATTTAGCGTCATTTTTATCCATTTGGCGAGATTTTCGTTAATTTGGCAACATTTCAAAAAGTCGCCAAGTTGGCGACATTCCGCCAATTTCGTCGCCAAAATCTCGCCAAGCGTTATGAACGAAGAAATAATTTATTCTTACAGCAGATAAATTGGCGTTCAAATGCAAAAGTATTACTTTATATCTATATTAAGTATCTTTTTTCATGAATGGAACGAGCTAGATCCACGAGAATGATGTCACCCAATTTATCGCATGATATTATATATGAAAAGTGAACATGTTTCTCAATAGGAAATATTTTTTTTCTATTTTATTTGACTTTTTGATAATTTTTTTGAAAAATGTGCGATATCTCGAGAACGGTTCATGTTAGCGTTCTAAAATTTATGTCAATCGTTTTCTAATGAAAAATTACATAAGGAATGTCTATTTACGTAACTTTATTATTGGTTTTGATTTTTTGACGATTTTTTCAAAATTTCATTCGAAAATTTAGGGGGGTTCTGAACATTCGATTGCGTATAAAAACAATAGGCTTCCAGTGTTTACAGATTGTGATTTTTGTACCAAATTTGGTTCGAATCGGTCCATTCTTTCGTCAGTTATCGTCTCCACAGAAACACTGACACACACACACACACACACACACACATACACACACACATACTTTCACACACACACACACACACAGACATCACTTCAAAAATGTTTGATTCGTGATCAGGGATGCTTGAAACGTGCTCTCCCGTCGAAAACTCGAATTCGAATTTTCGACCCCGTCACAATACTTTCCTTATACATTATGTATATAAGGAAAGTAAAAATGTTATTTTTATAGTAGATACTAATATTCTTTCCAAGATATTGAATTTTCTTCAATTAGTCGCCATTTTCATTGATGTAGCGTCATTTTTATCAATTTGGTGAGATATTTGTTAATTTGGCAACAATTAAAAATGTCGCCAAGTTGGCAATATTCCGCCAAATTCGTCGTCAAAATCTCTCCAAGCGTTATGGAGGGAGAAATAAGTTATTCTTACAGCAGATAAATGTCTATTGGCGTTCCAATACAAAAGTATTACTCAAAGTATCTTTTTTCATGAATGATTCAAAGTATATTTTTTCATGAGTTAGATTCACGAGAATGATATCACCAAATATATTGCATGGTATTACATATGAAAAGTGAACATGTTTCTCAGTAGGAAATATTTTTTTTAATTTTATATAACTTTTTGATAATTTTTTTGAAAAATGTGCAATATCTCAAGAACGGTTTATGTTAGCGTTCTAATAATTTATGTCAATCGTTTTCTAATGAAAAATTACATAAGAAATGTCTATTTGCCTAACTTTATTAGTGGTTTTGATTTTTTGACGATTTTTTCAAAATTTCACTCGGAAATTTAGGGGGGTTCTGGACATTCGATTGCGTTTAAAAACAATAGGCTTCCAGTGTTTATGGATTGTGATTTTTGTACGAAATTTCGTTAGAATCGGTCCATTCGTTCGTCACTTATCGGCTCCACAGACTCACTGACACACACACAAACACACACAGACTTCACTTCAAGAATGTTTGATTCGTGATCAGGGATACTTGAAACGTGCTCTTCCGTCGAAAACTCGAATTCGAATTTTCGACCCCGTCACGATACTTTCCTTGTACATTATGTATATAAGGAAAGTAAAAATTACTGCAAATTTGAAGTTTTACACTCTAATATAAATAAATTCCTCTTGCTGATAGTATTTGTAGAACATCAAATGAACATTCAAACCGTTAGATGCGTTGTCAAATATCTCAAAAAAGTTTCGGAAACTGAAAGTTTCAATTTAATACAATGCAACATTAACTGGAACAACAGATCCCTGACGCATGTGAAGAAAATAATTCATCCGTTAACGCTTTTTCCGCCTTCTATAGCATCCAAGCAAAACTCATTAGCTAACTTATTTTGTAATTTTTACGTATCAGACTTGATCACCATGCAGTGCAACAGACCGTTAAGAACTCTAAACCTGCCTGAAATAACTTACTTCATTAAAGCTGCTAATTCCCTTGAATATCTGAAATTAAAATTTCGTGGTACGATGGCACTTATAACAGAGCTATTTATGTTGTTACTATTACAACGTGTTTTCTGGATCGTGGGTGTGCAGGCAGGATGCAAGATTGAGTCCAAATTTCTGGATGACTAAAACTTTTATTCAAGAGCACCACGTAAATGAGAACAATATACAGTCAAACAGCACTTAGATGCTTCACTAATTTCCTAAAAGAGCTGATGTTATTCTCAAAATTTTGACGAAAATAATTTTACAAAACCGTCGCTATTATCCACAAAACATTGACGAAAGTCACAGTTAAAAGCAGCTTGTATCTCCTCAACTGATCTCCGACTGAAAGTTGATTCCTTTTATAAACTCTCCATAGAAACTTCTGGAAATAACTCATATCTCGTTGAATAATCGCTATTTCGCGCTCCTTCTCGAAAATTAGGAAGTCGCCAAATGTCGCCAAATTGGCGATAAATCGCCACATCTGGAAACTCATCTTTGACCTTTGGCGTTCTAGCAACCATAGACTCCATCACGGGAAAGGATGCGTGTACGGGTGTTTTCTCCGTCTGGTCTTCGAAAGAGATGAACGACTCCAGATGAAAGGGAATATTAAACGTTAACAACATTACTTACATGACTCGTCTAAAGAAGAAGTTCTTAATGTTAAGATCGTGCACCCATTAGCGATTACAACATTTATGGATGGGTTTCGTAATTATTATGTGCTCGCTAATATAAAATAACCGATGTATATATAATAGCAGAAAGAAAACTTGCTACCACCTCTCTAAAAGCAGCACTAAATGTCAGAGCACTAAATTTAAATTCGAGGACTGGAAAAAACTCATGTACACTGATTCGGCCATGCTGACTCCAAATCTGAAATCTTTTTCCAAACTAATCCTTAGATCTGGAGAAATAGCCTATCAAAGTTTGGCCTTTTTTTCTAGCTTTGTGTTTATAATCTCAAGCCAAAGGCAAACAAAATAATGCAATTGTATCCACATGTGCCGTTGTATTTACAGTTGCCACCAAATAATGCAATGCAAAATAATGCAATTGTATGTTGAGAGGTAAACGCAATTTAATTAACTGAAATGTTGCACAACTTGACTTTTTCATACCAGAGTTCATTTTTCAAATTTTACATGGAAATAATTTGAAAAATCGGTATCGTGGGGGCAAAGGATTGCAACTAAAGCGAGCTACCATTTACTTTAGAGGGCTGGAAAACAAATATTTCTAGTGATACCATACTTGAAAATATATTTTCCGGGGGGGGGGGGGATAACTTGGGGGGCCACAAATAAACTTTTTTATGAATGAGTATGTCAAATTTTGTCCTATGCTGATATGCTAATGTGAGACCAGAAATCGAACTCACGCCAGTTTATTGTGAAACAGCTTTATGTACGTTATTTATTGTGTCTGAAACGTCAGACAATAACTTCGGTCTCAATAACGCCAGATTTTACAACACGCTAACCCAAAGGACAGCAGAATATCATAAATTTATAGCCTTCAAGGGTTGAAGGACTCTAAGGATAAGGTGAAGCAACGATATTGGAGGCAACTTTTTGTCTCCAAAAGCAGCTGCAACCTTTGAATCACTTGTATATTTTGATACTAATGAAATAATGCTATTTCAAATTATGTTAAAATGCAGTTTAAACGTATAAATATATTGTATTAATATCTTGCATTAATAATTATTTTGATTTTTAAATCATAGAGAACATCAGGAAGTGTGAGCTAAATAACTTGCCTAAAAACTTCCTCCTTGTTAAGAAAATAGATGCAATTTTGTATTCATGTATACAAAGTAGTATAAAAAAATGAAGAAAAGAACGTTATACCACTAGTCCGTGATATATAAAACCTGAAATTAAAGTGATATAATTATCACACTTAATCACTTCAATTGCATTTTAATGACACTATCCGAAAATTAGGATGCGACAAGATAGTTAACGATCTGGATGATTTGTGTTATTTTAATGGGTTTATAAAATACAATTTACGAACTAGGGAAGATAAAAAATTTCGAATTGATTCTTTTTCAACTAGTTTTTGCTTGAGCCATAATTTTGTGAAAATCAGAATTAAATACTGCAGGGGTGCAATATATTTTTAGCTATATTAAAATATAAATTCAATCGGTATGAGTAGCACATAAGCAGTAAATTCCGAATCAGATACGAAAGAAATTTAAAAAAAAGAATTTTTCTCTTTTATTGCCTGTTCTACTCCGTAGAGAATGTGACTTTTCAAAGTAATGCTAGGAACAATCAAGTAGTTATTTTGATGGCAATGTAATGGATATTTAATAAGGTCATGGTATTTTTAATCAAAACACATTAACTAATTCTCTCAAATTAATTGTCAAGCAATGGATGTACATCATGAATAGTGGTTAACCCAATGAATCGTTGAGAATTAGTTTTAAAATAGTTAAAAAATAATGTAGAGCACTAGAGCACTGTCGATAGAGATCCATTTAATTTAATTATTTTGGGGAGATAAAAACAAACAATCAATTTTTGGTAAACCCACTATATATATATATATATATATATATATATATATATATATATATATATATATATATATATATATATTATATATATATAATGTGGGGAAATTCTTGATATGAAAACTATTATGGGATGAATATACAGAGTTTTCTTTTTCAAATTCAAGCAGGGAGTGTAAAAATTGGGTATCAGTATTAAACGTATATCCACTAAGTATTTCTTTATTGGATATTTATATTTCGTTCAGCTTCAAATGACTCTAATAATTCGAACATTTTATAATTATTACAAATTGTATTTTGCTTGTTCGTTCGTTACTAATTCCCCTGTGGTGAAGGGGCGCTTAGGCACCACGTCCACAAGACCCCCCTGGTCCCATGGCGAAGGGGAGAAAAAGTTTGAAGCTTCACTTTTATAGATATTCCCCGAAGGACGGAAGTCTGACTTGGCCTCGACATGACAACATCCATGCCCGCTATCGGGATTCGAACCCGCAACCAGGCAATCCAGCGTTCAGACGGAAACGCATGTCCCTGACCGCTCGACCACCGGATCGGCTCAGTTTGCTTGTATTTTGAGTGGTTACTAAAATGTTGCCTAAAATCTTTTCGACGGCAAAAAATTATTATAGGTGGCAAAAATTTTGTTATACGTATTTGTCATATTGTTTCTGAGATAAAGTTTTGAATATTTTATTGATTTTACAAGAAAACACAAATAATTACATATATTTAAAAAACATATAATTATTTGAATAATTTATAATTATATGAAAAATATAATTATTTGAATATTTTAAATCTTGAACGGCTTTTTGTAAGTAATAGTACAATGTTTTGACTTGAAAAACATTTATGGTTGGTGTTTCTGTGGCGGAAAAACACATCTTTATGGAAAATGTAAAGAATTTGAACGCTTATAGCCTCTAATAGATAACCTAATAGGAATCAAATGTATAAAAATGTAAATCATTTTGTATTTTGTTGCGTCGAACATAGGGGTTCAGACTATAAATATATAAAATTGATTTCAATATTTTAATATTTTGAACTTTGATTTTGGAAACATTTAAAGATTGTTTTTTTTCTACATTTTGTTCTAAATATGTAGTAAACTGTTAAATACAAATATAAGTAATAGGTGACAAAAATGCATAATAGAATATTTAGTATTAAAATCTATATTTATTAAAATACGCTCTTTTAATTTTCGAGTAATCCACAAGATTAAACTTTTTCATTTTTTTTAAGATTGTAATGCTTATATCGCAAAATGTGAATAAGTTAGCTTTAAAGGATAAACAGGAATTTGTGGATTTTTGAAAGCCATATCAGTGTAAATAAATGAATATTATATATTTGTTCAATTAGTTTTCTTTTTTTATTTTTCAAAAATTGCTTCACAATGTGTGTGTCGGAACGATTTTTTTTAACAGTTTCTCTCGAAATACCTTCGAACCTATAAAATATACATATAGTATGCGACAATAATGTGTATAACTGAATTTTGTTTCTAAATCAGCACTGCTCAAAACAGTCATATAATCGACTAGATTTTTAATAAAAATGAAAGACAAGAGATTAGAAAGGAAAATTATCACATTTGCTAATTTTGGAATATGCAAATGTTGTCTGTGACGGTGAAAATTACGGGCTTTAGATAAGGAACGAAAAGCGATCTGCAGCATTCCTTATGTAGGAAACGATTAGAAACAACTGATATGTGTTGAATGCTCTGTAGCAATGAGTGCGATGTCTCAACATAATGACTTTGTTAAATCGGTAGCCTGAAGGGCTATAGGTAGTTTAGAGGTTAGCTAAACGCAACCTGTTGTAGCGGAAGCCCTAGGAGTGTCCCAAAGTGTCCTTTTTAGACTATTGAATAAATTTTTGGAAACTGAAAATATATGCTGATGACCAGAACAAGGTCGTAGGCATGCAACAACACAAAATGAGGACCGGTATTTAACGCTAATGGCCAGAAGAGATTGCAATATGAACGCCCATCTTTTGCAACAGTATCTTCGAAGGGTCTACTGGCACCAGCGTTTCAACTCAAACTGTTCGAAACTGACTCCATCGTGTTGGTTTGGATGCTCGCAGACCTATGGTTTGTGTGTCTTTAACAGCGGGCTACCATGCTTCCCGCAGAAGCTGGGCTCAAAAGCATTTCAGATGGAGACGTGGTGAATGGAGTAATGTTCACTTCTCCAACAAGTCCCTCTTTATTGTACAGCCTGACAATGGACGAATTATTATTTGGAGAGAACTTGGCACTCAAGATAATCCTCTATTTAGGAATGAATTATAGGAGGGGGAGTGATGGCCGGTATCGGTATTTCCGTAAATGAACGTGCTGATCTGTACATTATCAGAAATGGATCACTTATGGCTCCAAAATCTGGAGATGAGTTATTCAGAGCTTTTAGTCTTTGTTACGCTGCAGCAATCGGGAGCGAATTTATTCGCATGGTTGCTAACGCTAGCCATATCGTTCTCGACTAGTGGACGACTTCCTTTTCGACGAAGGAATTCTTCGAATTGATTGGCCAGCATGTTCCCCAGACATGTACCCAATCCAACATATTTGGAACATTCTAGTGAGAAACTTGCTGTTCACTTATCACCCCTAGAATCAGTTCAGCAGCTGGAAACCGCTTTTCTACAACAATGGGAGAGAATACCACTGTTCATCCGTGATAATCTCATTTATTCCATGCCTCACAGGTGTAAGATATTTCTCACAGGGTATATCACACCCCTTATAAAAACTCATTTTTATCCGAAGAATCATATTTCTTTTGTTCGTTTTCATAACATGTAGAAAATGTGCATATTTTCTTTTCCAACAAAAAACAAGAATACAATTTAATTATTCTTTGTTCTGTGCGTAATTTTCTTTTCTAATAGCTTACATTTACAACACCTATAAATCATATATCAACCAATAAAACTGTTTTTTATCCGCATTTTATTTCCAAAATCATAATATCCCCTAATCGGTTTGAGCAGTGTACATTTATTTTTTGAAATAGCTTTTGCAGTTTTTGAGTAATTTCCTGCTCACGTTGAAGAAGTATGAACTTTTTACGACTTTCAAGTATTTATAGCTTATATCTTAAAAACTAAAAGTGATAACTGCAAACATTAAGCAAAAATGTGTTGCTATATAAAATCCCTATGTGTGTTTATAATCATATTTTTGATCGAGTTACTTTTATACAATACGAAAATTGCGTTTTATTTTACAAAATTTTATTTACACAAAACTATGTCGGTTCAATCAGATTACACCCACCGCTGAATTTTTTTATATCCTCCTTACTTTCATTTTGAATCGACTAGTAGATAACAGAAATTTCAATTCTTCCCACACAGTACTCTATATTGGAGTTATGTTAATATAATGGAACAATAAGATATGTGAATTGATTTATCGCGCTATTCAGCTTATCGTCATCCTTTGAGCAGCAACACGCAATTTTGAATAGATCTTGAAAGCTCTACATCTAATACAAATTACCCATCTACTTGTTAACAACAAAGGAACATCTGCATAACTTTTGAACTATTATAGTGGCCATCAATCATTAAAGCATTTCCATTCATTATGAATTTATATGCACTAATATCGTGAATCATATTTAATAATAAATAAAGCCCTTTTGAATAACTGTATAAATTATATATTTTGTATGTAATGGCCATTCATTGGCAGGATTTTGGTAAGATAACATTTTGATAGCGATTGAATTCCGAAGTGATTTTTACCGCAGTTGAGTTATTTTTTGGTTTTCTTTCTCGTTAAATCTTACTGTGGAAACGATATATGATGATCAAAAGGAGCGTTTCGATCAATTTAGTAGAGGAATTACAATCCATGAATACTGGAAGCCTACTGTTTTTAAAAGCAATCGAATGTTCAGAACTCTCCTAAGTTTTCTAGTGAAATTTAAAAAAAACATCAAAAAACCAAAACCTCTAATAGAGTTATGCCAATAGTCAATTCTTATGTAATGCTTTATTAGTAAACGATTGACATAAACTTTAGAATGCTAGCATGAACCGTTCTCGAGATATTTCACATTTTGCAAATAAATTTATCAAAAAATCACATAAAATAAAAAATAAGTATATTAATTAATGTGAAATATAATTACTTTTCATATATAATATCATGCAATCGATTTGGTGACATCATTATTGTGAATCTAGCTCATTCCATTCATGAGAAAAGTTACTTTGAGTAATACTTTTGTATTTGGACACCAATAGTCATTTTTCATCCATAGTCTATGAGAATATATTATTTCTCATTGATAACTTTTGGTGAAATTTTGGCGATGAAATTGACGATAAGTCGCCATCTTTTAGACTGTTTAAATGTTGCCAAATGAACAAAAATGTCGCCAAATTGATAAAAAAAACGACGGTAAGTCAATGAAAATGACGACTAATTTACGAAAATTCAATATCTTGGAAAAATATAAGATTATACTATTTTTAACCGAAATTCTTTTTGACAGGAAAACTTATTTTTCTGTCCATAACGTTTAGCAAAATTTTGGTGACGAATTTGTGGGAATATCTCCAACTTGATAACTTTTTAAACGCTGTCAAATTGGCGAAAATGTCACCAAATTTATAAATGTTGCCAAAGTGACAATAATGTCCTCAAATTGATAAAAATGGCCCCAAATGGGAAGTAATGTTTCGTAAATTATGATTTCCACGACGGGTATACATTCTAAAGCTCTTTTCTTCGTTTGTCTGTAACACTTGCTGATGCATTTGGCGAACTCAGCAAATAATCTAGCAAGGTATCAGCAACATGGCGATAGTTCACCCCCAGATTGACGAAAATGTCATCAAAATTGCAAAACTGACGCTAAATTAATAATAATGTCACCTAATTAATGAATTTATTATTAAAATATTTTAATATATGAACTACATCGCTTATTGAAGATGATATCGCTATTGATGATTGTTTATTTAGAGTTGCGTTAAATATAAGTTTATTGGATACTTTAAAATAGTTTTACATGTTGTTATTTTGAAAATAGCCAAATGCACAATTCAACGCAAAAAGCACAGTGCCGTGGATCTTATACATTATTTTTGACTGCAAAAGGAGCAAATCCATTGCATTATATAAGGAAAGCCATGTGCTGCCCACATCCGTATTTTAGTTTTAGGCAAACGAACAAAAATCCTCAAAATAAATAAAATAATAACTGATGGTTATTAAAATTCCATATTCCTGTAGCGTTGCCTATATAAGCAATAGCTGATAAATTTCTTTAAAGGCCAATTCTCCATTTGCATTCCTATTTATACTAATGTCACATGATCGTTTTTCTTGTACAAATAGTTAGTATACAAGTCTTTATTACAAGCACGTAGCTTTTAGAGTAACAATTATCCATTGAATATGAGTTAATCAGAATAATACTCCAGTTGAATATAAAACGTCAATATATTTATTAATGTCGTTTTGCTAATAGCACCCTTCAAGCTATTCCAGCACATTGGAGTCGTACTTCAATGACTGACAGATTCAGGTAGAAAATAATGAATTTGGGAGATATTACGTTTATAAGCATGATTTCAAAAATCAGAGACCCAGTTACGAAATAAATAATATGCTGACAAATAGCCTGTCAAATATGAAAACTCGAACAGAACCCATCTAAATTTATTTTGAAGTTAACTCGTATCGAAATGAAATCATGTCAGATGGAATTCATCTCAAAGAGGCGTCATCTCAAAGTGGTGAACAATGTACTCGTCACAAGCCCCGTTTGCAGTTTTCTCTCTTTCTTCTCACCTTGAAGTCAACTTTGAATGATACCCTCTTCCATTGCCATATTAACCTAATTATCTTTTAGGTTAGGCGTCCTTGATGTAATTGTAATTTTTTTATTGGCTTGCATCTTTCATCAGTGTTGCTTTCTTCCAGATTATTTCGATACTCTCTGACACTAAATTTTAAGGCGGTGACGTAGTTTGCACAGCATTAAAATGTCCCTTTCTATGAGACACGTAGTCTGAGCTCTTAGTCAAACAACACATAAATTATATAGCATCATACTCAATATGCACACATTCATAAACTTAGTGTTGTTGTTGAGACCCAGACCGTCCGACCTACCAGAAAGGTGTAAGGTAACTGTATGGACAGCCGGGAAGTGCCACCCAATTTAGACCGGAACCCAGTGGGGGAGGCATCCACAGGGACCGTACCCTCCTTCCCCTACCACCAACCTCTCGGAAGGACTTACGGACCCACATGTTTAACGTGATCGTACTCCGCATGAACACGGCGGCATTTGTGGCAGCGTGCAAATCTAGCGCGCAAACCACGGGGATACCGCACCCGAGATGGCCAACAGCACGCGGCGTTCCGAGGTGGTCACCCACCAAGTACTAACCGCGCCCGATGCTGCTTGACTTCGGTGATCTAACGAGAACCGGTGTTTTCAGCACGGTACGGCCGTTGGCCCTTCATAAACTTAGTGTGGTCTTTCTTTCTATTCTGCATGTTACTAGTACACTTACAACATGAAAAATAACACAGTTTACGCTTTTTTAAGTATATTACTATACTATTTAAATTTGCCTTGTGTGCCATTAGCAGTATCAAAAATCCATTTTACATAAACCACGAAATCAGACATTTTAAATAACATGTTTTCAGTCACTGACTATTAGATTAAAGATTTCTCTACGCCTTTAAGGTGTCTTGTTTATTCATCAACTTCTCTCTAATGAGTTCTGAAAAAGGAAAAAGAATCACCTCAATAATAGGTCACGCAAAGTACTCATTAACACGAATTAAACATTAGACGCCGTTTCTTTTCCAACTTCGGCAGTTATTTTTTTTACTTAACCTCGTGAAAGGAAGACAAGGGTCTGAAAGGTTGGATGACACTGGCCATTAGTTATAACCAAATTCTATCACTCTAAGAACGAACATTAACGAAGTAAATTGTAAATCTATGTGACGTTTAACATGTTGCAGTCATACACGGGATGCAGCTGAACCGAAACAGCTGTTGAAGAGTGCATGATCTGATTACGTAGTATTCCATAATTAGATATAGAAAGTGGTGAGTACTGAGGAAGAAAATGACTTACTTCGTCAAAGTTTGCAGCAGGTATGAACTGTCGGCCTTGAACGACAGGAGTGTGGAAAATGAACTATGCTGATGAAGTGGTTTAGAATATGATGTGGTTGGCACATTTGCTTTGAGAAGATTAGTGTAACTGGAGTTACATATGCATATTTAAATGGGAACTATATGACTATGTGAATTCTAAATGAAGTTAAGTATAATATGTTATGGTTGATTCACGTCATAAAAAATTAAGAAGTATAGAAACAATTTCTGAGGTCTAATATTAGTCATAAACTGCACATGTTGCAAAGATTAAAAATACTTCGTGGTTATGGAAATAAGTATTTTCCCTGTATACGTAATATAATGTATAGGGTACGTATTGTGACGGAAGTCGAAAATTTGAATTATATTTTTCGATGGAGGAGCACGTTTCAAGCATTTCAGAACTCGAAGCAAATGGCTTTGAGGTGATTTTTGTGTGTATTTTTTTTGTGTGTATGTGTGTGTCCGTGAGTCTGTGGAGACGATATCTAACGAAAGAATACGGGATATCGTAAAAAAAAAGTTGGTGGAAAGTTTACAATCAATGAATATTGGAAGCCGATTGATTTCAAACATAATCGAATGTCTGGATTGACGTGTAATCCAGCGTTTATGTGCTTCAGCAGCTGCTTAAAATATCATAGACCTCTCCGGAAAAAAATAATTTCAAACACGCATGCGTTGATTAATTATAATTTTTTTAATCTAACGATATCTTCTTTAATATTCATAGCGTTTTGACTACTAACGCCTTCAATTGGTATTATAGTGCGTTACCCCGAGGGTTTCTATGCGAATTTAAAAGATTTTATGCGATTTAAAAAAATTTCTAATTACTTGAATATCACGTTTTATTATTTTCTTGTGCTTGTAAGTATCCTGTGGAATGTAAGACGTTATAAATTTTAATGGAATGGGTTTTGTTTGAAATCACTGACATGTCGGGTTTAAAATGGCAAAACAAACAACTTAAATAAATAAGTTATATATAAGTAAATACGGAGTAGTATGAAATAGAGCCAAATGAATTTAAGAAATAGAAAGTCAGTAGAAAATTTGAATGTTGGTCAAGTACTTTAATGTAAGGGATGCGGACCACAGAAAATTTCTTCATAAGAAATATTAATTGGGCTTTACCAAAATATTTAATGTACTTCTAAATAAATATTTAAAGACATATTTAAAAGTAATAATGTATACATTTTTTGACATTAATTTGAATTTACTTCCAGAAATAATAAAATAAAAATTTATTTATTTTGCTTAATTAAAATGGGAGATTTATTTGAAGTATATTAATACTATATTTAAGCAGTGTGACTGTATATACTGTAGGTCATGTCAAAGCTATTTTACATAAAGTTGGACACTCACCCCGGTAACAAATAAAAAATTATCAACTTGATATAATGAAAATTAAGTTTCATCACTCGTGAAATCATCGTACGGACAGGATTTTTAAAGGAGTTGCCAAAACACAAATAGTTTTCGTATTATTGCAGTTAAAAATTGTTTGTTAATTTTAAAGTGGCAATGCCCTGATGTAAACAACTTGATCAAAGATTTGAAATTGTGCTGTACACACAGTATCCAGGGACAGCCAAGGAGATTTAGTGACTTCAGTGTAGTAAGATGACAGTCGCAGTTAATAAGTTACATCCCTCTTTTGAGACCGAAACTAAAATGTGCGCATTCTTTATTAGCATGTCCTCATATATGCAAAACCAAGTGAAAATAATGATGTCAGTCATGCGCGGGATAAATACCCCTGGATTATGTAAATTGCATCGTAAAACACATAATTTCCTCTGCGGCAATGTAGTTAAGTATTTGGATTAATATTACAGCTAAAAGAGTGTTGTCATTTTATAGCTTGATCAAGCCGAACCATTTCAAATGGTGAATTAAATAGCAGGCTAACTGTATTAGTTATCGAACACTCTAATGGTGAAAAGATCATATTTGAGGTTATTGTTATAATATATATACTTCGTAATTAAATAAAAATAGGTATGTTTTATGTCATCTGATCATGTAAAATGGACTTCAAAATTAAAAGGGTGTTTTTACTGAAGGTGACTACAGTTGCTGCAGTGTAACAATAAATGTACCTTCCCCACCAAACAATGATAATGTAAACCTCTGATGTCTATCTTCTTTTGATGTGACATATATATGATTGTAGCCCTTCTTCCAGCGTCTACAGTTTTACTCTATGTTTATGGTTTTAAGTAAAACGTATGTTCTACTTTTCACGTAAAACTTTAAAACTGAATTAAAAGATACATAATGAACTTTTTATATTCTTGCTTTACGTGACAAGTTATAAATAATAATTTATAATAATAAAAGCGTTGATATAATTATTTCATTAAAAAATAATGGTAATAATAACAATTTATGTGATATATAAAACAGATCGAATTACTCGACGTTTCCCGGATACTAAATACGCGTATGTTACGTATAAATAATTAAATAAGCACCATTCTGCTTAAATAACACATTTGAACACAATTTAAAATGGCTTCGATTCGATAATTGCACGGATAAAATCGAACACGCTCTCCGCGAAAACAAAAAAGATGAGATTCACACTTGACCATATATTCAACACACCGCTTGAGAAAAAGGCGATAATGCGATTCCGCGGAATTATTTCTTTGGGAATAAATTATCCTCTCTTGCACCCCCAGCCCATTTCAGAATATTTCAGCACATTTCAAAATATCGACCCCTAAGGCAAAATGTTGAGTTTCTGACCCCGTATGTTTCCATCTCCGATGAGGTCCGAGAGTTTGCGAAATTTGTTTACAAACGCTAAAACGGGCCTCTGATAAAAATAAAAATAATAATAATTAATCAACGAATGATCTTATGAATTTATTTTTTCTCAAATAGGCTGTGTAAAATATAAAATGCAGAAAACATTAATGATGGATGACAAGTCGATTTCTGTATATCGTAATATAAAAATAGGAGAGGTTTATATATATATATATATATATATATATTTATAGGTATATATATATATATATATATATATATATATATATATATATATATATACATATAAAAATAAGTATATCACGAAAGGAACTCCTATTTAAGTAAAGGAGAAAATAGAAACCTTACAGAGGATGTGGCGCTTAGCAGCTCTGCACCCAGAGTGGCATATAAGGATATAAACAAGAAGAAAAAATAAGCGAGAACAGGAGTGACCATATGATTTGCATCGAATGGCAGGGGTGGATTGCGACACCCCTTTCCCGCTTAAAGCAGCTTTTACGACCCGGGCAACGCTCACGGCACCAATGTAAATCAATGGTCAATCTCCCACATGTGCAAAGACAGAAGCACCCGAACGGACACAAAAGCAAAGATGGAACCAAGCAAGGAAGAGATACACCCTACAATCCAACATGAAAACACAACATTTTATAAGGGAAAGTCGCGCATGCGCGAAAAGATTTCATGATGATAGGATCGCAGATATGAATATATATATATGATTAAGAATGCTCATTTAGATTCAAACAAAGCACAATTTCTTTCTTTGAAAAATGAATAGTAATAATGTTGCAAATATATATATATATATATATATATATATATATATATATATATATATATAATATATAAGATGGAAAATGGAAGTTAATAAAGATATTGAAGTGTTATAGCATATATGCGCAAAGCAGCTACATACACTATACACGATATAAATAAAAATAGTATATAAATAATTTTTGAATTGAAAAAAGAAGGGAGGCTTAGCGAGAAGCTTACTTAATGGCGATAAGGGATTGTGACCTTACACCCCAGTTGTCAACAAGCTTGTCATAAATGCCGCGGCATTGCTCTCCTGGACGCCAGCCCTGGCTGAAGCCAACCTCCGGAGTGACAATAACAATTATCACAAGACCGTTTAAAAAAGAAAAGTCCAATGGTAATATGAAGACCATCACAGGATGAGCAACTAGTCCTTTAGACCACAATGACCTGTATATTACTTCGTGTTATCGTTCTGCGGTCCTGTTATGCATAGTATGCGAACCATCTGCCTACTTCATCATAGTAATAATGTTCTAAATATATATATATATAAATATATGTATATATATATATAATTCCATTCACAGTTTGTTTGAAAGAAAACTTTTCACTATTTTCGATTTTGCCAAGATGGAAACTCTGTGATCATTCTGTAGATAGTTAAGGAAACCATTTGTATGAATATTACGCAATATCGTTTTAAAATGTGGTAAAATTTGAAATAACTTTAAAACTAATTCGAAATTTAAAGAATAACGCCGAGGTTCATATATCTGGGTTCTAAAGTACTTATGTACCAAATTTCATGGTCGTATGACGCTTAGATTTCTCGCTATAGACAGCACACTCATATACACACAGGCAGCTTTCTTTATTAAGTATAATATCGGAAATCGCTAGGTGGCATCACATTTGTGCTGGAGGTACCACACAGTTCATTTTTATATTTGAACTCAAAATTCTAATTTAGACGCAAAAGTTGTTAATCTATCCATTTTTCTCATTAAATCTAGCTATACGGTATCTATCTATAAGTGGTCTATCCCTTATAGATATATACCTTATGGCTAGATTTAAACCCAACCGGTTTTGAAGAAACAAATATAGCGGATATGGCACAATTTATTTATCTTTGAGCCAGTTGCTCATGTTCATATATTGCCAAATCTACATTGCAATTGCAGTAAAAGTTTAGTAATATGTAAAAAATTTAGAATCATATGTAACCATTTATAAGTTTTGATAGTCTGTAAAGGATGTAATTATGTAATTAGAAGCAATAACATACCTGACTGAAATATAAAAAGTGTTGATAACCTCTTACTCCAAGAAATTGAGTATCATATAGCAATCTTAGTAAACGTTTTCCCCCAATTCAGTTTCATTTACAATGTGCTTTTATATTTCATTAAGAATTGTACAACCACCTTTTAATTAATACTTATTCAGTAGAATTCTACAGTCCATGTTGCTTTCTTCATGTTTAGGAGTCTTATAATATAACTTTTTCCATTATTTTATATATTGATATTCGGCCGATAAAGAAAACTGTTGGTTAAGTTGAGAAAATGCTATAAGCAAAACAAAATATTGCTTGTTAACTTGTACTCCATATATGGCAATAGCTTTGCCACCGTACCTTGCATTTTAGCGTATTTTGTAGAAAATGAGTAAGAATGCAGTATGGACTAAATCCACCGATAAAGCAAGTGGATTCCTTGAAAGACATATTTTGCTGCTTCTCTTAATTTATGCGACTTTGTGCTGTCGCATTCTAGGCTTCCAACATCAAATTCCACAATTAAATTATCAGTAAAAACATATAACAATTTTTCAAATCAAAATATGCATCTGGGTTATCATCTTCAATTGAAGAATCAGTAGTGCCCAAATATGCTTCGTTTTTTTCCAACTGCCCAGGGGAAACAATGATAGATTCCTGATCCACTAAATATTTCTCTTCGATGTCTGGTTGCATTTCTTTTACTTGCTTTTCAAGAATCAGATTTGGAACGGTTAATTCCAAAATGAAACAAATGCTGCTTGCTATTATTTTATTTGGTAAATAATTCTTCAAGTTTCAGATATCCTAAAAAATATAATCTTACCACTCTTTAATTTGACTTGATACGATTACATTTTAATAAAAGTAAAACTTGCAGTACTCTGTAAAATTAGATACGAAAAATGAATACACTTGTGAAATCTGTGTAACTGGTTTTCACACCCTTTTGCAACAACTGTGTAAGAAAAACTAATGATCATCCTGGATGTTCCTATCTTTATTAGTTCACTAATGAAAAATAACCAACGCATGGACTGGGCTCCAAGCATCAAATACCATAATTTCAAGTGTGATTAACAAAAGGATACTCTAGAGACCAGTATGATTAGTTTCCCTCAGGTGAGTTCTGACGAAGGAACTCCCACACTTATGTGTATAATCCCTCCTAATTCCTTCCAAAAAGTTTCGCTTTCTAGGGTGTTTCTGAAGTCGTGCAATCCACATTTCGGTTGATATCTCTCATAAATATAAAGACAGATGTTTGAATTTCGCGCTATTTATACATCATATAATGGCACAATAGATGGCGTGATTAGTACAGAGTCAGTTTACATAGTTCTAAAATGGAGCTCAGTTCCCCGGAGCGTGCATTTATTGTAGAGCATTATTTGAAGACTAATTCTTACAAAACTGTTCGTTCTGCATTTCGCAAACATTTTTAAACACGAAATGTGCCGAATAAATCATCGATACTTCGTGCAGTCAAAAAATTCAGGGAAACTGGTTCTGTTCAGAAGAGAGAGCCATTGCATCCCGCAAAGGTCGGTGGTTGGTGTGCGATTTCACGGAGCAGAATAATCGGCCCCATTTTCTTTGAGAACACTGTGAACTCTGATGTTTACATTACCCTTTTTGAGGAATTTTCTGAGCAGTTAACGGACGAATAATGCCAGTTTGGATATTCTCAATAAGACGGTGCCACCGCACACACCTCAAGAAAGTCCCTTGCAGTCGCGGAATCAGTGTTTGGTGATAGAATAATTTCACGTGGACTATGGTCACCAATATCCCCTGATTTAACTGCCCCTGATTTCTTTCTATGGTCTTATCTCAAAGAACGTGTATACGCAAACAATCCAAAGACAATCGAAGCCTTAAAGGACAACATCCGCAACATCACTGCATCTATTCCCACCGATATGCTGCATCGTGTGGCTACAAATACCTGTCGTCGAGAAGAGCTGTGCTTGGCAGCAAATGGTTGTCATTTTCAGCATTTGTTGCAACGCACGATGTTATGCAGACATTAAACTATTTACTGTGAATATTTCATATTTTTGTATTTTTTGTACAGGGAAATATCAAACGAAATGTCGGTTGCGCGACTTCAGAAACACCCTTGAGCGGGAGAAACTATCCAGTGAGAAATTAGAAACCAGGTACTGTAGTACCCTTGTTCCTTCTGAATGTTTTTTGAGATGCGATTTCAGTATACTTAAATTTCTTGAGTTACAACACATAAAAGCTTTTCCATGATTTTTCATCGGTACAGTATTCATTCCGTACAAATTTCCTTTCATAAAAGCAATTTTCCCTAAAGAGACATATTGGCGTGAATGATGACCGCTTTTCTTCGAGGTTCCCCAAGTATTTATCCTCAATTATCTTCATATATGCAACACGGAACATACTGTACAACACCCCAACTTGCAAATTTTATAAATAGATATGCAGAATTTAGGTAACCTACCATAGAGTTTCGTAATATACCGCCATTTCAATTTATGATGTAGGACGTATTGTCTAGTCCGTGCTGAATAGAAATAAAGTCTCTAAGCCAGGACATATGTACAGGTTCTTAATACTTCCTTTATAGCATTAGACGTATGACATTTCGGTAACTATAATTGTTTCATTAGCGCTCCAATGAATCCACTTTATCAGGTCAGAAGCAGTATTTTAAACGAAAAATCAAATACAAGTATGTAGTAACAAATATATTGTTGACTTTGCAGAAATTCGAAGCTGACGAACATGTAGTATGAATGAAACTAGTCCATAGATGGTACTATCTGCAATGGGCGACTAATCGTATATTCCCAATGGTTAAATTATATTGTATTAAATACCTTTTATATTATTTCAAGATATCTAGGACTTGCTACCAGTTTTGCAACATACATTTATATAATATTGAAATGTCATATTTAGTATTTCGAATGCACTTCATTTCTATTAAGATAATAATTTAACAAATAATATTTCTAAAAGCTTTGCGAGACTAATGCTTGAATGTTGCATTCCATTCCTATGGGAATTCTAATAACTTTCAAAATGACCTTGTGATGTTAATGTACTTTTGGGTTTTCGATATTGTAGTGTTGCTTTTAGAGCATTTTCTTGAGAAACACGCAATGTGGTTTTGATGCGATATTAAATAACTCATTTGTAATTCTTATTCGCATGCATTTTTATGTATAGGGTGTGTTATACTACATGACTGATAGCAGAATTTATTAGCATTTTAAGTTTTAAAGTCTCGAAGAATTCCAATCTATCAAATGTATTAAAAAAAATGTAAATCATAACGTCGTTTTTGTAAGAACTTTTAATCTTAGTTCTTTATATTTATATATGTGTGGTTTAAGGTAATATTATAATATTTAGTTTAATGTGTTTTCACTGTTTTAGTATAGATATTAAATACAGTAATAGTTTAAGGGAAAATTTGATTATTGCAATAACATTTGAAATATTTTTGTCATTTAATTCAATAACGATATTTTCTTCCATATTACATAAATCTTTAATTGTGTTAAGCAATCACTTATGCAAAGTTGATCATCATATATTTTGTTATTCTCATACTAATATTTTCCATTTATCAAAACAATCTTCTGCTAATGAATCATCGTTGTTTTAAAGTATTTGCAGAAATAAGAAGCTATCAAGAGAATTAAAAACTGTATTCTTATTACAAAAAATAATTATGATGGTATCAAGTTATTTACTGGCTTTTGTGTGGCCTATGCTTTTAATTATATTCTGAACAATGGAACAAGTGTTACATTTTTGCACCATTCTACTTTTTGTTCATATATTTCTGCCTTCTATTTTACAAAATTTATATTTAATCCCTACTTTTATTTCCTCTAAGATTTTGTCTAAAATATGTATCATCAACTTAACAAATAAATATAATGCTCAAAACACATACATCATGATACTCAATCTAGCTTTGAAAACATTACATTGTAAAGTAAGTCATTATATCCTTATAAAATTCTCAAAATGTAAACATCTTTTATGCACTTCGAAACTTATAAACAAAGTATGCATGAGTAGTACATTTTTAAATAAGTCCTTTACTTTTTTTAAAATTCATCGTTTTATTTGCTTTGGGATGCATATCCACAATCTTCATTAAAATCTAGAACCTTCTATTACGCTAAGTTTATATTTCAAAGCATCATGCATTTAATTGCATCCATATAATGATTATGATTTTCGTATTGAAATGATGCTCAGATTATGTAATATTATTGGGAATAGTTTTGTCACGCTATTCAAACTATTGCTATCCTTTAAGTATCAACGTATAATTTTAACAATGTATTGAATATACCATTCATTTAATAGATCTCTACATTGAATACCAATCATTGAACGGCTTGCAGAGAACAAAGGAACATCTGCTTAACTCTTGAAATATAATAGTGCAATTCCCAAGGATGCAAGAATCTAACTCTAAATTGGCAGAATTAATAGTAAATATAAATAAATTACCGAAACAATTACAGTAGGTAATGTAATATAAATTACAGACAAACAATATATGTGTCTGTTACTCTGTCTATGAATGCTTATTTTGGAGATACATTTTGCAAACATGGATTCAAATTTGGCAAAATGTCCCTAGTTTGGTGATTTAGGGCTACTGCCTATTTCAGGAAATCGGCTGCCATGTTGGCAACTACGAATCCGCAGGTTGGCAAGTGTATGTTATACGTTAACTGACAACTCCCGATTTTGAGGGTTTTGTAGCTTTTAAAGGAACCAAACGAGTTGCATCCGAGTAATTTAACAAAGGTCAACGACATAAGCTTGGCTATTGTCTGAAAGCGCCTGCCAAGAATACTAGATCTTAATCGATTTCTTATGAGCTACGAACAGATTTCTAACCTTCCTAAAACATTGTTTATTTACCTGAACAGGTAATCGATCTAGATCAACGACATGTTGCAACACCCAGATATCGCTTATTATATAACCCGTATGGGTATATGCGTATTACGTTGCCCAACGAAAGTTACACTGTGCTACACAAAATGATGGGACAGCTTCGCTTTTACTATATTTTAGTAAATGTTCTGATATATTAGTGTTTAAATATGTGTGTTAGGTGATATATTGCTCATCTAGACAGTAATAAAAACAACGTTGAGAATTTTGTCAATAATTAGTACTATAAATCGATTAAGTTCTACGCTATTACAACCTGAGATGTCAGACCATGGGCAAGCTGACCTTTTTGGAATAAATAAGAAGCAACGTATGTGGGTCTCTCGCCAGTCCCTGAGGAAGCTAGCCTAAATTAGATTTTCCCTCTATGGTACTATCTAAAAGCACAAACATGCCAAAGATTGGTACTGTGGAAACCGAGAAAAAGAACATCAAATTAGCATTTTTTACGACTTTCGCTTTGGTCTTTCTATCTTCATATTAACTACCTTAATTACTAAACCAATTTTAATGAACGGTGAAATTTTTTATGTGTTGCGGTAGAATGTAAATACTTTTTTTCTAAACTTGGAAGATATATTTGATTTTGAATATCAAAAGTTGAAAACACCCAAATTTCCAACAACTTTCTTCCATGTCGATTATCCTAATACCTAAATTACTCTGGTGAGATGCAGCTACCTTTTTTTACAGCTTGAAAATAAATTTGATTCAGGATTTCAAAAATGGAGAAACACCTTATTTTCTGCCATTTCGTGCAGTGTTTAGGCGCTTTCAGCCTAAAGAACTGATCCGATTCTAATAAATAATGGCCCACCATTTAGAGTGTTCCGTAGTTTGGTACATATTTTATTTAAACTTAAAGTCGTGTTTGATATAGAAATTTAAATTTTAAAGTAGTTAAATTATGTTCAATGTCTTGACTTTGGAGTCCTAAATCCAGGATTTTCGGGACCCTGTATATTCAACATTTGCTACCACACATCCTGTAAATGATACATGATGTCTTTTACATTATTGAAATTTAAACCTCTAAATGTGAGCTATTGTTACCCTAATAGTACATTTTTTTTCAGGCATCATAACTATTCACATATATGTTATCATAATATTTAAGACTATCAAAGTCAGGAAAATCCTTTTATAAAATTAAAATGCAATATGTTTTTGTTATGTTTTATTTTGTTTAGCAATATATTTGTGCTTAACTGCTCTTAAATTAAAAATATAAATGAATTTTAAAATTTTAAATTTAAGATAAAAGTGATAATAATATTATTTTACTATATGTTTATATTGTAATAAACTTCCTCTAATAAAAAAATAAATCCATAATGTTTTGCTAAAAGCTCTGATAGCCATTTTGAATTTGCTACTTTGTGCGAAGAAATGGAAATGTTTTCAAATTATATCCTTCTGCATTAAATCTCGATCATTTACGTACTTAATTCCATTTTTAAAAACGTCCTTGTAATAAATCACTACGAAGCATTCTTCTTCTGTACTCTTTCCGGCTAAGATCTTAAATTTTACTGTTTAATTTACATAAGTTTATTTTTCTCCCGTTTGTTTAAACGTTGTTTTGTATATATTATGATTCCTCTGTGCGCCACGTAACAAAGATTACGAATGCTTAAAAATAGATACATGAATTTTAAATATTCCTTCAACCATTCACTATAATGAATAAACATCACATGCTAATGTAAATGTTCTTTTTGAAATGAGAAATTTAAGAAAAAATGATGTGTGTCCAACATACAACTTTCTGCGCATATGAACAAATTCTAATATTCTGGAGAAAAAGAAAAAACTGTCTTATGATGCAATATCGTTAAATTTCAATATATATTTTATGTATAACATATGTTCGAGGGCCATTGTATTGCAATAGATAAAAATTTATCAGCTATAAGAAGAGTCACCCTTTTAATCACCACTCTGGACGACGAGTGTATAAAGTAGTTTATAACTTTTCTATATCTTCTTTTGTACCTTTATTATGCATTAATTTATTATACACTATATATTGTTGGGGAAGCCCAATATTTCCTTTAGCGCAATATTCTTCTTCCGTCTGTTTCGAAGACTGGGCGAAGGAAACACAGTCCATGACTTCAGCAGGACATGAGCCAAGGGTTACCGGGATTTTCATGTTAGAAGAAGGGTTTCCATATTTGTCGGTTTATCGCCAATTTGGCGACATTTGGCTACCTACTTCTGGAATGTTCTTGAAACTTCACGAAATTCCAGTTAGTCTAGGAGATAGAGATTTCCAGAAGTTTCTAGAGAGAGACTATAAAATGAACTCACCCTTTCGTTGGAGTGGAGTTCACGACTTGACGAATGGACGTGACATGAGCTACATTGGACTGTGATTTTTGTCAATGTTTTAAGCATAGTAGAAGCTGTTTTGGGAAAATATTTTCTCAACATTATGTGAATAATATTAGTTATTCTGTGAAATTTGTGGAACATTTAAATGCTGTTTGATTGTGTATTATTTCTGTTTACATTAGACTTGTGAATAACATTAAGTTATCCAGGAATTTGGACTCGTTCTTATATCCTGCATTTCCACTCACCATTCTAGACGATACGTTCGTAACAATATATTACATTTTCACACAATATTATGTGCTCGATTACCATAGTACCGAGATTGACCTTATACAAATCACCCTGAGACGAGGACGTAATCCGGGCGGCATGACTTCGTAGATATTTCATTTACAATAGTTCTGGTACCTAATGAGGAACGTACGCAGTTGGAAATACGTAAGTACCTGATACGTACGTTTTTATAATGCATTCCATCTGGCGTTTCCTTTACTGACACCCAACTTAAAAATTACATATAGCTAACCTGGCGTCTCTTGGCATAATCTGGTGATCATATCCATTACATAAGGAACGGTGTTTACATGGTTGAAAACGGTGTCTTCCATACGGTGTTTACATAGGGAAATAAATGTATCCATTGATTACGACCAGTAGTACAACCATCCACACTACTGGGGCCCCATGAATGTATAAAATATGTATAACATATTTTTTACTTTCCTTTATACCATTACTTCTTTTTTCATGCGTTTTCATGCGTTTTCATGTGAATCGTGTGCATTTTAGAAGTTACTACTTTGTTCCTTGTCGGTTATATATTATTATTTTTTATCGTTTTACTTTCTCTTTTAGTCTTTATTCTTTAAGCTTATTTGATGGTTTTTCTATAATTTAGTCATTAATACTTTTTCTTTTGATCTTTTGTATTTTTTTTTATTATTTGTACTTCATTTTCCTTTAACTTTTATATTTTAGTTTTCCTTTTATTTCATCCTGTGTTTTTATTTGTACGTTATTTTACACCTTCATGCTTTGGCATTGTATTGAGTTGAAATATTTGCTTCCGACACTGAAAGAGGGAAATATCTTTGAATTATTTCTAGAATAGTGATTTCAATATTTTTTTTTAAATTCCAATTTACTAGTAACTAAACGTTTAATTTTTAGACAGTATAGTCGTAAAACATGCGAAACCAGCATATATGTCTTATTTCAAAATCAATTAATTCAACGCATAAATCACAATTAGTTTTAACACGTTTCAGTACGCTATTTTAAATATTAAAATATACATTCTCGAATTTTAATAATCATTTAGAAATAACTATTGTTATGTCAATTCGAGTTCTTTTTTTGGAAAGAAACGTTTTCAAGAATCATATAATATAATAAAATATTTTGAGACCTTTGGAGTATATATTATTTAACCAGCCTCTGAACAAATTATTCTCCACCGAAACGTCTGAAAATAAGACTTATGAATAGCATAAAAGTATTTCTTTAGAAACACCGGAATAGCCTCAATCTTGAAGCCGAATAATGATGCCAGTGTTCATGAAGTAAATATTCGTATATAAATATAATCAAAACCTGCATTTCACTTTTAAATAACAGAGAATTGGAACTTTAAAATATTAATGTAGACATGGCCCTTTGAAATTATGGCTTTGTAATTGAAATTATATTATGCGTATTTCCCAAGATTGTTATTAATTAGTATATATTCAGGTTGGAGTATAATTCTACTCAGAACAACATTACATTTGTAATACTACTATATGTCTGGTATACATATTTCAGACTTTTAATTGTATACACAATAAGTTAGAATTCGTTAAATATTTAAGAATATCGGTATACACTTTTGCAGCTAGTCTTTGAACAAGATGGGAATAATTTGAGAGAATTTGATAGTTGTAAGACAATTGTAACTTTGATAATGTGATATCGATTTTAAATTCAAATTACACTAAAGCATTTTAAATAATGTGTGTTTATAAACTGCACCATTTGTTAATCATATGAAATATTATTTTTACAGATATTATGTTATTGACATACTTGTGGTTTATATATATATATATATATATATATATATATATATATATATATATATATATATATATATATATATATATATATATATATATATATATATATATATATATATATATATATTTACACAAAAGTTATAAAATTTAAAACCGTATACCATACCAAATGTTAACGAATCATAAGGCGCATTGCTGCCATTACCTTTCGTAAACGACACAGAAATTTCCAAAAGGATTAAAGAGAAAGGAAAAAATCGAGTACCACAAATGAGCCATGGGGGGGTTGTGACTCCCACTCCCCGGTTAAAGCATGCGTAGAGCCGTAGCAAACACTCCCGGAGGCCGGTACCAATTTCAGAAAGATACATACTATAAGATATACAATGCAAATCAGTGCAATACAAAACAATACAAAAGTGGAAAAATACGTAAACCCCGATTCAGACAATCAGATACAAATACCAATACCAACCCCATTACCATAAAAACCTTCATTCCCACGTATTACTTACTCTCTTCAATAATATCCATAAGGATACTTACCCTAAAAACACAAATCCTTGACCTCATATGTATTGCCTTAGCACTCCACAAATAGTCTGCTTTTAGCTCTCATCCTTTCTTCCGTTACTCACTTTATATCCTCTACTATGATTTGTATCCAAAACGCATGCAACCCTCGGTTACAGTTATTCTGAAAACACCAGTAATAACATTGGTTAAGAACTTCTGTGGATACCCCTGTTCTATTGCGTCTTCCACAGAAGTTCTTAACCGGTGTTATTACTGGTTTTTTTTTTCAGAATAACTGTAACCGAGTGTTGCATGCGTTTTGGATACAAATCATAGTAGAGGATATAAAGTGAGCGGCGGAAAAATATTGAGAGCTGAAAGCAGACTATTTGTGGAGTGCTAAGGCGATACATATGAGGTCAAGGAATTTGTGTTTTTAGGGTAGGTACCCTTATGGATATCATCGAAGATTGTAAGTAATACGTGGGAATGAAGGTTTTTGTGGTAATGGTGTTGGTATTGGTATTTGTGTCTGATTATTTGAATCCGGGTTAATGCCTTTTTCCACTTTTGTATTGTACTGTTTTGTAGTGTATATCTCCAGGTATATATCTGGTATATATCTTTCTCAAATTGGTACCGGCCTCCGGGAGTGTTTGCCGCGGCTCTAAGCATGCTTTAACCGGGGAGTGGGGGTCGCAACCCCCCACGGCCACTTTGTGGTGCTCGATTTGTTCATTTCTCTTAAATCCTTTAGGAAATTTATATATATATATATATATATATATATGTAATTTATACCTTATTTTATAATATCCTTTCCTTTTATTTTATGTTTCTTCTTATTTACGCGATCATATATACTTCATACTTTGTCCCAGAATTGAATTTCCAGATTTACCATGCAGACTGAAATCAGAAAAATTCTTTAATTAACTTCTACAGACAAATTCCAACATATATATACTTTTTTAATTCCTGCCTACTTCCCAATATATTTTAAACGTTTACCGTAGTTAAATACGTTTACCGTAGTTACATAATTGTATGACATATGAAATTGATATAGTAGTATATTAGTGAAACATATAAAATCTATATAGATATTGTATTTTGTGTAAAATAATTGATTCAATGCATCATTGAAAATTTGTTTCAACACGTTCCTGAACTCATTTATATATATTGGAATATACACTCTTAAATATTAATATTTGTTCTTAAAATATCCAGAATGTCATTTCCAGTGCTTTAATTTTTGGAAACACAACGTTTGTCAAGAACAATTTAATCTAAAAAATATTGTAAGATGGTTGGAGAAAATATAATTTAAACAGCACCTAAGAAAATTACATTTTGCCGAAACATCTGTAATAAGATTTTTTTGCATAACAGAAGCATATTTCTGTAGAAATCAAGAATGGCACTAATCGTGAAACCGTGGAATGATAATAGTGTTCATGAATTTAATATGTATATATAAATTTATTCAAAGTCTACAATTCAATTTTAAATGACAAAGCACTGGAACTTTAATATTTTAATCTAGTCTGGACTCGTTGCAATTAAAGTTTTGTAATTGAAAATATATGATGTGTATTGTCTAAGATTGCTATTATGCATTATATATTCAAAGTAAAGTGCTATAACAATCAGGAGAAAATCTCAAATATTTGTGTTGTTAATATATTGCTGGCATACATATTCGAGATTTTGAAATGTAAGTAATTTAGAAATGGTACAATGGTTAAATATAATAATTTAGAAATGGTAAATACAGAAGGTTACTAGGAATCCGCTGGAACAAAACTCTCTAGAAATCGCTTCGCCAACTCCTTAGAACCGCCTGGAATGCACGCATAATACGCACGTTAAAGCTCCGTCCCTTATTTGATGAAGTCCAACAACCCGTGGAGTTTCTTCACATCACTCACATAGCGGTTGAGCACCTATTTCCTACCTTACGGAAGCACAAAGACTAATGCGCTCCTTATCTGACAGCCGACCATCAGCTCTAGCTGGTTTTCGATTTTTACTTGCAATAAAATCGTCTTCGTTTAGGAGTAATTTCATGAAAATTAAAAAAAAAATGTCTGAGTTGTAGTAATAACAACGTAAATATTTCATTCGATGTTTAATATGTTTTAAAAATAAGTCTTCGCAAATAATAGGCTGGCACATAATATTTTGTACAGTTGTACTGCAACGATTCAACTAGCTTTTCGCGAGGAAATGGAACACTTCTTACGTTGATAGATCAGCAATAATCTTGGAATATCACCAATATTTTTAATATTGCGGAAGGGTATAAATTTTAAATGCAATATTTTGAACTTTTAAATTTATATACTACATTTTTTTATTTTAATTATATAACTTATTTTGATTCTTATAACTTATTTACTTACTTTCTTTCTTTTCTATTACTTTAAAGTTTATATACTATATTTTTACCTTTTCAGTTTAGAAACTCTATTTTATTATTTTTATTATATATCTTATTTCAATTATAACTTATTTACTTGCTTTATACTATATTTTCTTACTTATTACTTGATAGATCAGTTATTAAGTTCTGTACTATTTTGAACTTTTTCGTTTATATACTACATTTAAAACTTTTGAGTTTATATACTATATTTTCTTATTTTAATTATTTACTTTAAAATAAAGTAAGGAAATATAGTACATAAACTCAAGCAGATAATTACAATAACTTATTTACTTACTTTATACTATATTTTATTACTTAATACTTTAAAAAGTTTATATGCTATATTTTCAACACTTATTCTCATGACATATCACTTTTGTAATCTTATATATATTGCATATATGTTGATTTATATCAATATATGCATGCTTTTTTCGTACTTTATCATGAACGACAAAATATTTACAATAATTTTTTCTGCACTGCAGTAATGCTGTGCATCTGCAAAAAGCGTAAAAACAAATTGATAAAAAATAATAAATACAAATTCAATTTCAAATATTACAACACATAATATTAGATACAGGCTAAATCTCAGATTACGGGCTATTCTTCTCACATTACGATTGAATAATTTTTTTTTCTCAGTTTCGCCCAAGGCGATATTTCCAAACAATGATGGATAGTATACTTGACAACTATTTACATGTTGCGCGCGATGTAACATTTAAAAGACTCAAAAATGCTCAACTACAGACAAATGATTTGCATAGGCTCTTTGTAAGAGACTTTATTGACTAAAATGGGGTAAGTGAGCAAAACTATTAGTATCAGCAAATATAATTAAATATCAGCAAATATGATTAACTATCAATACGTATAATTAACTTTCAGCAAATATAATTAACTATCAGATAGTAAAATTTTAAATTGTATTTTTAAATGCACGTTGAATTTTTATGCATTAGAAATATATTCTTTAAGAGAAATTTTGAATTGATACTTGGAATTCTTATAAACTTGGAATACTTAGACACATATAATATTTATATACTTTGAATAATTTTAATAGACTGCAAAACTTGGACACATTAATTGCTATTGTAATATATATTCCTAGTATAATTTCTATTGTAATATATATTCCTATTCCTATTGAAATATGTATTAAAATATTGCGCTCATATTGTCCAAAACAATAACTCCACCTTCATTTTTGTAGTCACTGGTGAATGAATCTGGGGAAAATAAAATTCTAATATTTCAAAGCTTTAAAAGAAATAAAAGGAAATATCTTATCCAAACTTAATAGATACATGAAAATAACCTAAATATGGTGGAAAATTGCATACTTCAAATTGATTTTTTAAAGGGGAAAATATATTATATTATGAGGTGTAAATTTAGAAAGTCATAGCATTTAATTGGATGATCAAATAATAAGATAAATCAAAAATAAATGAAAACATTAAATTTACACATCATTTACTAGAAATAGGTGGTTGGTGGTAAAAGACGTAATTTTGTTTAACTTTGGAAAAGTAAATAAACGTAAGATGCAATATAACGTAAGTAATAGAATATTTACTCTGATTACAATTGACTGGAAATATAGGTGGAGTGGGGTTGGGAAAAAAAAATCCACAATATTCGACTGTGCATGTTTTAAATTCCAAGATTGTTCATGTAATATTTTACTTAAGTGTGTATTACCTCATAATCAGAAACTAAGAATACCTATTATGTCAATAATATTAACTCTGACATAACATGGACAATTTAAATATAAGATAGAACATTGCAAGTACGCTGAGTGGAAAGTTTGTTGTAAAATATAGTGTCATAAGGTAAATTGTCCTTACCCAAATTTTGCTATACAAAGACTTACATTTGATGCCTTCACATAGGGTGGAGTATGAAAAGTCCGGCTCTAGAGCATTGCAGAATAAAATTCAAGATATATAATCGTAACTCTGAATTAAATTAGTTAATTCTTTATATATATATATATATATATATATCTTGATTAATTCATAACGTTTACTAATAACATCATTTATTACACAGAAACTCATACAGTTTTTTTTTTGGAAACGCAATAGTTCTTTAATCAGATTTGAGTTCTTACTCAAGTGCTGCTAAATAATATATATATGTTACGTGCCCTCCGTTATCACTATTAACAGGTGAAATTTGCATGATTACCTCATTTTGCACAGTGGCATTTAGTCCAGAAAACAGTATGCAGGATGCCTGTGTGTACTTGATACGCCACTTGCATTCGCTCCGCACATACTGCGGTCACTCATCATATTGAGGATCCGCGTTTTCTTTTGTACGATACGCAGGAGTTTTTTGCTACTCCTTAATTTACATGCTTCTAGGATGCTGTCAAAAATGGAATCTGCCGACACTTCTCGTAATCTATGGAACCACATTTTTCTTTCCCCCTTGTGGTGTCATACCGCCTTCTCTGATTTGTTGTTGGTGAAGGAGGAGACGCAGGCTGTATAACTATGGATGAGTTCCAATTGGTTCTCGTGGATGCATTTAAAGTGCTTATTAGTTTGATTGGCATCTATATTCGAAATGTCAACATGTCGTGCAACGTATAGTCTATATAGGTTTTAGGTAAGAATAAAGATTGTAAAAATGGATCTAAAATCCATGCCTCAACGATAACCATTTCATCAAACTCCGAGAAAATGTACACTCAATGTCTAATGAGGTATCAAATAAACTGACCATGCTTGGAGATAAATTCCGTTTAATTCAAATGATTGTTGTTAAAATAGTTAAATTGAAATAATGACAGTTTTATCTGATACCAGATAAACTATTACTTTAGGGTTCCTTTCTCCAAAGTAATTTTAATGTTTAGTCTTTAAGTCGTCTGATGTTTCAATACTTCCAGATATTTAAGAATTAACTATATGTTTAAAAACAGTCACCGAAATAAAAGTGTTAAATTTTACAAAATTGCAGCCATTACGGGTTTGTTTTATTATTATTGTGTGCGGCACAATAATTTATTTATCATCATTTCCATCATTTGCATTAAGTTACGGTTTTATCGCAAGCGAAAAACCTATCAGATCTTCGGGTTCAGTAACCAATCACAGCGTCAGGTTGACAAGCGTGCGAATTATATTTGGGATCGTATTAAAGTTTTCAGTAACTAGCGTTCTGGAAGAAAGTCCTAAGTGTTTGGTGGTTTTGAAAAGTTCTTTGATAGAGGCCCAGCCGCCAGGTCGTCGATGGTTGTTTGGTTTACCAACATTGTGTGCGATTCGCGCGTGTCCTAGTTATTGGTCTGAAAGTAATATATTGTGTTTATGTTGATTTTCCTTGGGTTGATCGAGTTTGAAATATTGTGAGGAATATTGCAACTAGTAGAGATTCTTAATCTACCATGATTGTTTATGGGTATTAATTCCGTACTAATTTCCTTTCATAAAAGTAAGTTTTCCTAAAAAAGCGTATTGGAGTGAATTATGTTCTTTTTTCTTCGAGGAGCCTTGAATATTTATCCTTATCTAACCTCATACATGCACCACTGAGTATACTGTACAAAGTCGCAACTCACAAATGTATAATTAGACATACGGAATTTAGGTCACTCATCATAGACATTCGTGATATATCGCAATTTCAATTTATGATGTAGTACGTGTTGTCTAGTACGTGCTGAAGAGGGCTAAAGTGTCTAAACCAGCACAAGGGTACATATTCTTAATGTTTCCTTTATATAAGCAGACGTAAGCCATTTTGGTAACAATAATTGTTTAAATACCGTGGAATGAGTCCACTTTATCAGGTCAGAATCATAATTTTAATCGAAAGATCAAATACAAGTAACAAATATCTTGTTAACTTTGCAGAAATTTCAAACTGGTAAGCTGGCGTATGAATGAAACTGGTCCATAGATGATACTATCTGCAATGGGTTCGCACTCCTAAATTACCTATGGTTAAATCATATTGCATGAAATACCCTGTTATATTATTTCAAGTAATTTATAAATTGCTGCCTGTTTTGCAGCATGATAATGTATATAATATTGAAAAGTCATATTTAGTAGTTTGAATACACTCCATTTCTATTAAGATATTAATTTAACAGAGAATACTTCTCAAATATTCGCGAGACTAATGTTTTAACGTTGCATTCCATTCCTATGGGTATTCTAATAACTTTCAAAATGACCCTCCGATGTTAATGTACTTTCAGGTTTTCGATATTGTAGCGTTGCTTTTAAAGTATTTCCTTGAGAAACACCCAATGTGATTTTGATGCGATATTAAATAACTCATTAATAATTATTTTTCGCATGCATTTCTATGTATGGAGTATGTTATACCACAGGAATGCTTTCAGTAGTTATTATTACTTTAAGTTTTAAAATCTCTGGGCATTTTAAACTACCAAATACATTAAGAAAAAAATGCATATCATAACTTAGTTTTTGTAATAACATTTATTCATATTTGTTCTTTATATTCACATATGTGTGGTTTAAAGTAATTTTATAATATTTCATTTGAGGTGCTTGCATTGTTCTGGTTTAGATTCTGAATACAATATTAGTTTAATAGATAATTTGATTATATAATAGAAATTGAAACATTCAATTTTTGTCATTTATTTCAACATCAATATTACCTTCCATATTAAATAAATATCTAAATGTATTTGCAAAAACTTGGGCGACGTTGACTGTCATATATTTTGTTGTTCTCATACTAAGAATTTGCATTTATCAAAACAATCTTCTGCTAATGAATCATAGTGGTTTTGAAGTATTTGCAAAAATAAAAATCTATCAAGAGAATTAAATCTGTATTCTTTTTACAAAAAATAGTTATGATGATACCAATTGATTTACTGTTTTTTGAGTGACCTATTCTTTTAATTATCTTCTGATCAATTTAACAAGTGTAAAATTTTTGCTCCGTTCTACTTTTTGTTTATATGTTTATGATTTCTCTTTCCATTACAATTATATCTTTAATCCATGTTTACTATTTCCTCTAAGATTTTGTCTAAATATTTATCATCAATTTAATAAATAAATATAATGTACAAAACATTTCCATCCTGAACTCAATATCACTTTGAAAATCTTACATTGTAAAGAAGTAATTCAAAAGGATTTCCTTTATAAAATAAAATTCTCAAAATATCCACAACTTTTATATAATTTGAAACATACAAACAAAGTATACATTAGCACTACCGTTTTAAATAAGAAATTTACTTATTTGAAAATTCATAGTTTTATACGCTTTGAGATACATTTCCGGATTCTTCATTAAAATCTAGAGCCTTCTATCATGCTAAGTTCATATTTCAAAGCATCATGCATTTAATTGAATCCATATAATGAATTAATGAATTTCGTATCGAAATGATGCTCAGATTATGAAATATTATTGGCAATTGGTTTCTCACGCTATTCAAACTATTGCTATCCCTTATCAAAGCATAATTTTAACAATACATTGAATGTATCATTCATTGAATATATATTATAATCTCAGCATTGGATACAAATTATTGAACAACTTGCAGACAACAAAGGAACATCTGTTCAACTCTTGAAATATAATAGTGCAAATTTCATGCATGCAATAAAATTAACTCTAAATTGACCGAATTAATAGTAAGTAATATACATTACCGAAACAATTACAGTAAGAATTCAAATACATTACAGACAACCAATATCTATGTCTGTTGTTCTGTCTATGAATGTTTATTTTGGAGATATATTTTACAAACATGGATTCAGATTTGGCAAAATGTCGCTAGTTTGGTAACTTAGGGATCTTACCTATTTTGGAACTCGGCAGACCTCCGTCGTGCCAAATCGGCATCTACTAATCTACAGGTTGGCAAGTGTATGTTATATGTCAATTGACAACTCTCAATTTTGGGAGTTTTGTAGCTCGCGGGGGAACCACGAGAGCTGCATCGGACGATTCCATTCCTTTCATTCATCACAATACTATAATAATTTATTTTATTTAAAAAATTAAAATCATGAAGGTACAAGTAATTTAATTATATGATTAAAATTTCATCGAAAAATTCGTCTGCATCTCTATGTATATTCAATGAATGTTTCAGTAATATCAGCTATATTACAGACTCTATGAACTAAATAATTTTGCGTTAAGAAATGCAGCAATTCCTATACAACTAATTCAACATCTTTTGGTGTTTACATTCTCCAAAAGTGAAAATTTTGCTTCGCTGTTGAAAAAAATCAAAGTTGGATGATCATTTAATCTCAAATATATTGTAATTATATAATTACATATATTAATTATATAATTAATTACATGAGGAATTATATGATTATATATATTGTAATTATATAATTTTATATATTATATTGTAATTATATAATTGAAAACACCCAAATATTTAACAGTTTTTTCCCTGTCGATTTAAATCTAAGTTACTCTGGTGAGATGTAGCTATCATTTTAACACTTTACAACAAAGTTGAAAAGTGTTTATGACTTTGTTCATTCTGTCTGTCTGTCTGTATGTCTGTCTGTCTGTCTGTCCGTTAGCACGATAACTGCCGTAAGAATGACTTAATCAAAATGAAATTTTAGTATGTTGTTCAGACGGTCTGTAGGACCTATGGAAATATAAATAAATAATATCACCCAATAAGTTTTGGATTGAACCCGGGTTGAAAAAATGAAATACATTGAACCCAATGGGACCAAATTTTTCAAACATATTTTAAGCGGATTTAAATTTCACAAATTACTTCGAAAATTTTAGGTAATAATCAAATTGTTCCATAAAATATATAAAAAAAAATTCAGCGAAATATATTCTGTAGTTTTTTAAATAAAAATTAAAATAATAATTACACCTCTTACATGAAGTGATCACGTGACCATGATATGAAACGATAACGTGACCAACTTCAAAATATAATACGGCATCCATCTTGTCTCAAAATCGTCATTTTTAAAGTTCTTTTTAATTCATATTGAGTGTTGTATTCGTCGCAAAACCTCTTTATTTTCGCTTAAATTCTGTGCATCTACATACTGAAACAACGCAATGACAATATATTTGAGTTTAAATGAGCATCCAACTTTGATTATTTCTCTAACGAAACCTATTTTTCACTTATGTGAAATGTAAACAGCAAAATATGTGGGATGAGTTGTATAGGAATTGCTGTATTTTTTTAATGCAAAAGAATTTAGCTCATGGAGTCTGCATAGCTGATAAGAAAGAAATATTCATTGACTTTACCGAGAGAAGGACGATTTTTTGCGATGAAGTTTTAAGCATAGAGTTAAATTGCTTATAGCTCCATGGTCTTAATTTTTAAATAGAATAAATTATTATAGTATTGTGATGAACGACATGAATGGGAAATTACTTATGAATGAAATGCTGCTTTTTTAGAGAGAGCTAGGCGTGTTATTTTTTCTATGACGACATTTTAATGAATTTCAGTTGTTTTCGATGAAGTTTTTAAATATAATAAATTATCGTGGTATTATGATAATTCTAAAATTGTTACCGAGTAATATATCACATTTTAGAGATGTTTAAACCAGGCAATTTATATTTCAATGCCGTCATTTGAATGAAGTTCATTTTTTTGGATGAATGTTTAGGTTTTCAACTATAATAAATCAATGTATTATTGTGAGAAGTTTTAAAATATTACCGAGGAATGTATTACATTTTAGACATGTTTAAATAAAATTGCATTGAAGTTGGAAAGTGTTTCTTAATCAATGCTTTAAGCATGATTGATCTTTCTTGTTTATTATTAACACTTCACAACAAAGTTGAAAAGTGCTTATGACTTTGTTCATTCTGTCTGTCTGTCTGTCTGTCTGTCCGTTAGCACGATAACTGCCGTAAAAATGACTTAATCAAAATGAAATTTTAGTATGTTGTTCTGACGGTCTGTAGGACCTGTGGGAATATAAATGAATAATATCACCCAATTAGTTTTGGATTGAACCCGGGTTGAAAAAATGAAATACATTGAGCCCTATGGGACCTAATTTTTCAAATATTTTTTAAGCGGATTTAAAATTCACAAATCGCTTCGAAAATTTTAGGTAATAGTCAAATTGTTCCATAAAATATATAAAAAAAATTCAGCGAAATATATTCAGTAGTTTTTCAAATAAAAATTAAAATATTAATTACACATCTTATATGAAACGATCATGTGACCATGATATGAAACGATCACATGACCCACTTCAAAATGATATATGGCATCCATCTTGTTTCAAAATCGTGATTTTTTAAAGTTCTTTTTAATTCATATTGAGTGTTGTATCCGTCCTAAAACTACTTTAATTTTGCTTACATTCTGTGCAGCTGCATACTGAAACAACACAATGACAATATATTTGAGTTTAAATTCTCATTCAAATTTGATTATTTCTACAACTAAGCCTATTTTTCACCTATGTAAAATGTAAACAGCAAAATATGTAGAATGAGTTGTATATTAGAATTACTGCATTTCTTTAACACAAAATAATTCAGTCCATGGAGTCTGCATGGCTGATATGAATGAAATATTAATTGATTTTATAAACAGAAGGACGATTTTTTTTTATGAAGTTTTAAGCATAAATTCTATGAATTGTAGCTCCATGGTCTTAATTTTTAAATAAAATAAATTATTATAGTATTGTGATGAATGAAATGGAGAAAGTTATGAATGAAATCCTGCTTCTATAGAGTTATCCAGGCGTGTTATTTTTTCTATGACGTCATTTGAATTTATTTCAATTGTTTTCGATGAAATTTTCAAATATAATAAATTATCGTAGTATTATGATAGTTTTAAAAATATTACCGTGGAATGTATTGCATTTTAGATATATTTAAACCAGGCACATTATATTTCAATGCCCTCATTTGAATGAAGTTCATTTTTTTCGATGAAGGTTTAAGTTTTCAAATATAATAAATCAATGTAGTATTCTGATAAGTTTTAAAATATTACCGAGGAATGTATTGCATTTTCGACTTTTTTAAATAAAATCGCATTGAAGTTGTAAAGTGTTTCATAATCAATACTTTAAGCATGATTGATCTTTCTTGTTAATATTTGAAAATAAATTTGATTCTGGAATTCAAAAATAGAGAATATTCTAATTTTTCTGTCATTTTTTCATTTAGACACTTACAGTTTAAACAACTGAACCTATTTTTATAAATGAAGGTCCATTTAGAGTGTTCTGTATTTAAATTATGTTCAATGTCTTGAATTTTGTTCCTAAATGGATGATCCTAGTGGCCCTGTATATTCCATATTTACTTCCACATATCCAGTAAATAATACAATGATCTTTTAAATTGAAATTTAACCCGCTTATTGTGAGCTATTGTTGCTCCAATTGTACATATTTTGCAGGAATCATAGCTATTTACATGTATGTTATCATAGTATTTCTGCCTATCAAAGTAAAAAAAAATTACAAAATTATCTTGCAATTCGGTTTTGTTATATTTTAATTTATGAAGTTTATTTTTCTCTCATTTGTTTAAACGTTGTTTTGTATATATCATGATTCCTCTGTGCGCCACGTAACAAAGATTACGAATGCTTAAAAATAGATACATGAATTTTAAATATTCCTTCAACCATTCACTATAATGAATAAACATCACATGCTAATGTAAATGTTCTTTTTGAAATGAGAAATTTAAGAAAAAATAATGTGTGTCCAACATACAACTTTCTGCGCATATGAACAAATTCTAATATTTTGGAGAAAAAGAAAAAAACTGTCTTATGATGCAATATCGTATTTCAATATATATTTTATGTATAACATATGTTCGAGGGCCATTGTAATGCAATAGATAAAAATTTATCAGCTATAAGAAGAGTCACCCTTTTAATCACCACTCTGGACGACGAGTGTATAAAGTAGTTTATAACTTTTCTATATCTTCTTTTGTACCTTTATTATGCATTAATTTATTATACACTATATATTGTTGGGGAAGCCCAATATTTCCTTTAGCGCAATATTCTTCTTCCGTCTGTTTCGAAGACTGGGCGAAGGAAACACAGTCCATGACTTCAGCAGGACATGAGCCAAGGGTTACCGGGATTTTCATGTTAGAAGAAGGGTTTCCATATTTGTCGGTTTACGAATGCTTAAAAACAAAGATTACGAATGCTTAAAAATAGATTCATGAATTTAAAATATTCCTTCAACCATTCAGTATAATGAATAAATTTCACATGGCAATGTAAATGTTCTTTTTGAAATGAGAATTTTAAAATAAGAATTTGACGTGTGTCCAACATATAACTTTCTGCACATGTAAACAAATTCTAACATTCTGGAGAAAAAGAAATAAAACTGTCTTATGATACAATATCGTTAAATTTCAATATATATTTTATGTATAACACATGTTCAAGAGCCATTTTAATGTAATAGATAAAAATTTAGCAGCTGTTAAAGGAGTCGCTCTTTTATTCACTAGTCTGGCCAACGGATTTATAAAGGAGTTATAAAGTTTTCTATATCTTCTTTTACACCTATATTGTACATTATTCTGTTATACACTATATATATTACATTTTCAAACAATATTGTGTGCTCGACTGCCCAATTATTGAAACTGACCTAATATCAATCACCGTGAGCCGGGGGCCGAGCCCAGGAGTCATGGATTGATATATATTAAATTTACAATAATTCTGGTACCTAATGATAATGGAAAAAATCTGATGTGGGCAGCACATGACTTTCCTTATATAATGTAATGAATTTACTACTTTTACAGTAAAGTAAATAGGTTTTTCTTATAGTAGATACTAATATTCTTTCCAAGATAGTGAATTTTCGACAATTAGTCATTTTCATTGATTTAGCGTCATTTTTATCCATTTGGCGAGATTTTCATTAATTTGACAACGTTTCAAAAAGTCGCCAAGTTCGCAACATTCCGCTAAATTCGTCGCCAAAATCTCGAAGGACGAAGAAATAAGTTATTTTTACAGTAGATATTTGACTATTGGCGTTCACATAAAAAAGTATTACTCAAAGTATCTTTATCATGAATGGAACGAGCTAGATTCACGAGAGTGATGTCATCCAATTTATCGCATGGTATTACATATGAAAAGTGAACATAATTCTCAATAGGAAATATATTTTTTTTATATGACTTTTTGATAATGTTTATGAAAAATGTGCAATATCTCGAGAACGGTTCATGTTAGCGTTCTGAAATTTACGTCAATCGTTTTCTAATGAAAAATTACTTTAGAAATGTCTAGTTGCGTAACTTTATTAGTGGTTTTGATTTTTTGACGATTTTTTCAAAATTTCATTCGAAAATTTAGGGGGGTTCCGAACATTCGATTGCGTATAAAAACAATAAGCTTCCAGTGTTTACGGATTGTGATTTTTATATCAAATTTGGTTTAAATCGGTCCATTCGTTCGTCAGTTATCGTCTCCACAGACTCACTGACACACACACACATACATTCACACACACATACACACACACACACACACACACACACACACACACACACAGACATCACTTCAAAAATGTTTGATTCGTGATCAGGGATACTGGAAACGTGCTCTCCCGTCGAAAACTCGAATTCCAATTTTCGACCCCGTCACAATACTTTCCTTATACATTATGTATACAAGGAAAGTAAAAACGTAAGCATCTGGTATGTCCTTAGGCTCCTGGTATGTACGCTGCTGTACCATCATGAGCGTATTATCATGAAGCGTACCATCATGAGTTATCATTTCTGACTCCCAAAGGGAAGGATGATACAGCTAATCTGACTTCGCTAGACATTGTCAGGTGATAGTATCCATTAAGCTTTAGAACTTGAATACTGTGTTTACATAAGGAAATAAATAATAAATCCAATGATTACTACCAGTAATACTGCCAACTGCAACTGTCAGGCCCATGCATGCATAAAATACTATATAACTTTTCTTCACATTCTTCTATACCATTACTTCCTTTTTCATGCATTTTATGTGAATCATGTGCAATCTAAAAGTTAATATTACTTTCCTTTTATACTTAATGTATATTACTTTCCTTATAAGCATAATGTATAAGGAAATTAATGTGATGGGGTCGAAAATTCGAATGCGAGTTTTCGACGGGAGAGCACGTTTCAAGCATCCCTGATCACGAATCAAACATTTTTGAAGTGAAGTCTGTGTGTGTGTGTGGGTGTGTGTGAAAGTATGTGTGTCTGTGTGTGTGTGTCAGTGAGTCTGTGGAGACGATAACTGACGAACGAATGGACCGATTCGAAAGAAATTTGGTACAAAAATCACAATCCGTAAACACTGGAAGCCTTTTGTTTTTATACGCAATTGATTGTTCAGAACCCCCTAAATTTTCGAGTGAAATTTTGAAAAATCGTCAAAAAAACAAAACCGCTAATAAAGTTACGCAAATAGACATTTTTTATGTAATTTTTCATTAGAAAACGATTGACATAAATTTTAGAAAGCTAACATGAACCGTTCTTGAGATATTACACATTTTTCAAAAAATTATCAAAAAGTCATATAAAATTAAAAAAAAATTGCAATTGAGAAACACGTTCACTTTTCATATGTAATACCATGCAATAAATTGGGTGACATCATTCTCGTGGATCTAGTTCGTTCCATTCATGAAGAAAGATACTTTGAGAAATACTTTTGTATTTGAACGCCAATAGTCATTTATCTGCTGTAAGATTAACTTATTTCTTCGTCCATAATGCTTGGCGAGGTTTTGGCGAGGAATTTGGCTGAATGTCGCCAACTCGGCGAATTTTTTAAATGTTTAACAAATTAACGAAAATCTCGCCAAATGGATAAAAATGGCACTAAATCAATGAAAATGACGTCTAATTGTCGAAAATTCAATATCTTGGAAAGAATATACTATAAAAAAAAACCTTTTTTTTTTACTGTAAAAGTAGTAAATTCATTACATTAAATAAGGAAAGTCATGTGTTTCCCACATCAGATATTTTTGTTCTTTGTCTGTTATATATTATTATTTAATACCGTTTTACTTTGTATTTTAGTCTTTATTCTTTAATGCTTATTTTACTTGTTTTATATACTTTATACATTAATACTTTTTCTTTGTTTTTTTCAGTCTTTTATACTTCCTTTTCCTTTGACTCTTATGTTTCCGTTTTCCTTGTATCTCATTCTGTCTTTCTATTTATACGTTGTTTTATACCTTCATGCTTTGGCACTGTCTGGAGTTGAAATATTTACCTCCGACATCGAAATAGGGAAATATATTTGATTAATTTCTACAATAGCGATTTTAATATTTATTTAAATTCCAGTCCACTACCTAATTTATATTTTAAGCGTTTAGTTTTTGGATAAGATAGTATAATCGTGAAACATGTAAAATCAGCATATATGTGCTATTTATTAAACAATTAATTCTACACTTCAATCGCAATTCATTTTATGAAATTTCAGGACTCGATATTATATATTATTATATACATTTCCGAATGTTAACGGTTATTATAGATATACCCATTGTAATGCCATTTCGAATTATTTATTGGAAAGCAATGTTTTTCAAGAATCATATAATATAATAAAATATTTTGATGCACTTGGAGTATATTTAATTTAAACAGCCTCTAAACAAATTATTCTTTACCGAAATGTCTGAAAATATGACTTATGAATAGCATAAAATAATTGCTTTAGAAACACCGGAATAGCCTCAATCTTGAAGCCGAAGAATGATGCGAGTGTTCGTGAAGTAAATATTTGTATATAAATATATTCAAAACCTGCATTTCACTTTTAAATGACGGAACACGGGAGCTCTAAAACATTAATGCAGTATGGACTCTTTGAAATTATGGCTTTGTAATTGAAATTGTATTATGCGCATTTTCTAAGATTGTATATATTCAGGTTGGAGTATAATTATACACAGGACAACATCTCAAACATTTGTAATGTTAATATATGTCTGGCATAGATTTATCAGATTTTCAATTGTATACACAATAAGTTAGAATTGGTTAAATATTTAAAAATATATGTATGCAGTTTGGAAGCTAGTTTTTGAACAAGATGGCAATAATTCAATTTTATCGAATTTGATAGTAAGACAACATTAACTTTGATAATATGACATTGATTTTAAATTTAAATTATACTAATACATTTTAAGTACTCGGTATTTATAAACTGTATCATTTGTTAATCATATTAAATATTATTTTTACAGATATTACGTTATTGACATACTTGTGGTTTATATATATATAATTTGTATTTTATTCTTTATTCTTTAATAATAAATTTTTTATATATTATGCCTTATTCTTTAATATATTTTCCTTTTATTTAAAATTTCTTATTTTTTACACTTTCATTTATACTTCATGCTTTGTCCCAAAATGGAATTACCAGAATTACCATGTAAACTGAAATCGGAAAATTTCACTTCTAACAGACAAAGCCCAATATATATATATAATTCCTGCCTACTTCCCAATGCGCTTTACACATTTGCCGTTTTTATTTGTTCATAGTTGTATGGCACATAAAATTGATAGAGTAGTACATTAGTAAAACATATAAAATCTACATAGGTTTTATATTTTATGTAAAATAATTTATTCAATACATTATTGAAAATGTGTTGTTTTAATACGTCCCAGAACTCATTTTTATATATTAGAATATATACTCTTAAATATTAATATTTTTTCTCAAAAATATCCATAATGTCATTTTTAGTACTTCCTTTTTGGAAAGCAACGTTCTTCAAGAAGAATTTAATCTAAAAACTATTGTAAGATGCTTGGAGAAAATTTAATTTAAACAGCACCTAAGTAAATTACATTTTACTGAAACATCTGCAATAAGATTTTTGAATAACAGAAGCATATTTCTTTAGAATTCAAGAACAGCCCTAATCGTGAAGTCGTGGAATGATAATAGTGATCATGAATTTAATATTTATATATAAATGTATTCAAAGTCTTTAATTCAATTTTAAATGACAAAACCCTGGAACTTTAATATTTTAATGTAGACTGGACTCGTTAGAATTAAAGCTTCGTAATTGAAAGTATATAATGTACATTGCCTAAGATTGTTATTATATATTATATATTCAAATTAGAGTGTAATAACATTCAGGAGAGAACATCTCCAACATTTTTTTTGTTAATATATTGCTGGCATACATATTCGAGATTTTGAATTGTAAATAACACTAGGCAACAAAATTTAACTTTTTTCCTGTAACGTTGATGAAAACAGCTAATCTTTATGTTTCTGAGAGTGCCAAACATGAAAATGATCATGGAAATGCAAATTTAGCTCTAGTTTTTTTTGTTTTTGTTTTCTGTTATTTCAACTTTACTGAATTGCTCTTAAAAGCTTAGGCATGCATTTATCTTGTTATTGTCCATCGAAGAAATGTCAGAAAAGGCGCAGTCGGCTAACATTGACTCTCACCACTTTCCCTGATATCTTTCTTCCATGTCCGAAATTTGTTGGAAGAGTTCTCCATGTTCGCCGTTAACAGCGCTACAGTTTTCGGGAAAGAAGTCCAAGTGTGAATGTAGAAAGTGGAACTTTAAGGACATGTTACACCCCAGTCTATCATAGCTCTGCAGAAGATTTTCCACAAAATCCCCACCCCATATTTTGGAAACTACAGCGAATCGAAGATTTTCATGGTCGTTTTCATAATCAGCGTGGTCGATTTAGTTAAGAACAACTGATTTCGTGCTAGTTGCATTTTCGCTGTTGGCTAGTGTAATTTAGAAATTGTACAATGGCTGAATGTAAAAAGATAGAAATGGTAAATACATAAGAATAATAGGAACACATTGGGATACAAATCCTTAGAGTTCGCTTCGTCAGCTTTTTCGATTCGCTTACTATACACGCATAAGACGCCCGTTCGAGCACTTCCCCTTGTTTGCTGACGTTCATCAACCCGTGGAGCTTCTTCGCATCACCCACATAGCGGTTTCACCCTTATTCGCTACCTTACGGATGCACAAAGGCCAACCACGTCCCTAAATCCGACGGCCTACCAACAGCTCTAGATGGTTTTCGATTTTTATTTGCGAAAAGATTGTCTTCGTTTAGGAGTAATTTCATAAATATGTAAGAAACCAAGTCTGAGGTGTATTAATAACAAGATAGATATTTCATTCGATACATAATTGACGTTCATCAACCCGTGGAGCTTCTTCACATCACCCACATAGCGGTTTAACCCTTATTCGCTACCTTACGGATGCACAAAGGTCAACCGCGTCCCTAAACCCGACGGCCTACCAACAGCTCTAGATGGTTTTCGATTTTTATTTGCGAAAAGATTGTCTTCGTTTAGGAGTAATTTCATAAATATGTAAGAAACCAAGTCTGAGGTGTATTAATAACAAGATAGATATTTCATTCGATACATAATTGACGTTCATCAACCCGTGGAGCTTCTTCACATCACCCACATAGCGGTTTAGCCCTTATTCGCTACCTTACGGATGCACAAAGGTCAACCGCGTCCCTAAACCCGACGGCCTACCAACAGCTCTAGATGGTTTTCGATTTTTATTTGCGAAAAGATTGTCTTCGTTTAGGAGTAATTTCATAAATATGTAAGAAACCAAGTCTTAGGTGTATTAATAACAAGGTAGATATTTCATTCGATATGTAATTGATATTAAAAACGCACGCGGTTTAAAATGTAAAACAATTACGTAATTTCAATTAAATAGGCAGTTAGCATGCTAAAAACGCTTTTAATTGTGATTATAGAAGTTTGTTTTCGTAATAACTTCGTTTAATTTTTTATAAGAATGAACAATAAGACGTATAATTATTAACTGAAATATGAATTGCATTTTATTTGTAATTGCTCCAGGCAGTATTATTTGCGAAATGCTCTGTTTATATGAAGTTGCAATAAGGCATATTTTTATGCACGATCATTTTTGTGACGTTTTTGCTACAAGTCAATAATAGAGAAGTTGAAAATTAACTCGACCCATTATAACTTTGGCATAAATCATTACTTAAGAGAAGGTGATCAACCACCAGAGTTACGTGTAAATTGTATTTAATAAGTGCATATACTTAGTAGCCGCAATAATAACCAGCAAATTTACCCATGTAAGTGACTACTTACTTTAGCTAAAAGCAAGACATGGAACATTAATCACTTCACTTTGAAATTTAATAAATTTAACACTCAGTTATGATTACATAAATAATTACAGAAACTTTTACTATTTAATTATTTTAAGAAATTACCCGGGAGGTTCGAATGTGAGACCTATACTCTGATCAAAACACTGCGAGGATTTATACTCGACCTTTGCAAATTAAAGGTTGACACATATATTTTGTACAGTTGCACTGCAGCGATTCAACTGGATTACCGCGGGAATAAGGCACAATGCTTAGGTAGAAAGATCAACAACAATATTACAATATCACCAAGATATTTTAATGTTGCGGTTGGCGATTTGTTAGGAGGGCATCTAACTTGAACATCTCATTACTACATCGCCTCTTTTACTTCACTTTTTTAAATCGTTTTTCTATTTTTGCTGACAATCGTATATCTTCCATGTTCCGGGGAAATACGCCATTAGCGACTCTCATTGGCCTAGATACTATGCAATGTTGAAATGCATGCTGATTAGATCCTATGTAGCTTCGGAAGTCTTGCCGGAAGCATCGTTTACGACCAATGTCGCCATCGTGATTTTTCCAGCTGAAGATGTCATGGGTTTATGGGTCATAAACATCTCCGAGCAAAACTGTCAACCGTGGCGTCACTCGTCTGAGTTCTTTGTTTACTAAACATTACCTGAATGGTCTCGCAATATCGCTGCCTCTACTGGCAATGAAAACCTTGATTAATAGTTATTTAAGTAACTTATGTTCAAATCAAAACCGTAATTCCGACTTATACAACTACGATTTTATATTAGTCTATACCTAAAATTTCAGATTTGTACGTTTTTTCTTCTGTTCGTAATCCCGGGCCAAAAAGTTACAGTTTTTTTTTAATATAGGGAGATATACACTATAGCTCTTGCAGCTACATGTCTTTCAACAAATTTTTAGGTCTGTTTTCTGGTAACGATTTTAACTAATTATTTCTAACGATTTTCTGTTAAGAAATAGTTGTAGAACAAGTATAACCATCGTAATTTGAGTTCGATTTTGCATTTAAATAAAACTAATACATTTAATATATTATATTTCCAACTTAAGTTTATATACTATATTTCTTAATTATATATCTTAGTTTAAATATAATAATTTGTTTACATACTTTATAGTATATTTTCTTATTTATTACTTTAAAGTTTATATACTATGTTTCCAACTTTTAAGTTTATATAATATATTTTCTTACTTTAATTATAACTTATTTACTTACTTTATACTATATTTTCTTACTTATTACTTTAAAGTTTATATACTATATTTTAAACTTTTAAGTCTATATACTGTATTTTCGTATTTTAATTATATATTTTACTTTAAATATAATAACATTTTTACTTACATTATAATATATTTTCTTATTTATTACTTTAAAGTTTAAATACTATATTTTAAACTTTTACTCTTATGGAATATTACTTTGGTATTCTTATATATATTGCATGTATGTGGATTTATGTCAATATATAAACGCTTTTCCAGTGCTATATCATGCACGACAAAATATTTACTATAATTTTTTATATACTGCAGTGACGCCCTGTGCATCTGTTAAAAAAGCTTATAAACAAGGTGATAAAAATAATAAATTGGAATTTATTTTCAAATATTACAACATGTAATATTAGATACAGGCTAAATCTTAGAATACGTGTTATTATTCTCAACTCATAAGTCAAGAATTTGTTTTCTTTCACAGTTTTCCCAAGGCGGTATTTCCAAACAATGATGGATAGTATACTTGACAACTATTTACATGTTGCGCGCGATGTAACATTTAAAAGACTCAAAAATACTCTATTACAGGCAAGTGATTTGCATAGGCTCCTTGAAATTGAATTATTGACTAACATGAGATAAGTGAGTAAATGTATTTAACACTCAGCAAATATAATTAATTATCAATAATTATAATTAACTTTCAGTAAATATAATTAACTATCAGGTAGTAAAATTTTAAATTGTAATTCTAAATGAACGTTTGTGTTTCATGTATTAGAAATATATTCTTTAAGAAAAACTTTGATACTTGGAATTCTTATATACTTGAAATATTTAGACACATATAATATGTATATCTTAGAATAATCGTTATAGACACTTTGTAAAACTTAGACACTTTTAATTGCAATTTTATTATATATCACTTTTAAATGATATATTTATTAAATAGTACTATACATGATGTCCCAAAAGCATTGAAACGCTCTTTAATTCTTTACCTGTTAGATATAAATAGGCAATGTAAATTGCAAAAATGCTGAAAGTAAGGTATAAAAATAATGGGAGGACTATTTCATTACCATAGTCTTATTTCCTACCTTACTTTCAACATTTTTGCGATTTACATTGCTCACTTATCTCCAACAGGTAATGAATTAAACGTGTTTCAATCTTTTTGGAACACCCTGTATAGATTTAATAGATTCGTACATTCAACAAACAGGTTTTAATAATTGGTAGATAATTTGATAATTACAGTATGCTTAATAGACACTAATCTGATAATTAGAGTATGCTTAATATAAACTAATTTGATACTTAGAGTATGCTTAAAAGATACTAATTTGATAATTAGAGTATGCTTAATAGATACTTATTTTTACTTATCACAAACATTTCAGTTCATTTTGGGAGGTTTGCAGAACTTTTAGAATCCACCTTCATGGCATATAACAGTATCCAATGAAATCGGTCCATGATGCTGTTATTGGCGATGAAACGCATTCCAAATTCTTTTATGTCTCTTGCAAGCAGGTTCAGCGGCTATTAGATATTAATTTTCTGACGCAAGATATGAATGCACTGAATAAGGTGTAAAAGATGTTTGGCAACATACAATGCAAGCTAAAAGGGGAGATATGTTAAAAAGACGAAATTTCTACTATATAGTACTTGTTTTGATTTTAAAAGCAAACGGGTGGGGGTGGAATACGTCTTGGGAGGCAAAATAAAGCAATTTTAAGGCACAATTAAACATTTGACATTTAAGCTAGATGAAAAAATATTAGTTAATTGCTTTTCCATTAAAATGTACGTATTTAAGTTAATAAAACAAATAATAAGGATCACATATTGCATAATTTAATTAATTAAATGAATTTCAATGTTATTTAGACTGTTGCAATTATTTTTATCGCTTTCTAATATTAATCCATCTCCTACAAATTTGTTGTGGTTGTTAAAAATATATTATTCAATAATAAAAAGAAGCATTTTACATTTTGGACGAAAAGAAATGAATTTTGAATTTTTCTGGTGAAATGATACAAAAACCATTATTGTAAGACTATTTTCTTTGTAATTTGTAATTTCTTTTTTGTAATTGCATCCATAGCTGTAAGTATTTCTGCCAAATAGAAGCGTGTTGCACAAATGTGGAAAATTTTAATTTCCCCCCTTTAATATTTTTTTTTTACAAAAGTGAACCTGAACATGGAAATAAAAATAATTTCAGTAAAATAAATGAAAATATATAAACTCACATATATATATTTATTTATTTGCATATTTAAATGGTGTATTTTGGGCTTCTATATACCTCTAATTAACAAACCTAGAAGTGAAACATCGAAACAAATAACCATTTGATCTAATATATTCTCATTACAATTTTCTTGGCGTTTTTATTCAAAATAAAGTCTTCTGAATTGATTCCTAAGAAGCCGTAGTTGCTGACAGTATCTATAATATTTTATCAATGAATTTATTTTGTGTCTGATTCAATTTTGTTAACAATGATTATCAAGTTAGTTTAAAATTCCAAAATTCTTAGCTGGCTATTTCTTAATGAAATAACATAAAATTTATGCTATAATTTATTGATCTGTTGGAAAACATTGACAAAACCGCAACAGTCTATCACAGTCAAAAATATATTATTTTACATACTGCAATTTCCATGTTAACGAAACCTTAAATTGTGCGATATGTTTATTCTTAGATTTGAAATGACTTTTGATATTAATAACTCTAATTAAATGTGCAGGTGTCACATTTAGTGACAGCTTCGCCCAATAGAAACATTTGTGAAAAATGTATATAAGCAAATACTGAGCTATTGTTGAAACTAACTGATGTAGGTCAATTACAAAAATGGAGACTAATAAATATATTTGACCTAAAACTCAGGATCAGCGTCTGCAAATACATAAGGAATAAACAAAATTGTGCACATTTACTTTCCCTGCAATACATGGTAATGTATAGGGGAAGTATTGGAATCATGTCTAAAATCGCAAACCGAGTTTTCGACGAATCTACACCTTTGGGGACCTGTAGAATACGAAAAAACTATTTTTAGCATGACGTCTGTATGTGTGTCTTTGTGTCTGTCTGTGCAATCTATGAATCCACTCTAACTCAAAAACTAATGGGCCAACTTTCATAAAATTCGGTGGGTACGTCATTTGTATGCGACGCTAGTGCTGATTAATTTTGGTACGATTCGGGATAAAAGAACATGCCTTTTTTGCGAAATGACCCGCAAAAATATTATGTATCCACTATAGATGAAAAACAACATGATCAAATTTCACAATATTTGGTAGATAAGTCCCTTGTGGGTTATCCTTGTCCTGATAAAATTTTGATACAATTCGGAAAAAAATAACCTGCCGTTCCTGCTAAATGAACCGCAAAAAATGACTGTATCTAATCTAGTTAAAAAAACTTAACTACCAAATTTCACAAAATTTGGTGGATAAGTCAACTGTGGGTTAACCTGGTTCTGATTGGATTTTGGTGCAATTCAGAAAAAAAGAACCTGTGTTCTTTTGTGAAAAATCCCGTAAAAATCGTAAAAATTTAATATAAAAGATTACGTATGCTCAAATATATCAATTAAATGCTTGTTTTATACGTAATTTTTGACGATGAAAGAATAAGACATGCGACCATCCCCATTACTATAGAACTGGCCGTTCTCGGGAAAACAAAAGTTTTCGCATGTTCGCCAGCCAGTTTTGAAAATAGGTCCAGTTGTTGTTGTTGTTGTTGTTGTCGTGTCCCTAACATTACATTTAAGGAAGAATGTGTGCACTGCTTCTGTTTAGTGTAATGACCAGGGGAACCCGAAGGTAGAAGTCTGACTCCTGCCCCAAATAAGACAATACAACATCCATGCCCGCAGGCGGGATTCAAACCCGCAATCTGGCAGCTGAGCCATCACGAGGAAACGCCTGCCTCTTTGACCGCTCGGCCACCACATCGGCAATAGGTCCAGTTACCCAATGAAAATGGAAATAAAAGTGCAAATTCAAAATAATATAAAATAACGTTGGGTGTTATTTTGTGGAAATTAAACTCAATTTAACGAATTATTGAAGAAATAAAGAGATCATGATGAGTTTACAGAGAAAGTCATGTGCTGCCCACACCAGATTTTTAATTTCCCTGCAATGCATGGTAATGTATAGGGAAAGCATTGAAATTATGTCGAAAATCGCAACTCGAGTTTTCGACGAATCTACACGTTTCGGGACCTCTAGAACACGAAAACACTGTTTTTAGAGCGACGTCTGTATATGTGTGCCTGTCGCTGCAATGTATGTATCCACTCTATCTCAAAAACTAATGGACCGAAATTCATAAAATTTCGTAGACAAGTCAAGTGTAACCTGGTGCTGGTTAGAGTTTGGTACGATTAAAAAAAACAGAACCTTTTTTTTCTGCGAAATGGCTCACAAAAATATCCTATATCCACTCTAGATAAAATACTAATTGACCAAATTTTTCAAAATTTGGTAGATAAGTTACTTGTGGAATACTTTGGTGCTAATTAGATATTGGTACGATTTGAAAAAGAACAACCTGCCTTATCTTACGACATGGCCCGCAAAAATTGTCAAAATCTAAAATAAAAGACTTCGTATGATCAAATATATCAATTAAATGCTTGTTTTATACGTAATGTTTGACGATGAAAATAATAAAATCAGCTCTATTACAGTAAGACTAGCCGTTCTCGAGATATTTTAGTTTTTTCGTATTTTCGCTACGCCATCTTTGAAAATAAGTCCAGTTACCAAATGAGAACGGAAATTGAATTAAAAATGCAAATTTAATGTAATTTAAAGTAATTATGTGTGTTATTTTGTGCAATTAACCTCAATATAATGAATTATTGAAGAAATAAAGTGAATGCGAATATGAGATTGCAGAGAAAGTCTTGTCCTGACCACATCAGATTTTTCTTCTTCGATCCAGACCGCTGGACTTACCCAAAAATGTAAGGTATATGTTTGAACGGCGGGGACGTGTCACTCAATTTAGATCGGAATCCAGTATGAGAGGCATATTCAGAGATGTTACCTTCCTTTCACTGCCACCAACCTCTCGGAAGGACTTATGGACCCACAAATTTAACGTGCCCATACTTCGTGTGAACAAGGGAACAGTTTGAACGAAGCCGGACTTCAAACTCCGGTGATCCGAGTGCAATACCAGGTTGCTAACGACTGGACTTTCGCACAATTTATTTGTTGACACCTGTATTTTGGCATTCAGCCGCCTACAATTAACATCTTAACTTGTCTATTTTTAGAACGTAAAATGCATTTACATCCTCAAAATTGATGCCCTGAAACGGAAAACTAGCTTTAACTCCTGCACATGATACTATTTACTACACTTATGGAGGTGGGCTATATAAGGTTGGACCATTCAAGATTCCGTTACATGTATTAAAAGTGTTGCCTCATTCTTTAAAAGTGTCAATAAGAACTAAATACGTTTTAGAGTAAAATATTGTGAACATGAAACTACTATATGATCATTACACCATTCTACATGTAAAATTTTGTTATACTTTTCAATTTAGGATTTATGAGTTGCACTTGCATATTTTGTAACTGTAGGGGTTAGATTTAAGAAATTAACACACTTCCTATTCGTCTATCATAAAATGATAATCAAGCAATTGACACCAAAACAGTTTTCAAATTTTCATTTTAATCCAGGGTTGTACTTTCTTTTCCGTCAATATGTTGCAATTGATAAGTGGATGATATTGTAATACGTTTCCAACGAAAATGCTACATTTTTAAAATGCGCCATTTTTAGATATTAACTCCAAACATATTTTTGAAAACACGTTACATAATTCATGAAGCTACACTTAAATGTGGCTCAAGTAGAATATTGTAATCTATTTTTCAAAGAGCTTTAAGACATATTGACGAAACGTACTTTGCTTAATATGCATTTTCATTTGGATATTTTAGATATCTCAAGAATTTAGTCAAAATTGGAAAATTCTTTGCAGGTACAATATTAAGTATGATGGATTCCGCTTATTATACCGTAGACATTTCTAAATATAAATTAGTATAATATATAATAACTACATCTGCGTAATATACACTACGTATAATATATACAACTGGGGTGCACATTTCAAAAATATGAAATTTAAAGATGGGATTTCAAACTTATTAATTTAGCAAGATTATTGAATTATACATTATTGACATGGCCTCAAATTGTAAATAGTGGAACACCATTATTAATTTATATATTGCGTAGTTTGCCGCTATTAAAACCCGCCATTATTTTCTTTAACGAGAGTCCTGTAAAGGAATATTAATTAATATACTACTTAATTGATTGCACCATTCTAACTTTAACAATAAATCATTTATTAACAACAGAAAATACTTAATTACTTAATTACAACAATTATTCCTTTTGTGCGTGCCCGAGAGCGACAATGTGAGACCACTAGTTAAAATTGCCTAAAATGCATTTAAGACCTGCAATATTATTTGAGGAACACATACCTTCAAGGCTGTCTTGGCTTGGTCACCAGCTCGTACTTAATGTCCCTCATTTTACTGGAATTAACTCGAAGTATTATTCGCCCACGTGTAATTCGCCGATCATATTGTACAGTTGGCTAGGTGTTAATATCGAACACATCTGGAATAACTGTACTCCGGACTTTATCGTTTACATTCTGCAATTGTCGCACAGAATCATCGTGAATTTCACGTAGAATCCATGCTGCAATCCAAATATTACGTAGAATCCATGCTGCAATCTGGCTGTCGAAACCGTTCTCCAAAAGTATCGTACTTATGCCATTCTCTTAGTTTGTTCTCTGTAAGTGTGTTCGTTCTATATTTTAGTTCTGTCATAGGTTGTGGCTCTTTTGCCTCAGGTCTGACACTCCTCTTTTGTTCTCTGGGAGTTGGCGCCTGCTAACTTTCCTTCCCGGTCGTCCAAATAGATACTCTAAGTCCTCTGGACGAGTCGGACGGCCTGGGGCTTTCACACTCCTCTTTTGTTCCTATTGGTTGCCTTCATGGCGAAGCCAGAGACAACATCTCCATAGGTCAGCATTTTTATCCAATGTCGTTACTTCATATTTTCTTGAGAGTCATTCGACCCCCCTGTCTTGCCGCCCCTAAATTTATGGGGTTTATCTGACCTTTGAGTCAACATTCTGTAAACTTTGGGGTCATTGAGACTGAAGGTACTGTCTGACGTTTCAGACACAATAAGTAATGTACATAAAACTATCTCACAATAACTAGTGTGAGAACGATTTCTGGTCTCACAATAACACAACTACCTGCAATGTCTGGTATTTTCTCCATTGTCACTACTTATAGATCGTAAGGCACAAAACCTGCCTATAAGGGTCTTTTCTAAGAATATGAATGATAATACCTATGGAGTTTTATTGTACTTCTATACTGCAAGGAAAGCCTTATTGTTACAATCCGTTACAAAAAACAGCTTGCAGAGGAAAGTGTTCTATGGCTGTAAATCTTTTCACAAACAATGAGTATAGATAAAGGTATGTAATTTATTACAAATTTATTACAGAGCCTTTGCAACCTTCGAGATAAATCTTCCGCTGGCAGCGATGCAAGTCAATGTATGGTGCGGAATGGAGTAAAAACACATTATAATATTGACTTATTACATATTGTGTGTGTCGGTTTGTAATTGTTAGTCAAGCTTTCGCTCACATTACGCGAAAGACTTGACTACCTTTAAATCATATTCTACTCGTATACAAACTCGATTGACCAGAGGTCTTAGTAAAACGTCCCTTAACTCTTTAGAACGTCATTTCTCCAAAATATGTATTTAAAGTAATTGTAAGAGTTAAACAAGAAAGATCAATCATGCTTAAAGCATTGATTATGAAACACTTTCCAACTTCAATGCAATTTTATATAAAAAAGTCGAAAATGCAATATATTCCTCGGTAATATTTTAAAACTTATCACAATACTACATTGATTTATTATATTTGAAAACTAAAACCTTCATTGAAAAAAATGAACTTCATTCAAATGAGGGCATTGAAATATAAATTGCCTGGTTTAAATATCTCTAAAATGCAATACATTCCACGGTAATATTTTTAAAACTATCATAATACTACGATAATTTATTATATTTGAAAACTTCATCGAAAACAACTGAAATAAATTCAAATGACGTCATAGAAAAAATAACACGCCTGGATCTCTCTATAAAAACAGGATTTCATTCATTTCATTCATCACAATACTATAATAATTTATTTTATTTAAAAATTAAGACCATGGAGCTACAATTCATAAACTCTATGCTTAAAACTTCATCGAAAAAAATCGTCCTTCTGTTTATAAAATCAATTAATATTTCATTCATATCAGCCATGCAGACTCCATGGACTGAATTATTTTGTGTTAAAGAATTACAGTAATTCTAATACAACTCATTCTACATATTTTGCTGTTTACATTTTACATAGGTGAAAAATAGGCTTAGTTGCAGAAATAATCAAATTTGAATGAGAATTTAAACTCAAATATATTGTCATTGTGTTGTTTTAGTACGTAGATGCACAGAATTTAAGCAAAAATAAAGTAGTTTTAGGACGGATACAACACTCAATATGAATTAAAAAGAACTTAAAAAATCACGATTTTGAAACAAGATGGATGCCATATATCATTTTGAAGTGAGTCATGTGATCGTTTCATATCATGGTCAAGTGATCGTTTGATATAAGAGGTGTAATTAATATTTTAATTTTTATTTAAAAAGCTACTGAATATATTTTGCTGAATTTTTTTTTATATATTTTATGGAACAATTTGAATATTACCTAAAATTTTCGAAGCAATTTGTGAATTTTAAATTCGCTTAAAATGTTTGAAAAATTAGGTCCAATAGGGCTCAATGTATTTCATTTTTTCAACCCGGGTTCAATCCAAAACTAATTGGGTGATATTATTCATTTATATTCCCATAGGTCCTACAGACCGTCTGAACAACATACTAAAATTTCATTTTGATTAAGTCATTTTTACGGCAGTTATCGTACTAACGGACAGACAGACAGACAGACAGACAGAATGAATGAACAAAGTCATAAACACTTTTCAACTTTGTTGTAAAGTGTTAAAAAAAGGGCAGAGCATTCTTATTGTCTCTCTTTCTGGCACCCACTCTTGTATGCCATATCTTTTCCGGACCTCTATGGGAACCAACAAATATCCTCTAACCACGTAGACAGTTTGAAATTCCTTGAAAATTTAGCACCGTCTATATAAAGCTGTAAAGACCAAGTTTATAGTTATAGAACCTACCAGTTGAGCACTCCCAGATTTAGGATATCGTCTTGGATCAAGTCAGCATATGCTCAATATAGTAAACATATGTCTTTCTCATCAATCGTGTTTTAGAATGCATTGAAGTAAGCACTGCATTATACGGATTAATCCTTGAAATTTAAGTGAATCTCCAAATGCAAACTCTTGATCAAACTCAAGAAACGGTATAACATAGATCATCCACTAAATCCCTCATACCACTTCAAAACTATGCATCTAATACGCATTTGCAAAGTATCTTGTTAAAACATTTTAAACATATGCTCTTAAGAGATTATGCACGGCAGCCATTGGAATTGAGGAATACAAAACAAATTATAATAAATTGACTTAGTTATATGAAAATATTAAAATATGAAAAAAATCACAGTAACATATTGATGTTTATCTTCACTTGCCTTCATTTACTATATTTGTAAATGCATATTAGAAATATGCCTTAAATTCAAATTTCATTTTTCTGAATTAAGATTTTATTTTTCTCAAATTTTATTTTTCTCAAATTCAGATTTGCATTCAGTTAAAATGTCATGATTAACTGCTTAGAATACTGACATTAAATTAAAAATAGTTCCATAATTAGCTAAAATACATGTATCAGTATAATAACATATGGTACCCCTAAAATACGCATATGATATATATAAGAAAATTATAATTATTATTAAGTAATTAGTAAGGTATTGTTAACACTTAGATCAAGTATAGCATCGTGCTGTGATTTGAAAATAATCGAACAATTTCACTGTTGAGTCAGAATACTTATTCTTAGCAGTAAAGCATTTCCTACTAAGGAACAATTAATGTGCTCAAGTTCTTATTCAAATTATTTATTATTAAAACTGTGAGACCAGAAATTGATCTCACATTTGTTTTTGTGAGACATTTTTATGTACAATATTTATTGTGTCTCAAGCGTCAAACAATACTTCCAGTCTGGATGACGCCAAGTTTTACAGCATGTGAATCCAGAGGTCAGATAAAACCATAAATCAGGAGTGTCAAGACAGAGGGGGCCGAACGGGCCCTTACAAAATTGGAAATAACAACATTGGATAAAAGCTTAACCAATGGCGAAGGTCCCTGTTGAGTCTTCTGAATGCTGCAAATCAGAGAAAAGGGAGAGTAACATCCCCGAGGAAAAAAGCCACAACCTGTGACTTAAGAACGACACTTGTCCTTATATAGATACTGGTGCGACATTATGATAGAACGACGATACTAAATAATTCGAGTTCGACATTATGACTAGAACGATATGACTTGGCGAATACAGAAATGACTACGAGAATGACATAAGTGGAGTGAGTGTTTGAGTCAGCAATACAATATGATCGACGAAGTTACGGGGCGATGCATTACACTAATAGTTAATTTTAGTAATAAGGACGACATCAAGTACGTGCTGCTAACAAAGTCAGTCCAAGACAGACTTGAAAATATGTGTTCCTTAAAAAGGTATCTGGGTTTAAACATATTTTAGGCAATTTAAGTGGTCTCACATGTTCCCTCCACTGAAATAATATAATTAATTGTGTAATGAATTAAGTATTTTATGTTGTTAATAAATGTTTTATTGTTAAATTTAAAATGGTGTGATCCATTTAGTATTGTATTAATTAATAATTATTTTACAGAACTCGAACGAAAGATAAATAATTGGAGGATTTTAATAGCGGTACAACAAAGAAATGTACAATTTAATAATGAGTCCACGAATACGATCAATTTACGGCCATATTGAGATATTAGATATGCTAATGATAATTAAGCTAAAATCCCCACTATTTTATTTCGTTTCCCACAAAAACATTACTATTATTTAGAGTATTTACCTTCAACATAAGGGTAAAGAACGACACATAAATTTCCCATCCAAAATGTCAATGCCAGATCAATTCAACGCAATGCATTCAATTAATTACTATCATAAACCTCAAACAATTCATTGATGGGAATGGTTTCCGGATATTACTTGGCTTGTTTGACACTGTTCAGCACTTAATAGCTTACCGTTATAGTGCATGCGAATGTAGATTCCCGGACAAAACCGCGCCGGCTAAAACCGCGATGGAAAAAATTGCGATGGACAAAATAGCGAACGGACAAAACAGCAAACGGACAAAACCACGAAAAGAAAAAATGGAGAACGTTGAACGTTGATACTAGAAATTTAAGAAAAAATGAGAAGAAATTTGATAAAAACGAAACTTAGAGGAAATTTATAAAAATTAAAAAGAAATTTAGGAACTTTTCGGCCAGTCGTTCGTTCTCCGTCGAAGATCGCTATGTGAAAACAACCGTTTGTGCAACAGCTGATCCGTAGTAATTCGAACATGGTTCTACGCCCGCGTACTTCGCTCGCTAAGAAAACATCACAGAATCCGGCCCCGCTGGCTGTCGGAAGTCGCACGTAGCAACAGATGTTCCGTGGCTCATAGAGTGATATAAAAATTCGAACATGGATCTACGCCCACTGAAAAAACATCACAGAATCCGGCCCCGATGGCTGTCGGAGGTCGCACGTAGCAACAGATGTTCCGTGGCTCATAGAGTGATATAACAATTCGAACATGGATCTACGCCCGCTAGAAACACATCACAGAATCCGGTCCCGATGGCTGTCGGAGGTCGCACGTAGCAACAGATGTTCCGTAGCTCATAGAGGGATGTAGCAATTCGAACATGGATCTATTATCGGGAAATGAAGTTGTTATCAATTTTTTATATATTATCGAAAAATATTTATTTTATATATTTTTTTTTATATATTAAGGGTGAGCGTCAGTAAATTTTCTGCCCTAGCCGCGCTTTGTTAACTTTCGCGGCACACATATTTCGCCGAAATTCTGCTCAAACAGTTGCGAAATATTTTCTTATAGATAAAATGCTATGTTTAGATTATATTAAAACTAAATTTAATACCCAATAAAACATAGAATATATGTTTTATTTTAATTAAAAATATTTTTGGTGCTGCCATCTGTTGTCGTAATTTAATTCATACCGACTATTTTTATTTTTAAATGAACATTTTTAAATGTCTATTCCTTCTAATACACTATTAAATACAACAACAGATCATGTATAATGCCATAATCACGGAAACGTACTTGGACTTGAAGACAAAGGAAAACTTGAAGACAAAACTGCAGTCCTCAGTGATGTACATTCAGAACCCTTATCAAATTTATAGAATGATAAATTACCTTTCCGTGATTGTGGCATTATTATATATGATCTGTTGTTGTATTTAACACTGTATTAGAAGGAAGAGATATTTAAAAATGTTCATTAAAAAATAAAAATAATCGGTAGGAATTAAATTACGACAACAGATGGCAGCACCAAAAATATTTTGGATTAAAATAAAAAATATATTCTATGTTTTTTGGGGCATTAAATTTAGTTTTAATATAATCTAAGCATTGCATTTTATCTTTCAGAACATATTTCGCAACTGTTTGAGCAGAATTTCGGCGAAATATGTGTGCCGCGAATATTAACAAAGCGCGGATAGGGCAGAAAATTTACTGACGCTCACCCTTAACGGAAAATGAAGTTGTTATCAATTTTTTTTTTGCACTCGCGTTTTCGCTGTTTTGTCCGTTCGCGGTTTTGTCCGTTCGCTGTTTTGTCCGTTCGCGGTTTTGACCGTTCGCTGTTTTGTCCGCTCGGTTTCCTCCTCGCGGTTTTGTCACTTCGCGATTTTGACCGGACACGGTGAATGTACATGCCTATAATTTGCGCTGCACTATGTCACCGTTTCTGGCTCCCAAATTTGAATTCTGTTACCAGAAACGTATAGAGTTAAACATCTAGACAGCTGAAAACCAAATCATGGACTTATTTTTAAACTCCTATTTGAAGAATTATTCTTCGTTCTCATCGTCAGTGTCATTGAATTAATTTTCTTTTGTTTTCACAGCTTCGTCCTCTATGGGGTCTGTGGCCACCCAAACCTTCAAATTCTATTTAGACTGACCATTGAGTAACGTAATATCACATTTCTGTCCACAAGTTGTGACATATTCCACCATATGTACAACCATAAGTATTTCAACCATAAATACCATTCATTTCCAAAAGTGTCCAAACTGGCACCAGATTTGCAAGACGATTGTTGTTTCTGCGTTTCATTATTTTTGTCGTAAAATTATTCTTATGGACATAAAACATTATTGTATATAATTTATAATTATAACAATCCAAGACCTACCTGACTTCAGAATATAAAAAACTAAATATGATTTACATACAAAACTCGTTTATATGGGCAACTTTCTGAAGATACGTACCGCTTCTATATTGTAAAATGGAATATAACCCTGAAACCTGTGGTGTCCAATTTAAAAGAAATACGTTATTTTTAATATTATCTAAGCCTTTAGAAAAAATAATGAGTTTAAGATTACTAAGGGGAAAAATTCAAAGTAATTTGAAAATATTTATATTTATTGTTTTCGATAATGCAATAACTCTCATGTTGTTGTTGTTGAAACCCAGACCGTCCGACCTACCAGAAAGGTGTAAGGTAACTGTTTGGACGGTCGGGAAGTGCCACCCAATTCAGACCGGAACCCAGTGGGGGAGGCATCCACTGGGACCGTACCCTCCTTCCCCTACCACCAACCTCTCGGAAGGACTTTCGGACCCACATGTTTAACGTGATCGTACTCCGCATGAACACGGCGGTTGGAAAAGTTTAACCAGAACAATAATTTACATTTGAAATATTTCTTTGAAGAAAAGGAAAGAAAAAACTTACCAAGCAAAAATTGAATTGGCTGAAAAGGGCGCTCAGGTATTTAATATAAACAATGAATTCAAGCTTAAAAAAGTTGAAAAATTATTCAAGATGTCTGGTCGCATTGCCCTGAGGTCGACCAAACAAATCGAAAGAGGCGTTACAGACATCAGGCTAAGGGGCTGCAACTGAAGGGCGCTAAAAGACGATATGCAGGATTTCGAAGACACATTCACATTTTAGACAACAAAATGACATACGAACAGATTCATATCCGCAGAGATGCAGTAGAGAAGTATTCCGCTACGTATAGCCACATAGATTGGAGGAGAAATTCCGCAGAATGCCATGATGCTTCCATAGGTGTGTGTTCCACAGAGATTCCACAAAGATTCGAATTCGATGGAGAAGACAACATTAAGGTTTATGCCTATTAGAACTGCACGACCGGGTTTCAATCTCCCATCCTGCGGAGCCGTAGCCGGGGACGGGATCATTCAACGGGCGGGGTCCGAAGAACGCCCACCAAGCCTGATCCCGGTCGCCGTCTGGATCTAGGTTCAGGTTATGAATAGACACAGTCCATGAGATCACAACCACCTGGTAGAGTTCGAGGACTTGCTGCCTCACCGGTACGACGGCCACTTCATCGACAGCCAGTTTATCGGATTATTATGCCCCCCAGAGTCGGAGTATCAAAGTTACAGAGCCAACATCGATAACCACCATTTCAGGGTGGCCAGCCCCGGAGGGGGAGAGATACCTCAGAGAGTCCACACAAAATATCCTGATGTAGACTTCTACAAATTGAGCAGCTACAGTTCGAGTTTGAAGCTATGTGCCCATTTATTATTGTAACAGGTCACAGAAACATCTTGGTAATAGTAACTTACTGGTCTCACATGTCCGATCGCACATGTCCAATTTCATATGTCCTATCTCCTCTCATGTCCAATCTCATATGTCCTATCTCTTACTCAATAATATGATAATTATTGTAATCAATTTAATAATTAAACAAATGTTATTAATAAATAATGCTATATTTAAAGTTAAAAGTGGTGCAATTAATTAAATAGCTTTACTTTAATAATTATTCTATTAGAGGAACTCACACTGAAGATTAATATGGTGGGTTTTAATAGAGTCACAACTCAAAGGGTTTCACAATGTACGATATTCGGCCATGTATTTAATTAAATTTATTAACTTCAACTATTAATTTAAAATGGTCATTACACAGTCTATACCTTCAAATTATATGAAAGCATTATTTTAATAATGTGAACGTAATCTTAGAAATTCGAATTATTTCAATCTATAAAGATACTGTTTCAGAACCATTAATATTTATAATTTAGAGTGCAATTTGTCGCAGTTTATTTCAATCATCAATTTTATCAGCCATTAAGTAATTGCTTTCACATCCGAGCTTCTTTCGTGATTTGACTCAAATAAATTAGACTAAGGTAAAGATGTTTTAATAAGAGAAATCGCGTTGATACTAATTTCTTTTAGCAGTTTTAAACTTGGAAATTTTCGTTAGATTTTCAAACAAATGCACATATTAAAATGGAAATTTATATATTTTACGTGAGTTATGACCTAGAGGAAATATTATTTGGTGCGCAAAATTATATCTTAAACTAAATCAAAATATGTATTCTTGAATTGAGATGAGAAACTAGTTTTGAAACACATATGCATTTTTCCTTTCCTTATATACATAATGTATAAGGAAAGTATTGTGACGGGGTCGAAAATTCGAATTCGAGTTTTCGACGGGAGAGCACGTTTCAAGCATCCCTGATCACGAATCAAACATTTTTGAAGTGATGTCTGTGTGTGTGTGTGTGTGTGTGTGTGTGTGTGTGTGTGTGTGTGTGTGTATGTGTGTGCGTGTGTGTGTGTGTGTGAAAGTATGTGTGTGTGTCAGTGAGACTGTGGAGACGACAACTGATGAACGAATGGAACGATTCGAACCAAATTTGGTACAAAAATCACTATCCGTAACCACTGGAAGCCTATTGTTTTTATATGCAATCGAATGTTCAGAACCCCCCTAAATTTTTGAATGAAATTTTGAAAAAATCGTCAAAAAATCAAAACCACTAATAAAGTTATGCAAATAGACATTTCTTATGTAATTTTTCATTAGAAAACGATTGGCATAAATTTTAGAACGCTAACACGAACCGTTCTCGAGATATTGCACATTTTTCAAAAAAATTATCAAAAAGTCATAAAATAAAAAAAAATATATTTCCTATTGAGAAACATGTTCACTTTTCATATGTAATACCATACGATAAATTGGGTGACATCATTCTCGTGGATCTAGCTCGTTCCATTCATGAAAAAAGATACTTTGAGTAATACGTTTGTATTTGAACGCCAATAGTCATTTGTCTGTTGTAAGAATAACTTATTTCTTCGTCCATAATTCTTGGCGAGATTTTGGCGACGAATTTGGCGGAATGTCGCCAACATGGCGACTTTTTGAAATGTTGCCAAATTAACGAAAATCTCTACAAATGAATGAAAATGACGCTAAATCAATGGAAATGACGGCTAATACTCGAAAATTCAATATCTTGGAAAGAATATAAATAACTACTATAAGAAAAACCAAATTTTTTTTACTGTAAAAGTAGTAAATTCAGTACATTATATAAGGAAAGTCATGTGTTGCCCACATCAGATTTTTTTATTTTATATCCGAATTTGTATGCTTAAATAACATGTATGTGTGTAGTAATGTTTATTTGTATAAAATAAGGGATCAGAGATTTACACACACACACATAAATATATATATATATATATATATATATATATATATATATATATATATATATATATATATATATATATATATATATATATATACACATATATATATATATATATATATATATATATATATATATATATATATATATTACCCGACATAGAAAATGCAACACCATGAAGCTTTGGCATAATTATGCAAATTGCAAGACAAACGCAACATACCGATGTATACTAAATATCTAAAACACAGGTAGACCACAAGATTAGAGTGCGGGATAAAAGGGATGGTAACGGCAGATGAGTCAACAGTTGCTACTGTTTGTCGCCTACGGAAATCCGTTACCCGAGCTGTATTTCTTTTCAGAAGACATGTGCTGTTGAAGAGATGCCTGGCATTGCTTCCTAAGCTCATTTCAGCATTTGGACCATCGTTCCAGGGGATTCATTTTAGGCCTTCGTGGGGCTTGGTTGTCAGTATCGGCGTATCGCCGCTGACACACTCGTAGGTGCGTCTACTGTCCCAGACCACTCGACTCACCCAGAGGGCTTACTGTAGCTGTTTGAGTGGACGGATGTGCGTCCACTGTTGTTGTTGTTGAGATCCAGGCCGTCCGACCTACCAGAAAGGAGTGCGTCCACTGTGTAAAATATTTGGAGAAAAGGGATTAAATAAGGGCATGCGAATCGTCGCAGTGGTATATGCCCATGCAAAAGTACGGTAGCAAGTGTTGATCGACGTATTGGAAGGCATGCGGTGGTGACCCCGCAAATGGCAACTGTCGATATTCTGCACAATGTGCAGGGTACATTGGATGTTCCAATATCAGTGGATCCATTGGATGTTCCAATACAGTTTCTCGAACGTGCAATGCGATCGGGACCGAGCCTCTTGAACGGATGAATGGGACAGGGTAGTTTTCAGCAGCGAATATAAGTCTTGTTTGTCGAATGGCAGTCACCATGTGAGAGTCTGGAGGCGACGTGTAAATAGATCCGATCCTGCAGCGACTGTTGAACACCATACTGCTCGACAACGCGGTATCATGCGTTGAGGGTGCCATTGGCTTCAATAGCTGGTCACCTCTGGTTCGTATCAGCACAAAGACTGCACGATGATATGTATGAAGAGGTGATGTAGCTAGTTAAAATGAGCTACCTTCAGCGATGGCAAAATGCTGTTTACCAGCAAGATAACGCGCGACCGCACACAGTAAACATCAGCAGCCGATCTTTGCAAGGTATCCAGATGCTCTCTTGGCTTCTTCTGTCTACAGATATCTCACCCATCGAGCATATATTGGACGTTATTAGCCACCGTTTGACTATCCTGCCCCTGCCTCAAACAGAGGATGAACAGTGAAAGATTGTTGAAAGCATATGGCCATTCATCCCTCACGAAACTATCCGAACGCTCATTGCATCTGTACCTCAAACGGGCTGCCTGTATTGCTGCAAGAGTTGATTCAACCCTTATCACCTTAACTATGCCATTACTATATTGAATTATCCTTCTGGAATTAACATCACATATTTATATATGCAATCTCTGTCTATGTATCCTTTATCATCACACGCTATTGCTTTCATGCTGTTGCATTTTCTGTGTCGGGTAGTATATATATATATATATATATATATATATGTATATATATATATATATATATATATATATATATATATATATATATGTATATATATATATATATATGTATATATATATATATATATATATATATATATATATATATGTATATATATATATATATATATATATATATATATATATATATATATATGTATATATATATATATATATGTATATATATATATATATATATATATATATATATGTATATATATATATGTATATGTATATATATATATATGTATATATATATATATATATATATGTATATATATATATATATATATATATATATATATATATATATATATGTATATATATATATATATATATGTATATATATATATATATATATATGTATATATATATATATATATATATATGTATATATATATATATATATATATATATGTATATATATATATATATATATATATATATATGTATATATATATATATATATATATGTATATATATATATATATATATATATATATGTATATATATATATATATATATATATATATATGTATATATATATATATATATATATATATGTATATGTATATATATATATATATATATATATATATATATATATATATATATGTATATATATATATGTATATATGTATATATATATATATGTATATATGTATATATATATATATATATATGTATATATATATATGTATATATGTATATATATATATATATATATAAATATATATATATATATATGTATATATATATATATATATATATATTTATATATATATATATATATATATATATATATATATATATATATATATATATATATATATATATATATATATATATATATATATATATATATATATGATAGTTATGAAGCATTAAACTTTATGACTTAAGTCGCTTTTTCACGCATAAAAATGTCTCGTTTCAGACAACCAACCAATCAGGGACCGTATTGACCATTTCTCAGCAAAAAAGAGGTCCAACTTTGAACAGCTATAAGTCGGTCATTTTTCGTCGTAAAAGCATGAGTTTTTTTTTTATTTTGGATAAAATTGTATAATAATTTTTCTAAATATAATTGGTAGGACCGGGGGACTGTATAAAAATGTATATTTCGTATTTCTTTCAGAAATGCATTTATTGATTTAAACTGTTTCTAAGATAATAGATTGTAAAATTTAAAACATTTTTGCAATTGGAAGTGTGTATCTGTGACTGACAGTTAAGGAAATAGCCATTGGGCACCGATAGCATTGTGGATATAATTTTATGGTATTGGTACAAAAAAAAGTTGTGTTATGAGCCATCAAACCTTAAAAAATACACTCTTTCCGAAAGGTTTCCTGAATTTTAGCCACTACTGTACAGTTTAAATGCAACTACTGTACAGTTTAAATGTGTTTCAGATCATATGCGACTTTTTCATTTCACATAATAATGCTGCCTAACACTAAAATTCACATATATTAATTTTTAAATAACTTTTTAAAGTCCATTACATATCCCATAACTGAAAATTTGTGGCTATAATAAATATGCATAATTCAAGAAATGCTATTTTTTTACTAATTTTAAATCGATAATATATAGTAGCAATGTGATAAACTTCAATACTAAACAATATATTTATGAAGAACTATTCATATGGTGCAGGTAGTATGTACAATTGATTTTCGATATAACAATTAAGAATTTATATATTCCTTTAAAAACGCTGATATCCTTAGAGGACTTACTAACCCATCTTTGGAATTTGATGTTGAATCCAATTAAGTCAATATTAAAGCTTCGTCTATAGCCAATGCTGACAAATATATGTTTCAAAGAAAATAACAATGTTTGAACTGAAAATGAAAACAAAATAACCGGAATTGAAAATCCTTGACAAACCCATTACCCTTCTCCGTTAACTGATCATGAATTTCTATGAGTCGTTACATAAGATTTATCTATATTGAGTCCTGAGAGAAAGATGCTTCAAAAGATATTAGCAAAAGCAATTGTGAATAATGATGTGAAATATTTATGCCACACCCCTAATAGGCAGGTTCTGTCAGTTTGAGCTGAACTTTACCACTTAATGTAAGTTAAACTCAATATTTAACAATTTTGATGCCGATGTCTTAGTAAGACTGAATGTACACTGCTCACAACTGAAATCGCAACACTATAATGTTGTAGGTGTAGCTTTATGTAAATCAGGCAATTGAAACAGCAAGGCGAGATATGAAAAAGATCACAGTTTCGTCACGCATAGTGACATATCAACTTTTCGAGCAGCATAAAAGCGTCATGTCAAGGAGGAGCAATATCATTGTTAAACTGCAGCGTCATTGGTTTCAGGTTGTAAAAAGCATCACAGTATGCCAATAGTACGTCGTCATACCGCATACTGTCAGTTGTCGTCAACAAAATGACAACTATTCATTGTTTTACGTGAGGGTAGAATGGACCTTCGAAGGATCGCTAAACTATTGGGTCGTGATGTGAGCACAGTTCAACGGCTTGCGTTATGGTTCGTGAGAGACAACGAAACGATACGAAGATCAGGTAGTGGAGCTTCCAGGTAGATCGTATGCTTGTAAGAAGCGTTGCGCGGGAGTCGTTTATCACAGCAACCGTGTTACAATGACATTTATCCCACACTACAGGCAATGTGGTTTCGACGCAAATAATTCGAAACCGTTTGTATGACGCAGAACTCCGAGGTCTAAGACCTTTTCGACAGCTACCGTTCCAACGTGTTCAGCGGCTGTGTCGCCTTCAGTGGTGTCAAGTGAGACGCAGTTGGTCGACAGAATGACGAAACATTCAGCTCACTGATGAATCACGATCCTGTTTTGGCATGTCAGATGGCGGTGCTTTCAAAAACTCCGCCAGGACATTTTTATAACAGGCGCCACATAACCCTTCTAATTATTATCATGGTTTGGGGTGGTGTAACATTTGGTAGATGAACATATTTGGTTCACGTTTCTGGCAATATTAGTGCACAACGATACGTCTCTGATATTGTGAAACCTGTGGTACAGCCATATCTGTCAACACGGCCTGAATTGCTTTTCAACAGGATAATGCCAGGTCACATACTGCACGGGTAACTATGAATAATCCACAATGTTTTGATATCCTGCCTTAGCCGACATATTTATCGAATTTGTCACCAATTGAGCATATCTGGGACATCGTGGTTTTCGCCGATTAAGAGAACTCCGAATTCAAGCAAGCCATGTTCAGTTACAAGCTCAATAGCATGCTATGTGGAATGCAATCCCTAAGCACATCATGTTGACAATCTCAGTGACAGGATATCTTGCTGTATTCAATCCTGCATAGCCGCTAGTGGTTGGCCTATTCCATATGGATCTAATGTCAATAAAGCTCCATACTTTCAATTTCCAGGTATGATTTTTGGATCATTTTCACCTCTCCATATTACAATTATATTCTGTAAATTTCATAAGGATACATCAGTTTCTTCATGGTGTTACGATTTCAGTTGTGAGCAGTGTATTTGTCGAAATAGAGTTTCTCAAATGTATGATGAATAAAAGTTCTTGCTGCTTTACACAAAAGTTCTTGCTGCTTATTTTATTCTGATAAGTACATAATAGTGTTCGAAATGTTCATGCATGCAGTTTTCTGCACTAGGAGTGAATTCCTAATCAGAACTCATGTCAATATCTGTACTGACAACCCAGGTCAATATGGGAACAATTATAAACCAAGATGTAAATAGTTTAAGCGAAAAAATAAATCAGGAAAACTAAATTAGTCGGGTTTAGTACAAAATTATTTAAATTGAGACCAGTTTCTTTAATAAAAAATCAAAAATAAGATCATTTTACTGTTAAAGGAACATTTTCTAGGTAAATAGAAAAATTCCCTGAATAAACTTTTATTAAATAGCGGTTCGGTTTTGTCTTTAAAAAAAATTTTTTTTTCAGAGCTTCAACCATTGAATATAATTCCTATGTAAATGCTTTTATTTATCAGTTTTCAGAACTTTTTACGCATTTGAAGATAAAAACATAAAAATGAATTCTCAAGGACCAGCCGATGAACTATAGATGAACTATGAATAAGCAGATTCTTTGAAGAAATAAATAAAAGGTGTATGCGCACTTTTTTTATATATCCCGTACTCTTTATCGCCATTTATCTCTTTTATATATATACATATATATCCCCATTATAACTTTTTTGTCTAACATTTTGGTGACTTTTTCTTGATTCCCTTTGAGGATTATTTATTTTTTATTGTAAATATTATTAAAAATGCATGTTTTTTTTTTACAATTTCTTCTTAGAAAATGTGAATTTTCGTTTATATGTTCATTAATTATTGCGAATGATTATTCTACTGTAATGTTTTACCTATTTGTTTTCTTACAATGTTACAAAGTATATTATTGGTGGCAGAAGATATGCCCTGCTATTAGAATATTTTATGGAAATGTTTTGAAACATCAATTGCTTAAAATTGACTACGGATGGAGCATAAATACTGAGTGGTTTCTGAATGGGGTTAAGTCATTCACTCAAGATTTTTGTTTTTGGTTCTATACATGTCAATTCCTATTAAAAAGGAATTGCATTTTCTTTAAACATCTGTTTCGTGGAATCTGCGATAGTCATAGCTTAGATCATGAATGTGTGGATTTCGCACCACTTTCTGGAGAAGAAGACGGGTTACTAAAGTTTCTACTGCCGATTCTTTCTACGATTACGGACTAAAAACATTACTTAAAACATCTATTTCCTTTTTCCCAGAATTGGCTATAGACCTTTGAGGATGACTAATACAGATTTAGCATTCTATTAAAGATGGCGAGGTTGATTCACTAAGAATATTTTTTTCCGGTTTTTCCTGAAATTGTTATGACTACACGAAATACTTATACAAAAAAAACCATAAAAATGTGTTCAAAAATGAAATGTGAGTGGCCGCCATATAAAGGTCCTCAACCCTCCATTCTATTTCATTTTATTTTTAAATACCGCAATACTTAAACCTCAAAACATGCAGGTATCCTTGAAGTATATACATTTACGTTCTTACGACGTTTTTAAATATAGAGAAACATCGGAATTCACTCAGCAATTTCTATAATTTTGTTTCTAAGCAACAGGGTTTGGTCTGTAGACTTTCTCAATACTTTTGAATAAATCAAGAACACATTGATTTGAATTATTATGACAATTTATTTCATACTAAAACGAATTATCTGGCATCACCAGCGTCGTAAATAAACGACCGCTACTTAATAAGGAAACAACACCATCTAATTTCTAAAACATTTTCGGATAACGGTTATATTTCTTCTAGTTATACATTTACGTTAATTATATTTATAATTTCGGTTTAATTTTAAATCAAATACTCTGTTATCTATCAATTACTTTGGGCGTTTTCCTATCATTCTTCAGTATATATTGTGCGGTCATAAAATAACTTCTCCAGATGTTTATTAGCTTCTGGTGACCGCACTTTTAGTCACATACGGATGACATTCGGATTTAAGACGTTGGAAAATATGCGTTTGGGATTTATGCAGATCAAATGAATCGAGATCTCATGGTGACGGTTTCAATGCACGAATTACGGGAATTTAAAATGACAACTTCCACAATTTCCAATATCTTATTTGGTTACCACTGTGAAGAACCATAAATGAAGTTAGCATTTTATGGCTAGACCTAAAATGGCGCACATTAATAATACGTAACGAGATTTCAAAACAAACAAGGAAATAAAATCGACTTATTCACTTCCTTTCTTCTCTTGTTATTTCTTGACACATTTTAAAAAACATATCTTTCATAGTTTTTACGGATAGCAAAAAAAAAAAAACTTGATCAACGTATAAAAGTTCAAATCATACAATAATGCAGTATACAGTTATTTCGAGGATACACGGAATCCCCTTTGTCAGTGAAAGTGAACCAACAAGCCCGAAGTCCAAACGAGGAATGGCCTCAAATAAAAGAAATAGAGGAATTATATACACATAACATGTATTAATAGCTTACTTGAGACCACCAATCAGAAAACAGTACAGCCAATCCGAGTAGTATCATACAAGATTGGCGTGCGTCAAAAGAGAAATGTAATTTTTCTATTCAGATTTGTCGGTTGTCTTGCACTGACGAAGAGGATCCAGCGTATTCTTGAAATAGCTGTATGCTACATTATCTTATTTTTCGTGCTTTTATACATTTCTCAAATTCTTCTTATCCTTCGCAAACAAAGTATTGTACTTATAGCAATAAAACGTTTGCTCCATTTATGGTTTTCCACGCTGTGGATCAGAATGAGATATAAATAAGTGGGTATTGCCATTTCGGGATTTCTGTAATTCGTACGCTAAAACCATAACCGTGAGACCTGGATTCATTTTATTGGTAGGAATCTGGAGGGTATATTTTAAACATATAAATCTCAAATATCATCCATATTCGTAAAGAAGGGCGATCGCTCGAAGTTCGTAAATAGTTGATGTTATTTTATGACCATTTTCTATATTCAACCAAGTAGATTTATTTATGTATTCTTAGGAATGCAGTTCAGAGTTAGGTGTTTAAAATATTTTAAACAGTATGTATTTGTATCTATTATTGAGCCATGGTTTATACATTCACTCAATGTATGCATATAAATGCATTCACCATTAAAAATTATATAATTGATTGAATTATATATTAATACTAATTCAAAAATGATATTTTCTTGTAGTTTAAGAATATAAAACCAATCTAGAATTTAGTTCCTTTTATCTCTAATATAAAATGGACAGTTTACATATAAGAAAGAACCTTACAAGTAGGCTGAATGAAAGGCTTGTTGTAAAATATAGTATATATAGGTTTTAAGTAAGATTAATAATCGTGAAAATAGTTCTGATTCCATGCCTGAACGATAACCGTTTCAACAAACTCCCAGAAAATTCACATTCAATGCCGAATGAGGTATTAGATAAACTGACTACTGCTTGGAGATAAATTCCGTTTAATTCAAATGATTGTTGTTAAATTGAAAGAATCACATTTTTTTATCATACTATTCCTTTCCAAGATAACTATTCCTTTACGATTTCTTTCTCAGAAGTAATTTTAATGTTTAGTCTTTGAGCCGTCTGCTGTTTCGATACTTCCAGATATTTGAGAATTAACTATATGTTTCAAAACATTTATCGGAATAAAAGTGCTAAGTTATAATAAATTGCAGCCATTATGGGTTTGTTGTATTATCATTGTGTGTGGTCAGAATAGCCTATTTTCTATCATTTCCATCATTTGCATTAAGTCATGAATTTATCGTAAGCGGGAAACCTATCAGATCTTCGGGTTCAGTAACCAATCCCAGCTTCAGCTTGACAAGCGTGTGGATTCTATTTAGGATGGAGTCAAAGTTTACAACAACTGTGTTCTGGAAGGGAGTTCTAATTGTATGGTAATTTTGACAAGTTCTTCGATAGATCGTCAGCTTCCAAGTCGTCGTCGGTGTGGTTTAACAATATTATGTACTGTTCGCTCGTGAATGGTGTTTATGTTGGTATGCCTTAGTTTGATCGAGTACGAAATGTTTTGAGAGGAGTATCGCAACTAGTACAGAGGTTCTTAGCCTCTATTATGTTGTCTCTTGTCCTCACATCAAAAACATTCCTTAAACAAAACTTTCTTCTAGAACTCAACATATTTGGTTTTCTAATATTTGTAAAACAAAAATGTTATTTAAATGCTGAGAGTATTTATGACAGCATCACTTAAACTGATAGTTTATGAGTTACTTACGATTTTAATGTTTTTTAATCTATGTTACTTGGTACTAATAACTATACTTATTTTCAGTACTTGTATTTCGATGATTTTACTTATTTTATAATTTGAATATATTACTTTACGTATAATTTTTTTTTTATTTGGGTTTCTTTTATTTATTTTCAGCTTTTCCTTTTTAGATTTAGTTTTCCTTATTGTTTTGCTTTTTTCTTGTTTTAGTAAATCATTTTTGTACTAACAAATTTAATTAGCAATATTGCCATTAGGGAATGAGGCAAGCACACATAAGCAAATCCCCTCTAACTCATAAGTAAGAAATTTACAGGTATATCCAGTGTTTTTCAGCTAATTTGTACTGGCAGTGTCTGGTATGTAATAAAAGCGTTCATTCTGTAGAAGTACGTTGCTTAATTAAAATTAAATAAATATAGACATTTAAATATGAGGTTAAAACGTCTGAAAATAACGCCAAAAATACATCGTTGAAAGAATGGTAACAATCCAAGATACATTTTAAATGTGACTTTAATTTATTGCTGTTGTTATTAATCATTATTGGGAAATACCAAGAGGATATTCGGCGTTATAGACATACAGTTGAAGTCAGAGGTGTGACACTGAAAAATGTATACTTTGCTCTTTAATCGGATGCATTATCATTTCTTCAGTATCTTTCAATATGTAATGTGTCTGTGAAACCAATTAGGCAATTTTAATTCAAGCTATACAGCAGCCAAAGCAAGCCAAACAAAAAAATCAGACAAATAGCGCCAGGGTTGACATTTTTTGGAGAGGTTTATGACCCATAAATCCGCGAGGTTGCAATGACATCATCAATGAGAAATATCACTATGGCGACATTTGGTGTAACCGATGCTTCAGGGTAAGACTAGCACAAGCTCCATCAAAAAGGCGTATCCAATCAGGACCACCCCAAAACAGCATAAAAAGCAAGGCCGATAAGAGTCGGGGAAGGTGTAGTTCAGTGAAACAAGATTAAATTAAATTAGTACTGAAAAATAGATGGAGATAAGAGATGGAGAGATGTGGTGGCACAAAAACGACGACAGCCCTGACAAATGTTAAATGAAGACTATTTGATTTAATTAACCATCACATAGTATTAATAACGCTACAGTATCATTATAAATTAAATTGTGTTTGAGTTGAAAGGCTAGAATGGATGTTTATCGAGATACATGGTTTTCGAACAAACATAGACGACGACTCTGTTGGTCCGGTTTAAAGGCACGCGGTGTCTATTCTTACCTGTTGCATGAACAAGTAAGTAGCTGATATTTAACTCGCATGTACCGGATATATTTTTTAGACTAAACTTTTCAAAACGCAGTAGCAACCGGTCAGCATCGTAGCTAGTTCGGACTTTCAAGCTAAAAAATAAAATCATATTTTATTTTAAATTTTTTTAGTTTGAAATCCTGTTTTTAAATTTAATAAACTTGAAAAGCTAGGATATCAAATAACTAGGGTATCATGGCGCTTACTACTAATTTGTTTTCGCAAAATAAATTATCTGACCCTTTCTTCAAACTATATTGTCTGCTTACATGTAGATGTTTATTTATTCATCTATGTTATCTATTTCGAATCATAACGGAATAAATTACTCCTAATTTGAGATTAAGCAATCATTTTAATTTTTTTAATATAATAAGCAAGAACCTAAAACTCCTTATTTGAGAACAAATATGATGTTAATTACGGGATAATGGCTGCTCTCCAAGTTATTAGCACTTTCATGTTCTGTAAAAGAGACATATCTCTTAGTGGGGTTTTTGTCTTTATTATTCTAACATAGGATTATTCAAAAAGCTCCCTAAATGACAATCACGTGAAAATTAATCCAGCTAATTTGCGTTTAAGAACGATTTTGCAAAAACTCATCATCGACATATGTAAATCGTAAATATTGTGTCTCTATATATAAAACTGATTATTACTTCACAACTTACACAGTATACGAAAAGTACTGTAATAGAATCGAACTAAAATAGAACATTTTTGAGTGATGACTGTGTGTTTGTGTATGTTAGTGTATGTGTCTTTGAGTATGCGATATCTGACGAAAGAACAAAGCGTTTGAAATATAATTTGGCACGATAATTCATGTAAGTCAGGGGTCTAAAACTTTTTCTATACGCGAGCATACACAGACTTCAGAAAATTTTGGCGATCACTCAAATACTCTATAAAGAAAATATTATGAATTGTACATACTTACACATGACTACATATTCATACATACATGCCTGTATACACACATATATAGGCATTCGGGTGCTATAAATTTGTTTATAAACGAATATAAACCAGACAATAATATATGCGAATATCAAGAAACACAAAATCACATACATAATATACACTTAACTAACTGCAAACAAATTTTAGAATCCTTCTCGTATTCCTTGTCCGATTTCATTGGCAATCCCAGGGGGATGGGGTCATCCCAGACATGATTGACTTTATTAACACTTTACAACAAAGTTGAAAAGTGTTTATGACTTTGTTCATTCTGTCTGATTGTTTGTCTGTCTGTCTGTCTGTCTGTCTATCAGTCCGTTAGCACGATAACTGCCGTAAAAATGACTTAATCAAAATGGAATTTTAGTATGTTGTTCCGACGGTCTGTAGAACCTATGGGAATATAAATGAATAATATCACCCAAAAAGTTTTGGATTGAACCCGGGTTGAAAAAATGAAATACATTGAGCCCTATGGGACCTAATTTTTCAAACATTTTTTAAGCGGATTTAAACTTCACAAATTGCTTCGAAATTTTTAGGTAATATTCAAATTGTTCCATAAAATATAAAAAAAAAATTCAGCGAAATATATTCAGTAGTTTTTTTAAATTAAAAATTAAAATAATAATAATATATCTTATATGAAACGATCACGTGACCATCATATGAAAGTATCACGTGATCCACTTCAAAATGATATATGGCATCCATCTTGTCTCAAAATCGTGATTTTTAAGGTTCTTTTTATTTCATATTGAGTGTTGTATCCATCCTAAAACCACTTTATTTTGGTTTAAATTCTGTGCATCTACATACTAAAACAACGCAATTACAATATATTTGAGTTTAAATGCTCATCCAAATTTGATTATTTCTACAACGAAGCCTATATTTCACTTATGTCAAATGTAAACAGCAAAATATGTCGGCTGAGTTGAATATGAATTGCTGTATTTTTTTAACGCAGAAGAATTTAGCTCATGGAGTCTGCATAGCTTATATGAAAGAAATATTCATTGACTTTCCAGAGAGAAGGACGATTTTTTGCGATGAAGTTTTAAGCATAGAGTTAAATTACTTGTAGTTCCATGGTCTTAATTTTTAAATAAAAAAAATTATTATAGTATTGCTATGATGGAAATATTATAGTATAGTGATGAATGGGAAATCATTTATGAATGAAATGCTGCTTTTTTAGAGAGAGCCAGGCGTGTTATTTTTTCTATGAAGTCATTTGTATGAATTTCAGTTGTTTTAGATGAAGTTTTCAAATATAATAAATTATCGTGGTATTATGATAATTCTAAAATTATTACCGAGTAATATATCACATTTTAGAGATGTTTAAACCAGGCAGTTTATATTTCAATGCCGTCATTTGAATGAAGTTCATGTTTTTCGATGAAGGTTTAAGTTTTCAAATATAATAAATCAATATAGTATTGTGAGAAGTTTTAAAATATTACCGAGAAATGTATTGCATTTTAGACATGTTTAAATAAAACTGCATTGAAGTTGGAAAGTGTTTCATAAGCAATGCTTTAAGCATGATTGATCTTTCTTGTTTCCCTTATACTTGCGCATATAACGTCACGGGTATTGCAAACGCGCGTATTTTGCTCTCGGATTCTCCGAAGAGACCGAAAATCTCTTTGGACGTTATTGAGTAAGATGTGCACAGCACAATATTAAAACTTTCTGAGCAGGTTGTTTACGGCTGGATATTGCCACTTAAAAATTAACAAACAATTTTTAATCATGTTAATGGGGTACTTGCTGTGTTTTACAACAACTCTTCTTGTCCGGGGCGTCACGAATGACGAAATGCTACGCTCACCGATATCAGACTGGCTACTTTTTATTGGTTACAGGGCTAATGACTTAAATTTATATTAATAAACCTTGGGCATCCCCATACGTTACATGAATGTCAGCCATCTTAGTATCTCTTAAAATACTCTAGGTTGCAAGTACGAGGTCTAAGTTTCAAATGAGGACTGCGAAACTCAATAGTCCTCTAGCACAAAAAGGTTGTGTCTACTTACGAGTGTCCTATATCTCCCATTAAAATTTGGCATATAGAATCCCATATCTCCTTTAAAAATTGACGTTTGGAGTTTCATATCTCCCATTAAAATTTAACAAGAAAGATCAATCATGCTTAAAGCATTGATTATGAAACACTTTCCAACTTCTTTCCAAATTTTATTTAAACATGTCTAAAATGCAATACATTCCCCTGTAATATTTTAAAACTTATCACAATACTACAGTAATTTATTATATTTGAAAACTTAAACCTTCATCGAAAAAAATGGAATTCATTCAAATAACGGCATTGTAATATAAATTGCCTAAGTGTTCAAAAGCTATAAGCATGATCAGAATGCATAAAACACAATTTATGTTATTTTTACATGATTGCTACTTAGCAGAATAGTTGAATAAAAGTTTGACAAAATTGAGAATATAGTAACCCCACAAGAGATTATTTCACCTTCTAGAATACGGAAACACTAATTGCTTGCAAAATATTAGTTATCCCCAAATAAACATCATATTTGTTTTCAAATAACAACGTTAGAATATTTTATATTTTATGTACTTACTCATTTTACTGATTTAAATTGATAATAGTTGTTTACCAGTAACTTAATATGCATACCTCTTGCAATGATGTTGTAATTAAGTAATTTAGATAAAAGTATGAGAAGAGATTAGATGTAATCTAACATTATCGATGTTTTTTTATTTTGTCTTCGAAACTCGGAGATTGCTTAAAGAAACAACATATTTAGATTAGTATAGACATCGTGATGTGATGTCTCTATTACTAATTTTTACTTTCCTTATATAAATAATGTATAAGGAAAGTACTGAGACGGGATCGAAAGTTCGCATTCGGGTTTTCGATGGGAGAGCAGGTTTCAAGCATCCCTGATCACGAATCGAACATTTATGAAGTGATGTCTGTGTGTGTGCGTGTCAGTGAGTCTGTGGAGACGATATCTGACGAACGAATGGAGCGATTCGAACTGAATTTAGTGCAAAAATCACAATCCGCGAATACTGGAAACCTGTTGTTTTAAAACACACCTAAATTTTCGAGTGAAATTTTGAAAAAATCATCAAAAATCAAAACCTTTAATAAAGTTAAGCAAATATACATTTCTTATGTAATTTTTCCTTAGAAAACGATTGACATAAACTTTAGAACGTTAGCATGAACCGTTCTCGTTAAATTGCACATTTTTCAAATAAATTTGTCAAAAAATCCCATAAATTAAAAAATATATATTAACTGTTAAGAAACATGCTCACTTTTCATATGTAATATCATGCGGAAAATTGGGTGACATCATTCTCGTGGATCTAACTCGTTCCATTCACGAGAAAATATACTTTGAGTAATACTTTTGTATTTTAACGCCAATAGTCACTTTTCCGCTGTAAGAACAACTTACTTCTCCGGCCATAACGCTTGGCGAGATTTTGGCGTCGAATTTAGGGGAATGTTGCCAACTTGGCGACATTTTTAAATGTTGCCAACTTGGCGACATTTTTAAATGTTGCCAAGTTAACGAAAATCTCGCCAAATGGATAAAAGATACGCTAAATCAATGAAAATTACGACTAATTGAAGAAAATTCAATATCTTGGAAAGACTATTATATCAACCATAAGTAATATATATCTACTATAAGAATAACATTTCTTTTAACTGTAAAAGTAGTAAATCCATTGCATTTTATAAGGAAAGTCATGTGCTGCCCACATCAGATTTTTACATATGCTTAACAGTTTCACAGGTATTGACGTCATGTATCGAAAATACCAATCTTAATGCCATGGATAAAATATTTTCCAAGTAAGTTCCAGATAGTAAATATACGAAGTGATCGTACAACGTTTAACAATGTGTTAACATTTTGTTATATCTTTAACTGGCAATATTTATAATACTAAAAGAAATGTGTGCTTATCTGTCTGTTTGTTCGCCTGCGTCGTTTGTAGGGCAAAATCTAAGCGTCATAATATTCGTGAAAGTTGGTACAGAACAGGGATATTTCGGCTCGCATAAAAAGAAAAACGCCTCATCGATTGTTTTTAAATAAAATCAGTTTTTTAGTTATTACTTTCCTTATATACATAGTATAATGAATAAGGAAAGAATTGTGACGGGGTCGAGAATTCGAGTTTTCGACGGGAGTGCACTTTCAAGCAATCCTGATCGCGAATCCAACATTTCTGAGGTGATGTCTATGTGTGTTTGTGTGTGTGTGTGTGTGTGTGTGAAAGTATGTGTGTGTGTGTGTGTGCGCCAGTGAGACTGTGGAGACGATATCTCACGAACAAATAGTGCGATTTGAATGAAATTTGGTACAAAAATCAAAATACGCGAATACTGAAAGCCAATTGTTTTTAAACACAATCAAGTGATCAGAACCTACCTAAATTTTCGAATGAAATTTTGAAAAAATCATCAAAAAATCAAAACCTTTAATAAAATTACGCAAATAGACATTTTTAATGTAATTTTGTCTTAGAAAACGATTGATTTAAACTTTAGAACGTTAGCATGAACCGTTTTCGAGATATTGCACATAATTTTCAAATAAATTTATCAAAAAATCCCATAAATATAAAGAGATATTAACTGTTAAGAAACATGTTCCCTTTTCGTATGTAATATCATACGATAAATTTGGTGACATCATTCTCGTGGATCTAGTACGTTCCATTCGTGAGAAATGTTCCTTTGAGTAATACTTTTGTATTTGAACGCAAATAGGCATTTATCTGCTATAAGAATAACTTATTTCTCTGTCCATAACGCTTGGCGAGACTTTGGCGACGAATTTGGAGGAATGGCGCCAACTTCGCGACTTTTTTAAATGTTGCTAAATTAACGAAAATCTCTCTAAATGGATAAAAATGAGACTAAATCAATGAAAATAACGATTACATGACGAAAATTTAATATATTGGAAATAATATAAGAATCTACTATAAGAATGAACTTTTTACTTTCCTTATATAAATAATGTATAAGGAAAGTATTGGGACGGGGTCGAAAATTCGAAATCGAGTTTTCGACGGGAGGGCACGTTTCAAGCATCCCCGATCACGAATCAAACATTTTTGAAGTGATGTCTGTGTGTGTGTGTGTGTGTGAAAGTATGTGTGTGTGTGTGTGTGTGTGTGTGTGAAAGTATGTGTGTGTGTGTGTGTGTGTGTGTGTGTGTGTGAAAGTATGTGTGTGTGTGTGTGTGTGTGTGTGTGTGTGAAAGTATGTGTGTGTTTGTGTGTGTCAGTGAGTCTGTGGAGACGATAACTGACGAACGAATGGACCGATTCGAATCAAATTTGGTACAAAAATCACAATTCGTAAACACTGGAAGCCTATTGTTTTTATATGTAATCGAATGTTCAGAACCCCCCTAAATTTTCGAATAAAATTTTAAACAAAAAATCAAAACCACTGATAAAGTTACGAAAATAGACATTTCTTATGTAATGTTTCATTAAAAAACGATTGACATAAACTTTAAAACGATATCACGAATCGTTCTCGAGATATTGCACATTTTTCAAAAAAATCATTTAAAAGTCATATAAAATGAAAAAAAAAATCCTATTGAGAAACATATTCACTTTTCATATGTAATACCATGCGATAAATTGGGTGACAATCATTCTCGTGGATCTAGCTCGTCCCATTCATGAAAAAAAAATTCTTTGAGTAATACTTCTGCATTTGAACGCCAATAGTCATTTATCTGCTGTAAGAACAACTTATTTCTTCGTCCATAACGCTTGGCGAGATTTTGGCGACGAATTTGGCGGAATGTCGCCAACTTTTCGACTTTTTGAAATATTGCCAAATTAACGAAAATCTCGCCAAATGGATAAAAATGACGCTAAATCAATGAAAATGACTAATTGTCGAAAATTCACTATCTTGGAAAGAATATTAGTATCTACTATAAGAAAAACCTATTTTTTTACTGCATCACATTATATGGAAAGTCATATGCTGCCCACATCAGATTTTTTTTACTGTAAAAGTAGTAAATTTATTGTATTATATTATAAGAAACGTCATGTGCCGCCCACATCAGATTTTTTAATGTTGCAGCACCATTTTGAGAGATTTTTGCACGATGTATACCAACCCCTGTTAATCCTTTAACATGCAAATTTTTGCTCAGCTGCCATCTTGTTAACTTTTCAATGAAGATTGCTTGCTAACTACTCACTCTGCTGGTTTTATTTTGTTTCTTTTTAAACCCCTGCACATATTTAGGGCATATAACGCCGTGCATGTACTTTCCATGTAGGAAATTATTTAAAACGTTGTTACATGGTGCCATATGCGCCTGCTAAGCAGCAGAAGTGCCCAAATATCATGATAAAAATGGATGAAATGCGTTTATTTAGAAAAGCGAGTCCCCTCTATCTGGGCGAATATACACAGGTGGTGCGTATTCCGGGCATGTCTGACTATTTTTTCTTTCCTTATATACATAATGTATAAGGAAAGTATTGTGACTGTGTCGAACATTCGAATTCGAGTTTTCGACGCCAGAGCACGTTTCAAGCATCCCTGATCACGAAGCAAACATTTTTGAGGTAATGTATGTGTGTGTGTGTGTGTGTGTGAAAGTATGTGTGTGTGTGTGAAAGTATGTGTGTTTGTGAAAGTATGTGTGTGTGTGTGAAAGCATGTATGTGTGTGTGTGTGTGTGTGTGTGTGTGTGTGACTCTGAAGACGATATCTCACGAACGAATGGAGAGAATGAAATTTGGTACAGAAAATACCATCCGTGAATACTGGAAGCCTATTGTTTTTAAACGCAATTGAATGTTCAGAACCCCAGAAATTTTCGAGTGAAATTTTGAAAAAATCATCAAAATGTTAAAACCTTTAATAAAGTTACTCAAATAGACATTTCTTATGTAATTTTTCCTTAGAAAATGATTGACATAAACTTTAGAACGCTAGTATGCACCGTCCTCGAGGAATTGCACATTTTTCAAATTAATTTATAAACAAATCCTATAAATTAAAAAAATATATATATTAACTGTTATGAAACATGTTCACTTTTCATATGTAATATCATGCGATAAATTGGGTGGCATCATTCTCGTGGATCTATATATCTCGTTCCATTTATAGGAAAAAATACTTTGAGTATTGCATTTGTATTTGACCGGCAATAGTCATTTATCTGCTATAAGTATAACTTATTTCTCCGTCCATAACGTTTAGCGAGATTTTGGCGAAATATCGCCAACTTGGTGACTTTTTAAATGTTGCCAAATTAACGAAAATAACGACAAATAGAAAAAATGACTCTAAATTGATGAAAATGACGACTAATTAACGAAAATTCAATATCTTGGAAAGATTATAAATATCTACCATAAGAATAATCTATTTAATCTATCTAATTTACTAATTTTTCTGTAAAATTAGTAAATTCATTGCATTATATAAGGAAAATCATATGCTGCCCACATCAGATATTTTTACATGGATTTGTGCATATGATGTCACTGAAATAGCAAACGCGCGCATTTTTTGTTCTCGAGCTCTCCGGCAGACCGGGAATCTCTTTGAACGTCAGGTGCCTCTATCACAATTAGAAATCTCTGCGCAGATTTTTTACATCAGGATATTGATACTTCAAAAATAACAAACAATTTTCAATTCCAATAATGAGAAAACTTCCGGTGTTTTGGCATAGTCTTTCAAAGTCATCCTTGGCCCACGACGTCGCAAATGTCAAAATAATCGACGACGTCAGGCTGACAACTTTTTGGTTGCCTGACTGACGATCCAGCTTTATATTAAAGACCATTGAGTGCTTCCAGGTTGCATAAGTGGATCGAAAGGTCTACACCCTCAGTTTTTGTTAACAAATGACATGCGGGATTTTATAACCAAATGCCGCCGCAGCTGCCAACAGCTGCTAAAACTTTCTATACCTTGGTAGCTGTTCAAAAACATTTATTTAAGGGCTAAGTATATAATTGTGTTCATTCGCTTCAAAAAATTGCTGCTAAAACTCAGGTGGTGTTGGACAAAGCTATGTAACCAATCAAATAAATGTATTAACTTATTAATATCTGTTTTAAATATCAAGTAAATTTTCTTGTAGATAGTTTATAATACCAAATAAATCAAAGATATAATTTACGTTTGGTTTAAAGTAAAATCAATGTGAGAAAAGAACTGTATATAAGGCTATCTCGTACATATATTTAAAACATAATAATCCGACCAAAGGTTTCTAAGAAACCATCTTTTTAAAGAATTATATTTATACCAAAAATTTGATTTAGAAAATATTGTGCAATAATGCAAAATAAATCGTAAAGAATCAATATGTTCATAATGTACATTTCACTTATAAGTTGAGGACAACGAATCCATCAACGATGTTGGTATTTATCCCCTGATTCATTTACATAAATGTCATAATTTAAACTCTGATACATGTAATTTCGAATGTATTAGCCTTCTGAACTATAAACAATTCCATCAAATTACCCAAATGCTTGTTGTCATTAGAGAATAGCTGGATAACTGTCATAGCACAGACGTTTCAATCATTGAGGTAGTTATGTATACATTGAATATGCATTGCACATAAATGTATTAAACAGTAATATTTAATATTAAGCTGGGCATGTTAATGCATACTAAGGTATATAATCTGCATTATTTAGTTTCACTAGCCTAATAGTTTACATAATGTGTCAAGTTTATAGGTTTGCCCGAATAGGCATATTTTAGAAAATGATACTACTGGAAATACTAGATAGATCTAATAGTCCTATTGATTTCACCCGTGTTTCGCGTATTCTCAAAGACTAGTGGTCACAAGATGTGACACTTATACGATGTTGATAATCAGTTTTAATTGTTGCCATCAAGAGGATATAAAATTACGTATTTATTAAGAAAAATAATTTGAGCTGCGTATATAAGCGCAAATAGCACAATAGTGTAGCATGCATGTATTTCAAGGATACGTTGAACCCATTGTCAGTGTAAGAGAAACAACAATCCTAATTTTGTTCTTTCTTCGGACTTGATTATTTTTTGCAAGAGAACCAATAAACCTAATTTATTCTCTTTTGGACTTGGCGCGTCTTGTCAGGATATTCCTGTTGTGTTTTGACACACGCCAATCTAATTTCGCCAATCTGGTAATTCTCGGATTAATTGAATTTTTCTTTATTTTGCTTTCTGATTGGCTGTCTTAAGTGAGCTCTTAATCCAGGTCTGGGGTATATAAATCCCACTAATTCTTCTATTTGCGTCTATTCCTCCTTTGGAATTTGGGTTTGTTGGTTCCCTTGCACTAACGGGGGGAATGCAGCGTATCCTCGAAGCAACTATATGACACATTCTTGTATTATTTCTGCTTATATACGTTGTCCAAGCTCCTTATCCTTTGCATTAAATGTATTGCACAGTGTATAAACTTATTGATATGCAGTTACTCTTTTTGAAAAGTAAGGTGAAGGGAGCTCTTTTTTAAATCCCACTATATTGCCACCTTTAATTTAAATTTTCGAACTTTTCATTGATCTGTAAGCTAATGTGGATAGATTGAGACCAAAACCGAGATTCTCGCTCAGGTGGAAGGCGATTCAGCACTTTTAAATATAGTGTTGAATTGTTTAGTCATTCCTTTGCATCGCCACTCTTAATTGAATTTCTTTCAATTTTATATTTTCACATTGATCTGAAAACTAAGACGTATAGAATGAGGCAAAATCCAATATTCTAGCTAGAATGAAAGCGCTTGATAATTTGGCAAATTTGTTTTGCATTTTTAACACTTTCAAACATAGTTGTAAACTGTTTATGAATTTGTTCATTTTATCGCTCTGTCCGTTCGCATGGTAACTGTTGTAAAAATAACTTTATCAAAATGGAATTTCAGTATGTTGTTGAGACGGTCTGTTGGATATATAAGAAGATCTTTAAATTAACATTGCCCTCAATTTTAAACAACTTTACTGAGTGGATTATTGTACCGCGCAGCACAAGTCCTCATACCAGTTTATGCGGTTCTGGATAGTTTTTTAATTAATTTCAATTTGCTGCAGCGGTATGCAGTAAATGAATAATATCAACCAATTAATTTCGGATTTAACCTAGCTTGAAAAAATAAAATACATTGAATCCTTTAGAACCTCATTTTTAAAACATTTTTTAAGTGCAGTTAAAATACATCAATTGCATCGTAAATTTTAGAGGAGATTCAAATTATGTTATATAAAACATTTCAGCAAAATATTTTAGACAGTTTTTTAAATAAAAATTACACCCATGATATATGGTGGCCAACGGTCCTACCGTGCGGAAAACACCGTTTCTCGTTAGATCACCGAAGTCAATCAGCATCGGGCGCGGTTAGTACTTAGGTGGGTGACCACCTGGGAACACCGCGTGCTGTTGCCACATTTCGGGCGCGGTAGCTCGGTGGTTTGCGCGCTGGATTTGCACGCTGCCACAACTGCCGCCGTGTTCATGCGGAGTAGGATCACGTTAAACATGTGGGTCCGTAAGTCCTTCCGAGAGTTTGGTGGTAGGGGAAGGAGGGTACGGTGCCTGTGGATGCCTCCCCCACTGGGTTCCCGTCTAAGTTGTGTGGCACTTCCCGGCCGTCCAAACGGTTACCTTACACCTTTCTAGTAGGTCGGATGGTCTGGATCCCAACAGTAACCCATCGTATATGAAGGGATTACGCGACTCAGTGCAAAATAAAATATGACGTACGTTTTATTTTCGTTGTGTAAAAATCGTGACTTTTATAAATCGTTTAAATTCATATTTATTGTTTCATCCGTTACAAAACCGCTTTATTTTTGCATATTATCTATGTATCTAAATTCTGAGTCAATGCAATTACAATATATTTTAGTTTAAATGATCACTAAACTTTGACTCATTCTTCAACGAAGCCTAGTTTTAACGTATGCAGAATGTAAGCAAATCAAGCGATTGCAAGGCGAGTTGTATAAGAATTGCTGAATTTTTATCGCGCAATGTTATTTAGCTCTGGAGTCTGGATTATAAGTGATATAAATGAAATATTCATTGATTTTACATAGATAAGCAGACGATCTAAGCCATTGCCTTTATGAAGTTTTAAGTTTCCAATATAAATTATTGTAGTATTATTATAATTTAAAATATATCACCGCTGAATGTATCTCATTTTAAAGATGTATAAATAATATTGCATTTCAGTTGGAAAGTGTTTCATGCTTTATGCATGATTGATTTTTATTGTTTTATTATTCTTTGAAACTGTCATCCCGAATTTAAATTCTTGACATTTCTGATTTTTTACCTGCTTTCGGAACATGACAAATTCGTTTGCCATTAAAACCAATATTCTAACCACGGTGACGTTTCTTGATGACACATCAGCCTTTCATGCCTTCGCACAGTCAATTAGTCAGTTTAGTGTGTAACATAGAGATTGACGGCATAAAATAAAAATGTCTTTAATATACAAATTACCTCTAATATGAGTAACAAATCCATCAATAATGCTGATAATTGTCACGTGATTCATTTACATAAATGTCATAATTAAAACACTGATATATGCACTTTCGAATGTATTAGCTTTCTGAACTATAAACAATTTCATCAAATTATCTAAATATTTGGCAGTATATTAAGAATAACCGGATATATGCCAGACATGCATAGCCGTTTCAACCATTAAAGCAGTTATGTATTTATTGAATATGATTTGCACATAAATGCATTATACAGTAATATTTAATATTAAACTGTGCAAGTTAATGCATTCTAAGGTATACAATCTGCTCTAAGTTTCACTAACCTAATGGATTTCATAATGTGTCAAGTTTATAGGTTTGTCGTAATATATTCAGGAAAATAGGTATTACTGAAGATACTAAATGAATATCATAATATTTTAATAATAAATATTAAAACTTATTTATGTAAAGAACTAAAATATCTTAAACATAAAGGATGCGAGAACAAATAGTTTTCATACAATGTCTCAACTTCTATAGTTTTCTTTAAAAATATAAATTACTATTATGTAATCCTATCACAGACAAGGAAACTCACACTCTTAAAACATTAAGTTGCCACTTTTATTTGTTAAGATTTATTTTGTTTAATAAAGTATTGTACTTAATGTCGAAAATTGTCGTCTGAATAAAAAAAATCAGTTTAATTCGGTTATGAACAGTAGTCAGCATTATTATGAGTGCGCAAATTTCATCTTCCTGGGTCACTGCGCAGATTCTGAAGTGTTTAGATAAACTCTACGACCCTCACTGGGACAAAAAGTCCAGCCCCGGTTCTGTCTCATAATGGATACTTTAAGTGTGCAAAGAATTAGCCAAATCAAAGAAGAGCGCTCTGAAGGGGCTCTAGATAAATTTTCCGACCTCTATGGGACAGAAAGTCCAGCTCCGTTGTTAGGTATTGGCCCATAATCATTGCAACAAGTGCACACACATTCAAAATCAAAGAAGAGCGTCTGAAAGGTCAGTTAAATTTTCAGACCGCCTCGGGACAGAAAATCTGGCTCCTTTGTTAGGTTCTGCCTCACAATGGATACTTTAAGTATGCAAAGGTTCAGCAAAGTGAGAAAATAGTTTCTGAAGGGTTTGGAAATAATTTTAAACCCACCATGTCCTTCGGCATCGGGGGGAGGAGGGGGATGGATCAAACATCTAGCATTGTTAGGTTCTATTCAATAGTCAGTACTAAATGTGATGCAAATATTCAGCATTTTACGTTAACGAGAGGCTTTTGAAAGGTCAGTAAAGACTTTTTAAACCCCCATTTTCACCTCTTCGGGATTGAAATCGAAAATCTGGTTCCGATAGGATTTGTCAGGAAGTCGTCACTATAACAGTGTATAAAAAATCAATCCTTTTGTTCGGTGGTCTCAAAAGTGGGGTATATATTCCCTAGGAGGTACGCGAGTCGACACAATGTAATATGGAAATTATGTATTAGAAACTGCTAGGAAAGTTAAATTCAGTTATCCAAACACTGGATCTCAAAATTGCAAGCTAAAAGACAGCCCTAAGTTAAACATATTTATTATACCATGTCAGTCATATTTATTGCATCACTGTTGAAGTATCATATAATTTAATTCACTATATTTTATGTTTTCGTATGCTTTCCGCACAGCACAAATATCGAGATCATATCCAGATTACACTCCATTGATCCAAAATGCGTCCATGTATAAAAAATGCATCCAATAGATATCCTTAAGTAACGTAATCGGGATCATCCAAAGTCTATGTCTATATTACGTCTAAAATTTACATGCTCTGGATGATGAATTTAGTATTTGCCTATTTTTTATCCATGATGGATGTAATATGGATGTTATGGACGATCTAGTCCACATTATATCCACAATGGACGATAAATGACCTGGACCTGTGTTCGTTTTTAACCACTTGAGTGGCTTGGACGAGATATCACGTCAAAAAGAATTTCCCCGTTCAGTGGACGGGACGTAATATCTCCCAGAAAATTTATGTGCCACAACTGCCTTGACGAGCCCCTAGAACGGAGCAAGCTTGCTTTCTTACAATACAACAGTTGCATTGTCTCATTTGTCGGAAAGAATAAGGTGTGTTCTTTCCAAAAGGACAAGGTGTGTTCTTTCCGACAAATCCGGAACGTAGATTTATGACCGGCCATTGCGTGAACTCGACCCAAAGATCTCTATCTTGCTCCGCCAACGATGCTACTTTGTCTTTAGCTTAAGCCTTTCACAAATCCCAAATGCTAGGTAAATAGCTTCTTTGAAATTCCAGCACTTTAAAAGTACTTTATTTAAAAGGTATTATAATACGAAAACTAAAAATTCCAACTACTTACGGAAGCAATACCAGCTTCTCAAAAAATTGTAAAATGAACAATTGCATTAACAATTCTTAAATAAGCATTACTTCGTGTTTTCTAATGCTTTATTAACATGTTTTCTCCTTTTCACAGTAGTTATGAACATGTTATAATAATTTGTGATATTTATGATTTGTCTTCAAGAAGAAAGCTCATTTACTTTCAAAACCATCAATACCATTTTTTTACTTTCTCAAAAAATTGTTTAAAAATATTGCGTTCTAAAAAATTCAAATTCCGGATTTAAGCAGAAAATCACGTATAAAGGTCTTCTGGATCCGCTTAGTATACTTTAGTAAGGTTATCTTTACGTGTTTGTGCGAGCTTGTGAGGTGGGTGCACTATAACACAAGAAAAAATACAGATACACCTATCAAATTTTATATGTTATTATATTGTGCAAAAAAATAGAAGACGTTTTAGTAATTCTCATGATTACAAATCGAATTATTCGAATTTTTAAAATTCTTAAGCATTATTTTCTATGGAAAACACTCTTAATGGTAATTTATCGAACAATGATGGTAGTATATAATATATGAGAGAAATTGAGGATTTTAATAACGCAATGGAATTTAATAGTTTCAAAATAAGTTATAAGCCAAATACTATAATTAGTCGATGTTGCCGACTTGAAAAAATCAACTATTACAATAAGTAAATAAATAAATAAGAACCATTTCCAAGCAATAACTTGGATACGAAATCTGAAATGATACATCGTTTTTTTTCCATCCTGATATTGATTGTGATGAAAGTAGAACTATATTCAATGGCATGTAAATTGATAAGAAAGTCGACTGGAGACTCACACTCCAGATAGTGTGTATATTGAATACAAATATAGATTTAAATATGCAAAGAAATGAGAAATAATTAATTCTAATTTTGTGGATGGTATCTCAATTTTCATAAGTCTCGTAAGATATCTTAGTAATACAAATAATTAAATATATTTTATGAAAAATCGTTTAAGTTAACATTATTATACATTTTATAGATGTTCAATTACACTACAAAACATAATACTAAGTGGTACAAACATTATTTCATTTTGCGATACTTTTATAGATATTTGTTAAATTCCCGGTTTCATATCATTAATGTTTTTTATTAACAATTAAGTATAACATTCTACAATCGATCTAGTTTAACTGCGTATAAACAAAGCAGTACCATCACTGTTCCTGTTATCACCATCAATATTTTCTAAAGAAAATGCCATGGAAATTCAAATAATTCGAGTTCAAATCATCAAAATTACTAAAAATGTTCTCTAGTTTAATTTTTAACATAATGCATCTACACCTGAAATTTAATAACAGTACGTGTATTATATATTGAGTTATTTGTATACTCACCCTACAATAAGCTTAAACATACACGTTTTTCTCACAGACAGACATATTTTCAAAGGTGTTCGGAATGATTTCAAGATCTTAAAATTTCTTTACCTGGCAAAATCTCGAATTATATACTTTCAATATGAATCAGTACTTTTTCTTTATAGCAGTGTGAGAAAGCAAAAATATGCACAGCAATGATTTTCAATTTAGGACAAATAAAATGTATTGTTTTCTAATAAATATTTGTCAATATTTGCATTTCGAATTTTGACGTAATAATTGAAATTAATGCCTTTTTATGCCGCATATTTCTGCCTGTTAATGAACGTCTTTTGAATATAGAAAATGATATGTTATTCCACGTAATGCAACAGCTATACAAGTTTTAAAAATATCTTTAATACATATATCAGAAATGTATTTTTAATATTTTACATTGGATCCATACCTTCTAAAACCCAAAACTTCAAGCAATTAAGAAGGAACACATAATTTCATCATTTTCAAATATTTTTATATGTTTTCTTACACATAAAGTTATTTAAAGAAATTAATTTATCAAACCAATAAGTATTCTATGTATGGTAAATTTTAAAGGACATAGCGATAGTTTTTTTTATTTTATTATTCTCTGCTAAACTCATTGAGCGTTTTTTTGTGCATTGCCTGGATTATAATATTGTTAGGAACGGAAGGTTAGTGTAGGAGGGGTACAGTTGAATGATTAGACCAGCAACTTTAGTGGAAATGCGTATCATACGGTTAAGAAAGTGTTACCACAGAGCAGCTGTCGTTCTGTTTAATTAGGAAATTTCTCTGCAATTTCTTTTCATTATTCTGTTTCTCGGGCACAGCAAGAAAAATCCTGAACATGTTAAAAAAGGTATTTGTAAGAGCGGCGTATAAGATTGTCCCACCCCATTGTTAAGCAGATTTTCCCAAAGTCACAACCTCCCGGCGATAGCCAGGGAAGTATTGAGTTTCTACAGTCATTTAGGACAGGGATGCATATCGAATGATTCGGTCACACTGAAGCATTATTTCTTTTACGAAACATGCCATCCTGTAAATTAAAAGTGGCTTAAAATTATACATTTATATACATTTTTATAAAGACGTTCATTTTATATTCACCAACATTAATTGCATTTGACAATTAAAAGTGCCCGAAACTCCATTTTAGATTTAATTGGAAATTCTGAAAAATTCCGTAAAACAGCTCCCCCCCTCCACCTTTAAGTAGCGGGAAAAATTCGGAAGAAATAAAAAATTTCATTGTCGAAAAAAATAAATTTATTGATAAAGGCGCATTTTATTTTTTATAGCTGAAAATTCTGCTGAAGCACCTTTCTCTCTACACACTCCACCGTATCTGAGGGGAATTGAAGGAATTCTTATTATTTCTTTTAACAGAAAAATCTGAGGGAGAACCCCCCCCCCCCCCCTACAACTTCGATTTTCAGTCGCATTTGAGGGGGTGAATCGACGGAATTCTCGCAAAAAATGTGTTCAACAATGCAAATGGAAATTTTAACCTAAATCTAGTCATACGTATATATTAAAACAGAAATAAACATCTTCTTTTTCATATCCTCTCGTCATCACTAAAAAAATTGCGACAACTACTTTAATAAATACTTCCAACCCTAAATGGGATAGGGGCCCAAAAATTGCGCACAACGAATTTATAAAACTCTCTATAGCAATATTTTTCAATGATATATTAAATTTTAATCTTTATAAAATTAATTGGGAGGCCATATGTTGAATCTGTTAAGTTGTTTTCTTAATATATATATATATATATATATTAATCAAAATTTAAAATATGCCTGTTTATTTGTTTGTATCATTATCCCGAGAGAACGGCTACATCAAATTTCATGAAATGTTGATATGTAACATTGATAAAATACCAATTAAAATGTAGGCATCCTTCTGTATATATTCTTGTTCTTATGACTGATTTTAATTCCATTTTTAAGCAATGTAGCTAATTACAACATATGGTTTTTTTATTACATTCTATCAAAATTATTTATAGTTTTTGATTCCATTGTGGTTATTATGTTAATCGAGTTACGTTTTATACCGAAATCATCTGCTGGCAATTGTTATTAAACTAACTGTTGCAAATCAATAATATAATTAACGATTATTTGATTTAAATGTCTAAACTAAGGCACCATTTAATGATCAGAGATGAAAAATTATTTGAAATACCCCAATTTCGGTGTCAAATGAACAATAAAACGTATGCTTTTGTGCTTAAACCTGAAACGATTTTTGATAATCATATTTTTATTATGCTTTCTGATGCCACATTTAAAGAACTTTATCTGTCTAAATAAAAGTAAAAATACAACATTTGTCTCACTATCATAGGAGCAGGCTGTGCCGATTTTCATAAAATTTTGAATGGTAACCTTGGTAGAGTCCCCCTTAAAATTTACGTATATGCCTGTCCTTTTGTTGACCTAATAACAATTGGGTTCAAAGAGGACCCAATCGTTATTTTAGTCTCAACCTACCTAGGTGGTTTTCGATTCTCTTTACAATAAATGCAAATTAAAATCCGATAATGCGACCCAATCGTTGTTTTTGGCTATATCTCTAAAATTACGGACGCTTTATAAATTGACGAAAAAAAAACCTTTTAATCTCAAAAGCCAAATAAGAAATATCTCTCTAGAATTTTACCAATAATAAGGAGTGCATAAACTCAGTCTACAAAGAGCGAATTGTTTATTTGTAAAATTCTCATTATCTATATAAATAAAATTGTAAGTTGTGCTCTGTTTATTATATCAGCACGGGAGAACTCACCTTTTTCGTTTGTGTGAGAATTATTATTAAATTTTAAAGAAAGGCTCCAAATATTAATCGTTCATCGCAAATTGTGCATTTCGTTATATTAGATACATGCAGTATACCTGCTCTTTGTATGGAATATACATGGCATGCTTCATAATTGCGTTGGCAAATTGAATTAGCCGCTATACCTCCAAATAAACCTAAATTTGAAAATTCGATAATATGGTAAGATATTATTCGAAACCCAATTTGTTGTGTATTCCAGGTATATTATGAAAACTATCACGTAAACCACATACACAGAACCCGCCTGTAAGAGGTACCTCCTAAATTAGGATCGCGATCTTATTGCAGATAACAGTATTTATGGACCAGTTTCGCGGTTATTATGCACTCATCCGCATAAAATAGCCTATAACTATAATGGCAGATTGAAAACTTGTTATGTGGCACAGTTTTACGAATTCTTAATACTTCAACGTTTTTTCATATTGAAGCTTAAATGTATGTGGCAATGTGACTATTTAAATGATACACAATATGCAACAGGATAGTTAATATTTATTTAAAGTTAAACGAGTGTATACTTGTGCAGTATATAAAATGTAAATTTTATCGTTCTATGTAACTCGTAACTCTTTACGTTCATGTATCCGTTTTGAATTATTTTTATATATTATAAAACATATTTCGATATATTATAATACTCTGTATATGTAAAGGAAAGTAATGTTATGTGATCAAAACGTCTAAATTTTGAAATAGACTTACACTTTGAAATACCAATTAACTTTTTTTGAATAATTCCTTACTATTGTATGGGAAAATATGAAGAATTTGTGACACTAGGGATTTTTGACACACTTGAAACATTTTGATTTAACCCAGTTAAATTAAAACATGAATGCATTTCTCACTTAAGCTTGAGATATTCTCTACCCTTGCGTGTTGTGTGAGAATAAAAGTATAGTCAGCTAAGCACTCAGTAAATATATTTGAAAAAATACATTTATTAGATTTTTTTTTCCAAATTATATTTGTCGGAATTTTTATAAATCTGAAAAAGGATTTAAAATTAGTATATGTCTGCAACACATTCATATCTTCCTAAAACATTTTAATACAGTCAATATAAATAAAATCCTAAGAAACTTCCATTTCATTCCGTTTAATTCAAAAACTACATTAAGCAAGCAGAAACATTTTCGTAAAAAAGAAAATATTAGAAATCATTGATTACTTCTCTTAAAAACCGTTGTTTCAACAATAGCTTCCATGTTGTAAACTTCAATGAGCAACTTGATAATAGCATTTTAGTTGTATATGATCAAGATAAAGATCTAGAATGAAGTGTTGTTATTGAGACCCAGACCGTCCGACCTACCAGAAAGGTGTAAGATAACTGTTTGGACGGTCGGGAAGTGCCACACAATTTGGACCGTTAGCTGACGAAAGAAAATCCAGTTTTTTATTGACAATAGTTGTAAACCAGTTTTTTGCTGATTGTGCTCAAAATTATGTGCTTACTTATCCATTATAGTTAGAATTTTGGTTTTTAGTGTCATTCGATCAGTTTTATCTTCGAAACCAAGATATAAAAGGGAGAGTTCGAAATGTGAGGTGATGTTTCAAATTAGGGGTGAAGGTGAGAAGAAATAATCAAAATGTTCAAACGATTTCTCAAAATCATGAAATACTTTAGCTCAAGCTAATGTTTGGTTTCATACAAACCGCCTATTTTGGTTTCATTTAAACCATATCGGTTTCCGTGGAGACGAAGATTTCTCAAAATTTTATAGATAAGTTACCTGTTGGTTACGCTAATACTGATGCTGATTAGAATTTGATATGATGTGAAAAAAAGGCTAATTTTTGGCGAAATGATCCGAAAAAATTATATATCTTGCTAAACACTAATTGACCGAATTTCACAAAATTTGGAAGTCATTTATGGGTTGCCCTGGTTCTAACCATATTTCGGTACCTGATCTAAAGAACCTGCTCTCTCTTGAAAAATGGTCCAAAAAATCTCCAAAATATATAAGGGCGATATTGTGCTCGACGTCATCCGTAGTGTACGTTTAATATTACACCACCTCTTACCCCTTTATCTGATGAAACTCACTTTACCTGATGCAACAGTCGGGTGTTTAACGTTATATCAAATATTTACTTGGGAAATATTGAATTTTTCGTGTTCAAGCAATATTTTTGTGTACCACTGTATTTAAATATATCTGTGAGTAAATGTATGTATGATGCTAGATATTGTCATGTCGCATTTCTGCGCCATGAGCCTTTTCGTATTTTTCTGTGAGAGAAACATCCTTCTCTCCGTCCGTGCCTGTGCTGTGTTTTTCGTTAAGACTTGTTTCTATTGAAATTGCATTAAAAAGCGCATTTGGTCGTGAATTCGTTGGAATGTCTGGACTTGGTGTCTGGCCGGGATGCGTGACGTCGGCTCACTTGTTACTAGGAGAAGCGCGCCTGTCCAATCAGGAAGAGGCGAAAAGCGAAGGAGAACTTTTTTTTCGTGGGCTCGAGCGACCCACACTTTGCTCTCTTGGAGCTGAAAACTTCCGACTGAAAGGTCGCATCGAAAGTTTTGTCTGGTAAAGACAAAGGGTTTTAGCCGAAATGGCTAACTGGCGGAGATGGGCATTTTGGTTCTAAGGGAAACCGCCCCTGCATTTCTGGAGATGATTGAAGAAGATCCTGGAAACCTACATTAACTTTTCTGTACATTTTCTAAAATATATTTTTTATTCCAGGAAATCTATCCGACATCGACGCCAAGCTTGAAGTAGTTATTCCGAAATGATTCAGATCGGTGCCAAATAGACTGATGTCCGGTACTTAAAGTTTTTGGACTTTTCCTCATCTTTTTCCTTTGAGAACTTTTTGTTCTGCCAAAAACCGTGCACACCCGATGAGAGGTATTTTCTGCAAAGCTTGAAATGTATAATAGCCAGGTAACATTTTCTTTACGAGAAATTTAATGCCGTACAGCACTGGCATAACGAGGACTAAATTCTATAAATATGACGGGCTCATGTAAGATTATATTGTGTTTAATTTAAATTCCTGATTAAATCAGATGATTTTTGAATATCTTAATTATTGGTTGCTATATTATTTTGACCAGAGCAGTAATGTTGAATGTGTTATAATAGATAAGCTCTGAAGTCTCTGAATTAAAATTTGAAAGCTAAAATGCATATATTCATTCTTGAAAATATTAAATAAATATTAATTTGTGTAATAAATGAGCCTGATTTTTGTGTTGCCTTTGTGTTTTACTCACTGCAAATCATTTGGGATTTAATTCTCCTAAACTGGGAAACCCTTTAAAATTTGAACCTGGTGTTTTTATTGGTAATGTTGACAAAATTATTTATGTTAAAATTAATTGTTCTCTTTGGCATTTTGAAATTACGATCACGTCCTTGTGGGTAGTGGAGTCAGTAGATGCTGTTTGGTACTGATTCCGTTCCCACAGTATGCTCAAAATGTACATATTGTACAAATTGTACATATTGATTTGTAAATTAATGTAACTTAAATTTAACATTGCAACACTGTTAAATAGAAATTTGGACTATTGAAAATGAATATGTTATCCCTTCTATTGAAAACATACATTAATGTATTTACTGCCCACTTTCATTTTTTATTCCAAACATTGTCAAACATATTTAAAAACCTTTTAAAATAAATTGTTTTAAATGAAAATGCCTTTATACTGCATATGTTCGTCCATTGCACTCTGAAGCAGGAACACAAGCGTATACACAACTTTTCATAAAAATGATTAGCATACATTTCATAATCTAAACCCAGATGCATACAGTATCTGATATATTAGGCTCTTGAATTGTAAACAGTTACTGCAAATTATTCAAATTCATGTTAGCAGTAGATGAGCAACTGGATATTTAAACATTTAGTCTAACCATAGACGTTAATCATTAAGATAGTAATGTATACATTGAATTCACATTGCATATAAATCAATATTTAATAATAACTTTCGGGCATGAATGATTGCTAATATATTCATACTACAATATTTAATTCAAATATAATATGTTGAAGGAATGCAAAAAAGGATGGGGTTGAGGAACCGCGAGAAGGCATAAATTTAATTGGAGACCAGACGTATTTTACATTTGTTCAAATTGGTTCCTTAGCAAAGTATAGGTGATACAGGGTGCCCACTTATATCCGTTACACCCCCCTTAACTTCTAAACGGTGACAGCTTAGGCCATACAGTTGGTGTCTAGGTATAGTAAAAAGACTATGCGCTACTAGATGAGACAACTTACAACGCCATCTATTGGCAAATTTTTGAATTAGCGGTCCTATCTCGTAAACGGTGAAAGATACGTCAAAAAAGTCAATTAGAAAGTTGTAGAGCACTCACGATTTAGTACGAAAAGATACGCTGCGCACATTAATACTCAAAACATAATGCAAAAAATGAACATTTGTTTGATTGTGAAGCGAAGCGAGAAAAGACCGCCTTACGGACTAAATACGAGCCTGTGTTGGGGCGCAGGGGAAACGCACGTGATTCGCATTCATGAGGACCATGGTTCTGTCCCCTCCGGTTGCGTGTTTTACTGAATGTCTCTAAAAACCATGAAAACGTTCTGCTGATCTTGCAAAATTGTCTCTCCAAACACACATCTCAACTCAACCTTGTCTGGTATAAAAATCACATGGATCTCATGTATTATGCAAATGAGGATGGAACGTCATACCTGTTCACCAGAGACTTCTACTATAAAAATGATATTTCTGCTGCGTTGTACGTAAAAGCGGTGAGGTATGGCAAAATTTGGCAGTAACGAATATTGCGAGATGTTGTTAATTTACGGTAAATGTGGGCGTAAGGCAAAATCAGCTGCAAGGCTGTATCGTGAACGTTTCGCTCAAGGCCCGCATCCTACACGGCATACCATCTTAAAAGTTGCAAAACGTTTAAGGGAGACGGGCTGCGTGACCAGTCGACTTTGAATTCTTACACATCGTAATGTAGGACGCAAAGTGCATCCTGAAGATGTGCTAGCATACGCTCTCGCCCATCCTCAGAGAAGCACAAGAATGATCAGTGAAAATTGTGGCCTCTCAAAAAGCCCCGTCTGGAAAATCCTGAATGAATCAGGTGCTCATCCATACCGATCCACACCTGTGCAGGGATTGCTGCCAAGAGATTCTGAGAGACGTTACACGTGGTGCAACTTTATGATGAATAGTTTAGAGATCCACCCAACAATTCTGGCAGACATAATATGGACGGATGAGGCATGTTTTTCGAGGAACGGAATGTTTAATAGACAGAACGTTCATACCTGGTAGCTGGAAAATCCGAGATATGCCGTCAAAGTTCGACATCAATAACGCTGGTCGATTAATGTTTGGTGCGGAATTTTTAATGACAGTCAAACTGGACCAGTATTTTACGAGAGTACGTTAACGGGACAACTGTACTTGCAGCTTCTGCAGGATGTAATAACCGACTTTGTTGAGAATCTACCATTGCACAAATTCCTAAATGTATGGTTCCAACATGACAGCGCACCTCCGAATAAGATGTCAAACGTTCAGCAGTACCTAATAGAGAAATTCCAGAATCAAGGCATCGGGTATGGTGGTTCCGTCGAGTGGCCCCCGCGCTCACCTGACTTGACCCCATTGGATTTCTTCTTATGGGGACACATAAAAGGTCAAGTATATGTGACCCCATCCGACAACATTGCAGGATCTTCGACGACGCATTACTGATGCTTGTGCGTTCGTAACACCTGCCATGTTGCACAATGTGCAGCGAGAAATCCAGTCCATGGTGCAAATGTGTATAGTGGCTAACGGAGAGTATTATGAGCAATATACTATTGTAAATAAATTATCCTGAAGACAGGGAAATGCTTCAGTTTTTTTTTTCTACTCTTTATGACATGACAATTTTCGAAATCGTGAGCAAACAAATGTTCAGTTTTTGCATTCTGTTTTGAGTATTAATGTGCGTAAGGTATCTTTTCGCGCACTAAATCGAGAGTGCTCTACAACTTTATAGTTGACTTTTTTCACGTATCTTTCACCGTTTACGAGATAGGACTGCTAATTTGCCGATAGATGGTGTTGTAAGTTGTCTCATCGAGTAGCGCATAGCCTTTTTACTATGCATAGATACCAACCTTATGGCCTAAGCTGTCACCGTTCAGAAGTTAAAGGGGGTTTAACGGATATAATTGGGCACCCTGTATATAGGTTCCGAATTTGGTTGCATCCCATCCCTAGGAGGTCATTTATATTTAGAAGGGATGATATATTCTACAATGGTGGTAAGGGGGTGTTTTCATGTTCTGAATATTACATTGCTCACATTGCTGTTAACACTGATAATTTAAATAATTATTTATATTTCAATTAGTTATCTTTTAAACATGGTTCAATTTATATTTTAAAAGAAAAGAAAACAATTATCGTGCATCAATAAATGTAGGAGATGCCGCTTTTCAGCTGTCTACATAACAAGATCCGCTTAACCCCCCTCCCCGTTTTAATTACTGGAGTGGTCACGTTTCGCTACCATTCTATGCACGGTATGGCTAATTTTAAATTTCTTACAAATCGAAATTTTTGTTCAACAATATTTCATTTCTGCTGGTACGAGTATTTTAAAAAGGAAATATTTCCCCTTCATGAATAAAATTTAATTTATTACCAGTTATTTTATTTTCGTGAGTCCAAGATATATGTAGTCTGTGTAGTATATAAAATATTTATGATTCCTAATAAGCATACAAAGGCCCTAGACTGATAGACGCCAATTTACAGCAACTCTGACCCTAGAGGTCAGGAAAGCCATAAATAAGGTGGCTCCAAGTACAGGTGCGGACGAGCCAGAAAAGTTACTGGAGATTAAAGATGAAGCCATGGGATTGGTTTAAGTTTTAACCAATAAGGGAGTAATGCCGTACCGTCCTGAGGTCAACCAATCATCGCCGAAGAGGCGTATCTAGGCCTCAGAAAAAATAGGTGCAACAGGCAGAATAGTTGAGATATTAATTTAGTGATACAAGTGCATTCAGAAGGTACCACAAACATACAAGATCCGGTTATGCATCAAGGTTCTCACACAGTGCAGTCATGTTAGATTATACATCAAGTTAATATGACAGTGCAGTCATGATGCTGTCAGTATGCAGATATATAAGCTCGTGCAACAACCAATGACCCACAAGGTACGTGGATCATTGACAATTGGGTTAAAGACAACAGGAATGTATGTGAAAATCAGATATTATAAAAGGTTATAATCCTGTTTGAATATTAATATACCTGGTCTCACATAACCAATCTCCTCTTTAATTATATGTGATAATTGATGTAGTCTAATTATGATTATAAGGTGCTTAATAAATATGTATTTTAAAGTTAAAATGGATAAAGTTAATTGCGTAGTATTCTGTAAATATATTTTATTCTAGGAACTCGCACCAAAAAATTATGGTGGGTTTTATAGGCAGCACAATTCAATGTTTACGACTTAAGGGTCAACTTAATTCTGAGCAATTTAATAATTACTAGCCGAATACCCGTTGAAAATCAACGGTCTCACGATAAGCAAGCTCTGAATAATATAAATTTTTAAATAATTTGCGTTTCACACTTATTCGGTAAATCGAATGTTTTGAAGTGCAGAACCCCCTAAAGAGGAAAATATTGGAAAACTTAAATTATTCGGTTCTTCCTTTCGAACTAAATATCCGTACACCAAATTAAAGTCTCTACCTCACCCCGAAGCATATTATTTTATCATTTTCCCTTTCGAACGTTCTTCTGTGGAACATACCCATAAATGAACATTTTTGAAAAACTCTGTTCCTCAAGGATTATTTATCAGATGATTGGCCATATACCAAATATCAAGCCTCTATCACATTAAAAAAATCGTATCTCATTTATTCGGAAAATCTTACATATTGATTTGTGGCAGCCCCTAATGTAGCAAATATTGGAAATTTGAAATTGCAGACTTTCTTCCTTTCAAACTGTTTACTTGTACACCAAATTTGAAGTCTCTATCCCATCGCAAAGCATGTGTTTTCTATCACTTCACCTTTTGAACGTTTTTCTGTGTAGCATTCCCTTAATGAACATTTTTGTCAAACCGTATTCATCTTTGATTTTTTTATCAAATGATTATCCCATATACTAAATTTGAAGCCTCTATCACATTGCAAAAAAGGCGATTCTCATTTGTTCGTCAAATCGAATATTTTAGTCAGCTACACCCCCTAAAGTAGCAAATGTTGGAAAACTGAAATTGCACACTTCCTTCCGTTCCAACTTTTTACCCGTACAACAAATGTGAAGTCTCTATCTCATCGCGAAGCAATCTTTTTCTATCATTTCACCTTTCGAATGTTTTTGTGTGGAGTACCCACTTAATTATACATTTTTGAAAAACTCTATTCGTCTTTTGTTTTCTATCAGATGATTCGCCCATATATTCAAAACTTTATTCAGAAAATCTAACATTTTAGTCGACGGAGCCCCCTAAAGTAGAAAATATTGGAAATCTGAAATTGCGCACTTTCTTCTTTTCGAACAATTTACCCATACACCAAATGTAAAGTATCTATCTCATCGCAAAGCATTCTTTCCTATCATTTCGCATTTCGAACATTTTGGTGGGGAGCACCCCCTCTTGAGATCGTTTACAAAAAATCGATTTTTTCAGGGGTTTTATCGAACGACCAAGCCGTGTACTAAATTTCAACTCTCTATCTGTTCGGGAAGTGCATAAAAACGCTTGACAGATGGAGAGCCGGGCAGATGGACACTTGGCAATTTGTATATATAGATAGATAAATTCCAACATAAGGTTAATTTTTTAAATACCACCACAATTTTATTGAGTATATTGTTCTTGTTGCTAATCGCACTCGTCCAAAAATACCAAAACAAGCGGAAGACTAATAGCCGAGGTAAAGAAAAGAATATGCAGCTTCTGTTGGTCCAAGGACATCAGACACTCAATGGCTGAGAATCCGACTTGGTCTAGTGTCATCCAGTTTAGATCACACTTCAGTGGGGGTAAGAGACACTGGGACTGTGCCATCATTCCCCTAAATCTATGGATAGATTTTCCGAGATGTTTATGGCATCACTTTGTGGTATGGGAAAAGGGATTCGGTCGCTATAGATATCGACCCCATTTTGTTACGGTCTGAATTGGGTGACACTGCCTCAGGCGTACAAAAATATATATTACATTTTCGGGTAAATCGAAATGGTCTTGTTCGTCAAATCCAAGTTCTACTGGTGAAATGGTTGAAATCCAAATTCTACTTCTGTATTTCACAAGTTAATAATGTATTCAAATTTTCAATAATTATTTCGAAAATACGAGTCTGTTATTATGATATCTATCTAATCATTTTAAATTAATTCGATTTAATTTCGATTTAATTTAAAATGACACACCACAATGCTAAAAGGCCAACGGCCGTACCGTGCTGATAACACCGGTTCTCGTTAGATCACCGAAGTCAAGCAGCATCGGGCGCGGTTAGTACTTATGGTGGGTGACCACCTCGGAACACCGCGTGCTGTTGGCCATCTCGGGTGCGGTATCCCCGTGGTTTGCGCGCTAGATTTGCACGCTACCACAAATGCCGCCGTGTTCATGCGGAGTACGATCACGTTAAACATGTGGGTCCGTAAGTCCTTCCGAGAGGTTGGTGGTAGGGGAAGGAGGGTACGGTCCCTGTGGATGCCTCCCCCACTGGGTTCCGGTCTAAATTGGGTGGCACTTCCCGGCCGTCCATACAGTTACCTTACACCTTTCTGGTAGGTCGGACGGTCTGGGTCTCAACAACAACAACAACACCACAATGCTAAGGGCGCGGTAGTCCATTGGTTAGCGCGCTGGAGTTGCACTCGGTAGGCCCGGGTTCGATTCCAGCCACTGCCAAAACTGCCGCCGTGTTCACGCGGAGTACGATCACGTTAAACATGTGGGTCCGTAAGTCCTTCCGAGAGGTTGGTGGTAGGGGAAGTAGGGTACGGTCCCTGTGGTTGCCTCCCCCACTGGGTTCCGGTCTAAATTGGGTGGCACTTCCCAGCCGTCCAAACAGTTACCTTACACCTTTCTGGTAGGTCGGACGGTCTGGGTCTCAACAACACCACAATGCTAATGGCGTCAAAGTCAACATTTCCAGATACCTTAAATTCCTCGATATTATCATTGACGATAATCTGAAATGGAGCGTCCACACCTTCCACCTCAAAGAGAGATGCTATGAGATTGCTACAACCTTCAGTAAACTTGCCGGGTGTAACTGGGGAGTAAATAAATCATTTTTAAAAGAGTGGTACTTAACTGTAATTGAAAAGGTTCTCTCCTTTGGGGCGGGTATCTGGGGTAGTAAATTAACGGGGGCTCAAATTAAAACTCTTCTTTCTCTTCAGAGGATATTTATCCTCAAAATCTCTTCAGGTTTTAGGACCTCTTCTAACATCTCTCTTTTTTCTCTTACTGGAATTCCCCCATTCACCTAGTCATAAAAATTTTACACTCAAAATATGCCTTTTGGAAACGACGTGAAAATCTTTTTTCTAATTCGAATATCCCTGCCCCTTCCCTCTTTGATTTAAACTCCCCCTTTTCTGGCACTCTCCCCTCAAAACGTATCGCCCTCCTGGAATCCTCAGACCCCTTTACTTTTTCAAATATTATATATTTACTGATGGCTCTTCTCTTGAAGGCAATACAGGCTTTGCAGTGTGTATCTTCAAACATGATGTCCTGGACAAGGTCTATTCTTTCAAACTAGATAGTGAGAATACAGTATTCCAGGCTGAAATTGCAGCCATAGATTTCGCTATATCCTGGGCAACCGATAACAACACTAAAGTTAACATCTTCTCCGATAGTCTCTCCTCGATCATGGCTTTCAGATCAATCAATAACAAATCTAACTTTCTTCAAAAAATTAAAATTAAAGCTAATACTTCCAAAAAACTTATAAATCTTTCTTGGGTCAAAGCCCATACGAATAACCTTGGTAATGAGGTCGCAGATCCTCATGCTAAATTAGCAACCACTTCTGGCTCTCCCTTACACATCCCCTTCCCTTACGCTCTTCTAAAAAAGCACTGTAAAATTCTTCTTAAAAATCTTTGGCAGTCATATTTAAACGATTATATCTCCTCCCGAACCCATGACCCTGCGAGAATTTCAAAATTTCTTCCCTGTGTTGACCCTGATCTATTAATTTCCAATCAATATTTAACTTATTTTTTAACGGATCACGGCCCCTTTTTGGATTATTTGCATTTCTTTAAGCATAAATATTCATCTAATTGCACTTGTAATGTTTATGGTGATGCCGACCACTTTGTCTTTAACTGTCCTCTTACCCTCCCCATACCCCTTTCCCGTCCCACTGATGCCAACTCTGCGGTCTGGTTTTCCAGGGTTCTTAAAAACAAATCTTCTATTTCAAAAATTAAAAACTGTATTCTCGCTGCTAGGGAGATTTCTAACAAAATTACTTGATCAGCCTGACCCCTGGTCTGTGAATCCTTCACTGCTCCCCACACTTTCTAAATCTGTTTTATAAAACCTGCTCCCTGTGCCTTGGGTACTATAAGATTTTATATTCACCACCTCCTGTAACTCATATGGTTTAGTTTTTATATTTGTACATTAACTGTATATCAATCCTAATCTTTTCGGTATGTATCAAAAACATCCATTGTGTATATATAATTTGATCACGCTCCATTATGTATATATACCTAATATGTATCACCCATTATATATCATCCATACCTAATATGTATTATCCATACCTAATATGTATCGTCTTTTATGTATCATCCATAAAGAATATATACCTAATATTTTCAGTATGTATCAAAAACACCCATTATGTATATATACTTTGCATACACCCTAACCCGGATTTTTATGATTATATTTTCTCACCCTGACTTTATTCCCTTACATCCTCGGTTTCTCAACTTATACTTTGGTTTTTCATCCCCCAACTGTCATGTGTTTTTGTATATATAATTTTATATGTCATTTTTGCGTATTTTTTTTGTATTTCTGTGTATTTTATGTATTTCATGTACTTCTTTCCGTTTTGCTTTAGTTGGTTATACTTCATTTGTGCTTGGGTTTTTTTCCCTTCGAGGTTTTCCTCTCTTTTCTTTTTTTCCTTCTTATGTCTCTCTTGTATTGTATTGTATTGTATTGTATTGTTTTTATGTTTTGTTTTGTCGTTGACTTTCTTTTATTTGTCTTGTTGTAACTGTGATGTGATTCATTTTTAACCTGTTTTGTAATGTTTTGGATCTAAAATAAAGTTCCCGGCCACACACTTAGCTACAGTAAACATTCGGGTCTGTCGTGTGGTCTGGGTTTTGAACACTTCAACACCACAATGCTATTAACATTGAATTAATATTGAGAAAATAGAAATTTAGACAATTTTAGGTACTCAAAATAAAATAATTTATTTCTCGTGCAAAAGTCAAAAATACAATTTGCCTTAAAAATTCTGTATGGCGAATTATTTGGAGTAAAAATACGAAACTATTGTTTTGCCCATGAATGGAACAAGTCAGATCAGCGAGAATTATGTCAAAAAATTGATTACATAATACATATAAAAAGTGTACATATTTAACAATACCTTATACTGTGTTAATTTTGTGTAACTTTTTTTGATAAACATTACCGTGAAACATGCTGTATCTCCAGAACGGTTTATGCTAGCGTTTCAAAGATGGTGCCATCTGTTTTCTTAATTTTTTGCTTACGGGTGGGACAGGACTCCAATGCCTGCAAAGGGGGATAGAACTGCTTGGGATAGGGTATGTCAAATACCTGTCTTTTTGGGAGGTTCTTCGGTTGGGATTGACGCTGTCCCACTCGTAAGCAAAAGGTTAATATAAATAACGTACACAATGATTATTTATTTGACACCTTTGAAAGTCCTAATTTATTTATGGGTTTTTTTTTTTTCAAAAATTATTTTGAAAATATGGGAGTATTTAGAACATTTAAATCAATATTGCGTTTAAAATCAATACGGTTTCAATATTCACCGATTGTAATATTTTCCTTCAAACAATCTTATTAATCCTGTAAATAATCTTAATAACTTATTTGTCCTTTAAATAATCCAACGAATGTTCTTTTCCTTTAAATAATCATACTAACTTCCTTTTCCTTTAAATAATCATACTAACTTCCTTTTCTTTTAAATAATCCTACTAACTTTTCCTATTAATTGTGGTGCGCTTATAAGAACGATATTTAAAGTTGGCATTTTAGATTATTTTCATTAACATATATATATTAACATGGCCGTAAAATCGTACATAGTGGAACTCATTATTATTATTATACTTTGCGTTCTTTGCCTCTGATAACCCTCCAATTATTTATATTTCGCGCGAGTTCAGTAAAAGAATATTAATTAATATAATTCTAAATTAATTGCACCATTTTAACTTTAACAATAAAACATTTATTAACAACATAACATACTCGTTAAATTCATTACAAAATTATTAATATTATTTAGGCAGAGGGAGACAATGTGAGACCGATTTGTTAAAATGCCTAGAATGTGTTTAGATCTGTAATTTTTACTGAGCACATACCTTCAAGGCTGTCTTGGCTTGGCTACCAGCACGTACTTCGCCGATCATATTACTGGAATCAACTCGCAGTGTTATTCGCCTACCCGTAATTCGCCGATCATATTGTACTGCTGGCTTGAACACTCGTACTTATTTCATTCTCTTAGTCTGTTCTCTCCACATATCTAGCTGTTGTGCAAGTATCGTGCTCCTTAATGTCGAACTGTTAATCTGTTAAGTCTGTATCAACCAAGTGTCATTGTTTTCTCTTTTTTTATCGTCGTTCTTATGTCACAGGTTGTGGCTCTTTTGTCTCAGGACTAACATTCCTCTTTTGCTCCTTTTGGCCGCTTTCATGGCGACGCCACAAGAATATCCTCAATTGGTCAACCTTTTTATCCAATGTCGTTATTTCACATTTTCTTAAGAGTTCGACCCCCCTCTGTCTTGACCCCATAAATTTATGGTTTTCTGACCTTCGGGTCAGCATGCTGTAAACTTTGGCGTCATTCAGACTGCAGGTATTGTCTGATGTTTAAGACACAATGAATTACTGGCATAAAGCTGTCTCACAATACAAGTGTGAGATCTATTTCTGGTCTCACACGAATTTTAGTTCCCTAACTTTAGTAATAATCCTACTAACTTTTCCTTTAAATAATCCTACTAACTTCTTTAAAGAGTCGTACAAATTCACTGATTGTAATAAGTTCCTTTAAACGATCCTACTAATTTCCATTTGAAACTTTCCATTAGTTCGAAAGATATTACGACCACAGGCTCAAGGACACACACATTCACACATGTGTCACCGCAAAAACGTTTGATGCTTAAAATGTGTAAACTTTTCGACAATGCGAAATCAACTTTCTCGATTTCGTCATGATATTTCTCCCATACATTATACTATGTATGCAGGGAAAGTACTAATATATGCTTCGAAATTATATCCATTCATTTTTAATTAATCCCTGTTACTTACTTTAATATATTAATGATAATGAAGTATATTTGTAGAATTTAAATGTATGATTTCTTTGCTTGAAGTATAATATAATGTGCAATGGATAATTAATGCAAATTTTATACTTGAGCAAAAATATATTTCTCCGAAACATTCCTGCAAACATACTTTTAAAACAAATTACTTTCTGTTTGTGAAAAACGATAAAAATATGTTAATACACAGTTTAGTTTGTAGTTGTAGGTAAGAATTTCAAACAAAATACGAAGTTTTCGCAGTTGTGGCATTTTTCAATAAAGATCGTAACTCAAACTCAAATATTAATATTAATATATTTGGAACCTCTGGGAGAATAATTTTAAAGCAATAAGGAAAGTATAAATTTAGGAAACAGTAAACAGTAGAATTTATAAACGAATTACTATTGTTGAAAATAATTATTCATAGCTTACTTGTTTTCAACGCTGGTGTACATTTTTTATGAAAATATATCCTTAAAACTGGTGTAAATTATTTCTTGAAAATACATTTTCAAAACTGATGTTATTTATTTTATGAAAATATATCTTCAAAATTGGTGTACATTATTTTAAGAAAAGACATAATAAAAAACATATAAACATAACAACATCATAGCAATAGTACCAAGAAATTTATGAAGGAGCGGCATTTGATGGTATATAGTATGTAAACCATTTGCAATGCAACTATTAAGTTTTTTATTTTCTCCTGTATACTTATTTCGTACAGTCATACGAAGTTTTGGAAAATGTGGATGTGATATTTCAAAAACATCAAGTGCAAATAAGTAATTTTATTCAATGCAGTGAGATATTCACAAAGTACAAAATTTAGCTTTCATTATTTTGATGACTCGAATTTTGTTGAAAATTATGCAGTGCACATTTTTTTTCTATTTTAATGCATATTCGTGATTTTAAGAAAGTAGTAAAAAATGTGTTTACTCATTTTCTATAGTATTTCACCGAAATTTTAGAACGGTATCTTACCTCATCGTCCAGGAGAGATTCTGCACGTCAGTGTTTGCACTAGTGAAGAATCATCACGGATATACCATATAGCATTATTCACGATTACTAGGAAAGTCTTTATGTGCCCCAAAGAATTTTTAAGGTCCATGAGTGTACACATTATGTCTAATTATAGTAAAGTGACCATGCCCTATTATATAAAATTGATTACAGCGCCCCTAGGTGATAATTCAAAAAGTCTGGATAAGCAGCTAGGCAATAAAGCGCAATATTCTATCTCTGCTAACAAATAAAATAGATTGTCAATAACTTTGATTAAGTACTTAGGTTTCAGATTTATTAGCTACTAGCTATCGAGAGAGCGCTATGAAATGGCTAGTTAGCCATTGAGAACGCGCTGTGAAATGGCTAGATATTCATTGAGAACGCACTGTGAAATTACTAGTTAGCCATTCAGAACGTGCTGTGAAGTGTCTAGTTAACCATTAAGAACTCGCTGTGAAATGGCCAGTTAGCCATTGAGAATGAGCTGTGAAATGGCTAATTAGTTATTGAGAACGAGCTATGAAATTGCTAGTTAATCATTGAGAACGCGCTGTGGAATGGCTAGTTAGCCACTCAGAACGTGTTGTGAAATGGCTAGTTTACCATTGAGAACGGACTGTGAAATGGCTAGTTAGTTATTAAGAACGAGCTGTGAAATGGCTAGTTAACTTTTGAGAACGTGCTCCGAAATGGCTAGTTAACAATGAGAACGCACTGTGAAATGGCGAGTTATTCACATTACTGTTATTCGCAGAAAATTCCAGAAATGTATATTATTTCTAAGGAGAAAAAAAATATTATTCTGATATATCACAAAACTTTTCTAAGAATTTCTTTTTTTTACCCTTGCATTTTTCCAATACTTGCTCTTAGTAATATATAAATAAATGCTGATAAAAACAATTTTCCGGATATCTGAAAAGAGAAATCTATTAGTGCATTATGAAGTGGTATTTTTACGTTAATCAATAAGGAAAGCTTCACTATTTGCAGATTCTAGTTCCTAACAGAATAGCTTTCACAATCTTACATACCGTAGAACCTACCTGATGGGGGCGTCTCTAAAACTGTCAAAGAAATCCGCTGAACTGTTATATATGTTAAGAACACGGTCCATCAGATCGCCACTCTCCCCAAAAAATCATTATATCCAAGGGACGTGAAGAGATAAAATCAGATATTTAGGGATCTGTATCTCAACCTCTAAGATAGCTATAGACTTGAACTTTTCTATTGTAGTATGATAATAATTTCCTCTTAAGCCTCTGACAAAAACAGAAGAATACAGTTTGTGAGGTAGCACCCAAGAAGCTAAAAGTACACTTTTTCGAATTTTGCGGTCGGTCTTCCACATCATCAATTTTGACGGACCTACAGCCTTAACCGATTTTATAATGATAGCTCAGTCTGCATCTTCTATTGGGAGGGCACATACTTTATAACTAAATAACTATTAATAAATTTGATTTAGAATTTCAAAAATTAAAAACAATATTGTTTGTACATTTTTTTCAGTGTTGACGAGTATACAGCTTAAACTACTGAACACATTTTAATCAATAATGGAGTCGTTTTATGTCTTCTCGTGGGACATGCATATACACTACGTGACAATGAAAATGAGAAACCGAGAAGGAGTGGCAACCTACCCTGCAATATGCTAATTTCAGGATAGATGCAGCTCACTGAGTTATGTAAATAAAGCGAAATGCGTAGCTGTCCCTCGCACGTTGAGTGAGATATAAGGGAATGAGCCTGCAGAATCTGCAATAGTCGCCTCGTTCTCTCTGCCAAGGAAATAATTTTGCAATTTTGTTTTGTCTCAGAGGAAACGTGTAGTAGCAGAGAATACTAGGCCGTCTCCAATCCAGGCAGTTCCAGCAGACAGACGATTTTACGAGGGGTACGGTGATCGGATACAGAAGGGCAGGTTGGTCCATACATCAAAACTTAGCTGACAGCCATCTGCACGCGTCCACGGTGCACTGACTGTGGTAAAGATGGTTGGAACCAGGAAATGTAGCACGTTCGGGGGGTGCCGGTACGGTCAGAGCGACGACATCACGCGTGGACAGACCCATCCACTCGCGAGAGTTATAGGCCCCGCAGGCAATTTCCTTTGCCCTTTTGCAGCATGTTCGGGGCACCCTTGATGCTCCCATATCGACCACTACCATTATCCACTGATTGGTAGCCAGCAACCTGCACTCATGGCGAAAGTTAAGAAGTCTGCCATTGACCCAATAGCTCAGACGCCCCCGTGTGCAACTGTGTCGTGATAGAACCCCGTGGACGGTGGAATTGTACAGAGTCGTGTTTTAGACGAGTCACGCTTCCGTTTTAGCAATGACAGTCGACGCTTACGAGTCTGGCGCCGAAGTGGTGAAAGGCTCAATCCGGTCTCGTCTGTGGAACGCCACACAGCGCAACAACGCGGCATCATGGTTTGGGGCGTCATCGCCTACGATAGCAAGTCACATTTGGACCGTATTGAGGGTATTATGACGACCCAACGATACATGAATGATGTGCTGCGGCCGGTGATACTACGCTTCCTTCAGGGGCTGTCCAAAGCCATTTACCAGCAGGATAACGCCCGATCACACACGGCACGCATCCTTCAACATGTTCTGCAAGGCACCCAAGTGTTTCCATGGCAACCAGTCTTCCCTGAACTCTCACCAATCGAACACGTCTGGGACGTGATTAGACGTTGGAATTGGGAACCATGTCTCAGTACACCATCCGCATGCTCATTTACTCTGTACCTAGACGTGTTGCTGCCTGAATCGAAGCCCATGGTGGTCCTACAGCGTACTGATCAGGCGGTGTTATCGCTCAGTAGGTGTATCATGTTGTAGTAAATATCACTTATTGCTCGTTGCTGTCTCTTTCTGTTTGTCGATTTTAGCACTTTCTGCCCACTCTTTCCTGGTGTCTCATTTTCACTGTCTCGAAGTGTATGTATTTTAAGTTGAAGATAAGTTCGATTTATAATTTCTAAATTTGAAAATATATTTAATAGATGGTGCTTGGTGGTAAAGAAAAATGTGCAATATCTGCTGCATCACTATTGCGCAATTGTGTTGATAAATATTTCTACAAAAAGTTGAAATAGAATTGAAAATCGCCTCTTTATGATAAACAAAAATCCCCGTCAATTATAAAAAATCAAAAAACCCCTTCCAAAATTTTTTTAAAATCTCAAAAGGGTTTGCACCAAGTTGTTGAGGGATGGTAGCTATTTTCTTTTTCATTAATTACGATTGGAAACACCAAGTGTGACTTAGAGAAGTGTTAGTGTCAGAGTGATTGAACCTGGAAGTACAGCTCCTGTTCAGCTTAAACTTGGCGAAAACGTTTTGAAATTTTATAAGTTTCTGGGATTGAGGTTTTTGTTTTTTGCACTTGGTGAGAAGTTTTTAACCATGAAGTGGTGTTTTTAGAGATAGCAAGATTCTTTGTTGTTATGACAGATTCCGACCATATGGTGCGGTTGGGTACTTAAGATACGCAAAACCGTTTCATTGATGTTGCAATCTGCAATGAGAACGTAACTCTAACTCTATATACTTACACTTAACTTAAACTGTTTTGAGTATAGCTCAGACAGAGCTGAGATAAAGCAAGGTACAGGAACTCGTACGAGAATACCAGTGGCAACAAAGTTGCTTGAATACAAGTTGTGGAAATTTAATTTTTCAAAATCATTAATGTTAATTATTAAATTACGAAAATAATTTTGAATCGGATATGGAAAACGTGTAAGGAAAATGCGGGACGTATTTTAATTCAATTCGTATTATTAAATAAACTTTTAAATAAAATCATCTATTCAGCAATGCTATCGTAAGGTTTTAGACATAAAAACATATTTCTTCTTCAGGTCAAAATGACAAAGAAATTTCACCAAGGGTCTTATTCCTAGCTTGTACATCATAGTCCCGTGTCGATCATCAGAGGGCGCTTCTACAGTGAAGAGACGAACTCAATTACAATCACAGCGCTATAGAAGCGCTTTCTATCGTTCAATTTATAACTATGAATCAGCTTCCGCTAGGAATACCACCCCAGCACATGAAAGGCCAATAATAGTATTAGAGACTTACACCTTCGTGTGGATGTCATGGGTGCTTTATTGGATATTTTGCTTTTAGTCCTCCTCAAGCACTAATTGATTAAAAAGTTAAATTTTATAGGTATTTCTGATTTCTTTGTAGTCTTGTAAAGCCCTGCGTCTTGCCTGAAAGTTGAGTAAAAGGTGGCGATTCGTTTGTGATACAACATTTGGCTGTAGAAAGAATTGGCACACCCGAAACGATCATAGATAACACACTGGCGTTATTTTACAGAAATTTGTACACAAACTGTCTAATTCCCCCTCAAACTTTATTTCAAAGAATTTTTATAAATTAATAATAATGTTTATTATATTGCCAATCTGCTTAAATGAATTTTATTATTTTGAACGTCAAATACAGGAAATTAATTAAACAAACTTATGAAACTTTTTTTTATTTTTGCTGTAAAGTCAAAAAATAGAAAAAATCTCTCTATCTATAAACGCCAAACACATTTATCTCTATAAGTTACCGATAATAATCCGCACTAAAAAAAGAATTACATACCAATCTATCGAAAAAATACCTCTTATAGATATCAGAAAAAGAAAAACTTTTGATGCCCTATCCTAAGGTGATTTGGAGGGTGAGTTTATCAATAACTCCAGTCTCACACTTTTGGAATTAAAGTTCCTATGGAATATAATATTCTGGAACCAAAGTTCCATTTTACATTTACTACTTTACAAATTTAACTGGGGAAACAGACGCTCTAAACCTTTGGATGAGAACCCCAATCGGGATCATAAAATTCACTAGATTTTTTAAAATCTGATGTGGGCAGCACATGACTTTCCTGCAGACTCAAATTCATACATTCTTTATTTCTTTAATAATTCATTAGATTGAGTTTAATTGCACCAAATAACACTACATCTGCATTTTTAATTCAATTTTGGTTTTTATTTGGTAGCTGGACATTTTTCAGATAGGGGGGTAACAAAAATGCAAGAAATCTCAAATATCTTACGGAACGGTTAGTTCTAAAGTATAACGGAGTGTGTTATATTCTTTTCCTCTTCAAAAATTGCGTATAAAACAAGAATTTAATTGATACATTTCAGCATGCGTAGTCTTTTTTTTTTGTAATTTGGGCGATTTTGCGGACCATTTCGTAAGAAATGAAGGTTGTTTTTTTCCGAATCGTACCAAAATCGAATCAGCACCAGAGTGACCCACAAGTAAATAATCTACCGAATTTTGTGAAATTTGGTCAATTAGTATTTTAGCTAGGGTGGAAACATGAAATTTTAAAGGGCCATTTCGTAAAAAAAGGCAGATTTGTTCTTTTCCGAATCATACCAAAATCTAATCAATACCAGATCATCCTGTAAGTAACGTATCTACCAAATTTTGTGATATTTGGTCATTTAGTATTTTAACTAGAGTGGATACATGAAATTTTTACGGGCCATTTCGCAAAAAAAGGAGAGTTTTGCTTTTACGAATCCTACCAGAAACAAATCAGCACCAGGGTCTCACCCTAGTGACGGACATACCAAATTTTATGCAATTCGGTCCAGTAGTTTTTTAGTTAGAGTGGATACATACATTACACAGACAGACAGACAGACACACCGACGGACAGGCACACAGACACATACACAGACGTCACGCTAAAAATAGATTTTTCGTATTCTAGAGGTCTCGGAACGTGTAGATCAGTCGAAAACTCGAGTTGTGATTTTAGGTAAGATTCCAATATCTGCCCTATACATTACCATGCATTGCAGGGAAAGTAAAAAACATACAATCTAGTAACCTTAGGACAGAATATATAGTGTCAAAGTAGATCATGATAATAATTTTTCAATCATTTTTAACACTTTACACAAAGTTGAAAAGTGTTTATGACTTTGTTCATTCTGTCTGTCTGTCTGTCTGTCTGTCTGTCTGTCTGTCCGTTAGCACGATAACTGCCGTAAAAATGAGTTTATCAAAATGAAATTTTAGTATGTTGTTCAGACGGTCTGTAGGACCTATGAGAATATAAATAAATAATATCACCCAATTAGTTTTTTATTGAACCCGGGTTGAAAAAATGAAATACATTGAACCCTATGGGACCTAATTTTTCAAACATTTTTTAAGTAAATTTAAAATTCACGAATTGCTTCGAAATTTTTAGGAAATATTCACATTATCCCATAGAATATATAAAAAAAAAATTCAGTAAAATATGTTAAGTAGTTTTTTAATTAAAAAAATTATTTAATATAGGGAAAAAAACAAATTCAATTAAATTCTGACTTTGGGATATCTTCCAGAAAGAAAAGAGAGAGATATTATATAATAAATATCTCTCCATTTGTTAAGGTTTTGCATATGGGACTGGCTTCATATTTTAAAATAAATTTGGTAGATAACAATTTTTCATTTTTTTTAAATTTTATATAACTCTTCTTGATAAATTTAATTGATGGCATTTTAAATGCACTTTCCTACGTCCTAGAGAGTTAAAATTTGGTACACAGCTTAAATTTGTTGAACATTTTATTCGACAAAAATTTGAGGGATCTTTAAATATAGATCATACATTTTTTTCGAAATGGCCTGAAAATAATCCCCGTTCACTTCTATAAATCATTGGTGTAATATTGTTAAAAATTCTGATGTGGACAGCACATGTCTTTCTCTGCAGACTCATATTCGTTCTCTTTATTTATTCAATGATAATTTGAGTTTATCTGCACAACATAAGTATTTTAAATGACATTGAATTTACACGTTAAACTTAAATTTGGTTCTCATTTGATAGCTGGACTTATTGTCAAAGGTGGCGTAGCGAAAACGCGAAAAAACTAGAATATCTCAAGAACGGCTAGTCCTAGAGTAATTGTGTTAGTCTTATTCTTTTTGTTGTCAAAAATCACATATAAAATAGGATTTTAATTGATATAATTGAGCACACGTAGTCTTTTATTTTTATATATAACGATTTTTGCTGGCCATTTCGCAAAAATAGCCCGTTCCTTTTTCCCGAATCGTAGTAGAATAACCTACAAATGATGTATATACAAAATTCTGTTAAATTTGGTATATAAATCACTTGTAGGTTATTGAAATATTATACTCCAAATTTTGTTAAATTTGGTTCATTAGTTTTTAGCTAGAGTGGATAAAGGCAATTTCTGCGGCTATTTCGCAAAGAAGGCAGATTCTTTTATTACGAATCGTACTATAATCTAATGAACATCAGGATTTCCCACAAAAAACATACCTACCAAATTGTATTAAATTCGGTCCATTAGTTTTTCAATTAGAGTGGATGTAATATCCACACAGGCACACAGAAACATACACAGATACACCCTTACACACACAGACGTCTTCCTAAAAGTATTTTTTTCGTGTTCTAGAAGTCCCAAAACGTGTAGATCCTTTGAAAATTCGAGTTCCGATCTTCGGCACGATTCCAATACTTTGAGTACATACACATACACATATATATTATCTGTGTATTATCTGTGTATCTAAATTCCGTGCCTATGCAATTACAATAGTTGTGATTTTAAATGATCCTTAAACTTTTATTATTTCTTCAAGGAAGCCTAATTTTAACATATGCAGAATGCAAATATCTCAAGCGATTGTAAGATGAATTACATAAGAATTGCTGAATTTTTTTCACACAAAATTATTTAGCTCTGGAGTCTGGAATACAAGTTATATGAATGAAATATTCATTGATTTTGCATAAAGAATCAGATGATTTATATTTCGATACAGTTTTAAATATTTAAGTATAATAAATTACTGTAGTACTGTGAGTAGTGTGTGAATGAGAGAGCTGGACCACAGCCATAAACCTCCCCCATTAAATCCACACCCACTTTTAGAAATGTAATGGCTCTATTTTATCCACACCATTGTGATTACACAATGGTGTGAAACCCCCCATTAAAACCACACCCACTTTTAGAATGGAATGGCTCTATATCACCCATAAAAAAACCTACCCACTTTTAAAAACAATGGTGTGAAACCTCCCATTAAATCCACACCCACTTTTAGAACGTAATGGTCCTATTTCACACCATTAAAATTTCCACCCACTTTTAAAAACAATGGCTCGTAAAACCCCCATAAAAACCGGACCCACTTTTAGAACGTAATGGCCCAATATCACCCACACAAATTCGACTATACAATGGCTCTCAGACCTCCATTGAATCCCACCCACTTTTAGAAATGTAATGGCTGTATTTTACCATTAAAATTACCACCCACTCTTAAAAATAATGGCTCACAAAACCCCATAAAACCCGAACCCACTTTTAGAATCCAAAGGTTATTTCTTATCCATAAAAATCTACAACCCCTCTTAAAACGATGGTATCGAAACCCCATTAAAACTACACCCCTTCTAGAAAAGTGATGGCTCTATTTCAACCATACAAATTAAACAAATCAATGGTATCAAAATCATCCATTAGCAAGGTTCTAGCGCAAGCACCTCCCGAGAAAGTGATGGCTCTATTTCGACCACACCAATTTTCCGGAGCGAGCAAGCGAAAAGTCGTTGGGAGGGAAGGTACCCCCTTCGGCGAGCACCCCCTTTTAGAATCTGCGGGTCCGTTAAAAAATGATACCCCAACAACATTTTAAGCACTTAAAGAAAAGAATTCTAATGTTGAGAAAGAACAAAAACCATGGAACTGTTGAACAAACTAAACGCAATTAGTACATTGGAAGGAAGTTTCAAGAAGATGCATGAGCTCAATATCGACGTAAAATACCCTGTCATGGAAATTAAACAGATCACCACCAAATATGGTAATAAACTAATAGTGAAGTTAGAAGACGGCTCAAATTTGTATCTGCCGAAACGATGCGACGAAAATGCGTCCGACTATATGAAGCTTAATGAGATTAAACCTCTATTCTTTGTATATTTGGGAGCTAAAGATGTCGGGAAAGCACAACCAGGGCAAATGTTTAAATTTGAACAATAAATTTTCTTTTAATGGTATCATAACCATTAAAAAATATACACCGATTTTCAGGCGGCAACTTTTACGAGATAAAAGTCAATGGCCCTGTCTACAAACAGCTCGAAAAGGAGTGCGAGGCTGCACGGGACCCACTGGATCTTCAGCCAGCACACTGTCAAGAATGGATGAGTAACCCCACTGTCAATCCTCGAACTGGCCGGACGATAAAGAAGGACGGCCCTGTGTACAAGCAGCTGCAAAAAGAGTGTGAGGATGCCCTTGCGGCCGTGCCGCGGCCACAATTGGCAAGAAGACCATCATATTGTAACGAGTGGCTCAAAGATCCCATGGACCCCGAGCCAGTTGCCCCTGTTGTCTGTGCCCCGGTGTACACAGAGAATCAGTTGAAGAAGATGAAAAAAGATGCCTTGAAGACACTCGCCCTGCAGCTCCAAATCAACCCGGGAAATCAGAACAAACCAGTTATCATACAGCTGATCCTCGATAAACAGAACATCAGACAACCCAGCATCAAACAACCCAGTCCCACTCCCTGTCTTATTAAATCGCGGTCCGGATCACTAACTCCATGTCTTGTTGACCCCTCGCCTAGGCCAAGATCGAGAACTTACTTTAATGACTCCACCATAACTCCTAAAAATTTTTGCAAAATGCCCCCCGGTAGGCTCAGAGTATATTCAATCTCAAATTCGACCCACCAAGGGGCCCTTCTTGATGAGCCGAATTCAAGACCAAATACACTCTGAGCCTACCGCCACTGAGGCTTACAAACAACATATAAGGACAACACTGTAAGACTTTGACGCCTAGCGTCGGGCCCGCCCACCACTTTTTTATCGATGAGTGCTTGCTTTATTGGAACAACGACTAAAGCAAGCTGACATGTCATTTTTGGCTCGGTATAGTTCAATAAACCATCAACCCGGATTGATTAACAACCTGGGAGAGGTCGGGATTTGAACCTGGGACCTAGATGTTAATAGGTCTGCGCGCTAACCGTTTGCCATGGGTACCCATCTAAATATACACATACCTTTAATTTAACCATTACACCACAGACGAAAATCTTCAAAAATAGCACTTTAAACAAGTTATTTCCCTCTTATAATGTAATAATTCTTCAAAATATCTATCACTATAGCTTATCTGATTAAAAAATATAGAATAAAACGCTTAAAATCAATCGCGAAAAATAAATACTATTCCTATCCATATAGTGCTGCCATCTCCCTTTGATTCTCGTAATCTCCGCTTATTTCTACCTCTGAGAGAACTCTTCTTTAAAGAGGAAGAGATGTTAGTCAAGGTCAGCGCTCGCTACAGACGTTATGAAAGCAGGAAGTAGAAAACAAGGTCGAAACTCTCCAAGCGGAAAATAATACTGCTTCGTATTTTATCTGAGTTAAAGAAAACAAAGATATATATAAATGAATGAAATTGAGTCTGAGATATTTCGCTATAGAATTCTTTATCAGTATGTTCAATTAGATGTTTATAGCGATGACATTTCAGAAGTGAAAAAATCTTTAAAAAAGTTGCATGATCAGTTTGAAAAAATTGTCAAACTTATAAAAGAATATAATGATCGAAGACTCGAAGGAAATGTTGGAACTAACAAGAATGTTAGGTCTGGACAATAAAGTTACCTCAGACGGAGACTTGAAAACTCATGAATGTGAACACAAATATGTAATTCAAAATGATGATGGCTGGTACATTTGCCAAGCATGTCACGAAGAGCTGAGGTATAATCCAAATATACCCCCTATCAATAATCTCGATATGTATTTAAACATGCAGAAACAACAGAGGCGAAAACATCGAATGAAAAATCTGGCTAAATGGTTAGGTTTGCATAACCTACCCTTTGAAGAAGAAGAGCTTTTGAACGACTTTTCTTCTTATATCCATAAATATGAGGAGATGTACCCAGAGCGAAAAAACATAATCAGCAAAGACTATATCTTATACCATATGTTACGGAAAAGAGGTTACGACATCTATATTTCACGCCTTCTAGTTAAGTTACCTAAACTCAAAAAGACGCTTATTCAGAATGAAGAAATCTGCAGAACCATCTTCGAAGCATTAAATTGGAGTTTTTACCCTATAAATTAAAAAAACGGCTGATACGTCTGAACAACATGTCACGAAGAGCTGAGGTATGACCCCGATAAGTGATTATAATTTTTAATAGCCGAATAAGCTATTAAAAATTAATCAACTAAATCTTTTTTATCAATCCAGCTAGTCTCAGGATAACCTAACCATTTAACTAGATATTTGTCCCCTTTCTTTTTGATGATTTTTTCAATCTTATACACATTGTCTTTCTTATCATATTTTACTAATTCATATTCATAAAAAGTGCCTTTAACCTCATCATTATTTAAATCCTGAACTCTATAAGTGATTGGGTCGGTTTCTAATACTTCAGAAATGACAAATATTTCATCTGTAAAAGTTGCTTGATAACCCCTTCTGAAGGTAGACTTATATATAGATATTCTTACTTTATCGCCTACCTGGTATTTATGTTTACGTATGACCTTTTCTTTAAACAAATTGCGGTAGACTTCACTACTGTTTTCTTCTAGACTGGCTTCAACAGGAGTCATTTTTATACTTCTGTGGTATGAGTTGTTGTAATTCTTCACTAATTGACCCAATACATCTATGTATCTTTCAGTGTTATTTGCACACAAGTAGAGCTTTATTTTATTACCAAGAGTGAGATTAAATCTTTCAACCATAGCAGCTTTTATTTCAACATTTTCTGTTGTGAACCATTGGATATTATTTTCTTTGAATAATTTTTGAGTTGTTTTTCCGACGAACTCTAAACCCTTATCTGTTTGAACCCTTTCAGGTATTCTTTCTTTGAAGATCTTTTTAAATGCTTGAGTTACTTCTTCTGCTGATTTATCCTTTAGAGGAACAGCCCATGCATATTTACTGAAACAGTCAACAGCTGTTAATATGTACTTGATACCATCATTAAACTTACTTCTCGCAAATTTATAGACAAACAGTAAATCAGCTTGCCATTGGTCGTCGATATGTGACACGTAAATTCTCCTTCTTTTGAACTTACGGATAAGTGGTTTATGCTTTGTGTATACATCCTGTCGGTGTAAAAAATCCGAGACTTCTTTTCGACTTAAACCAGTTTTTCTGCTCAGTACATTTATGCCACAAAATCCTGTTTCGGGATCGTAATAAACCTTTTCGGGGCAACCCTTCTCAGTTACCCCTTCAGCGGTAAAAAACGGCACTTCTTAGAACCACAACCCACACAAATACCTTTCAACATTGGTCTAGCGTTTTTAGAGGTGACATGCTGTTCATCTTTAGTGTCGGTGTGTGTTTTACATTTGAGACAATATATTTTTGAGCCCATTCCAAATGTCTTCTTTGCTTTGATAATAGGCTTCACAACAGCTCTATCTAGCCTTTCACGAAAACTTGGATTGGGAATGTCGTCCAATTCTTTAATCATGTTTGAGTCACACACTTTGTTTCTGGTTTCGGTATCTTTGTTTTTAATGTAGCACACGTCATGTTTATAGGCACTATCATCAACCCTATTAATAGGCTTACTCCATTCTTTGTATGTTAAATCGGGATTCAGTCTAGTTTTTCCTCTGAGCAGTTGAGTTCCTGGTCCTGTAAATTGATGCCCTGGCAGATGCATTTCAAACGGTAAATTATTAATTGCTGCGTTAACAACACCTTTTCCTTTCTTGCAAGTCTTTTTACCACACATTTATTTATATATAAAAAATTATTTACTCACAAATTGATATCCATTCAGCAGGGTTTGTTTCATATATTTTTCTCTGGGTAAGTAGACTAAATTATTGATGAAATCCTCCTCTCGCTTATACACTTCCTCTTCTGATAGGGTATTCGATTTGTATGAATTGAGCAGCTGTTTGTAAAACTTGTAAGACTGTTTGTACTCTTCTTTCCTTTCCGCGATATTCAAAGCTTTATCAATAACTTCAACAATACCGACGCTTAAGCTCAGAGCAGCTAAGGGAACAAGTACAAAAGCTGATAAACCCAATGAACTTAAAACGAACTTGCTAACGGTCATAGTGACACTAATTTTATGGTAGTGGTGGTAGCTCTTTCTATATACGTAAATTTTCTTTTGCAAGTATTCTTCCATCTTTATTTATAGGGGTGAAATATTTCTTCCGATATCTCAGAGCCGGATTAACTAAATCAAGCATAAAGAAATCATACGGCTGTTGCATGCACTTTTTATATAATCTACTGAATTCTTCTTTTGTCAAACTACCATCTATCTCTCTTATGATCTGTTGAATCTCCCTCGGTTGAATATTAAAAAATATCAAGTAATTACAGTTTCTTCTGATAACAATGGGTGTTCTATAATAAGATTGAGAAAGATAAATGATTGAGGCGTTTTTCTTCCGACCTCTGATGAAAAAATCTTCTATGCTCCTCTGGTCCTTGTCAGTCATGCAGTCATCAAAGACAACAACATTTTTACAAGATGGGTCCAGGTCATCCACTTTTATAAATTCTTTTGTATCAGAGGAGAATAAAGTTCCTTTCTTGCCGAATCTTTCATATAACTCTAGGATAATTTTCTTCTTCTTTTTGGGGTACTTTATCGAGTCAATATCCACGCCCTCAAACATTGTGTACTTTTCTTTCAGTTTACCGTACTTGGGTTCGTACATATCTTTTGCACAAACGAACAAATTATCAAATTCGAGATAGTCGTATATAAAATTCAACAATAAGTTCGTTTTACCAGTACCTGAAGCTCCAGCGATTAGAAGTCTGAAAGGGTGTTTAGGTAATAAATAATGTTGATTTGCATCGACAAGGTCTTCTGCTTCTGTATAATTTTTAATTTGAATCATCTTTATTTAATGTTAAAAATTTGCTTCAGTAAAAATTTAATTTGCTTAAGTAAAAATTTTTTTGCATAATAATAAAGATGAATGCTATACAAAAAGAACGAAATAAGAAATTAAGAAAGGAAGTTGAATATGAACTTAAAGTTTATAAGCTTCAGGCTGAAATTAGAAAAAACAACGAACAACAACTTGAGCAAAAATTAGGTATCCAGAAAGCACTATCGGACTTTCACAAGCCTGTAACTGAAAAGCTACAAGAACAAGAAATTAATCGAAAGGAGAATATTCAGGCTATAAAAGATGCTGTTGATCACATTCCTCTAGCTATTGAACCGCCTTTAGAAGTCTATGATTTTGATAAAAAATTGGATGTAGAGTTTTTAGAGAAAAATAACTTTCCAAGACCCTCAAAATTGTACCATGAGACCAAGGAAACTTTGCAAGAAATTATGAGTAAAGTAAATGATACTTACCTAAAAATGTCTCGTCAAAAAGGAAACATTATGAGTCAGATGTCTCGAATGACTAAAAAGGATGAAGAAAGAGAAGATCGCTTATTAGCTAAGGCTGATTATTTGAGAGATCATATGACTACGTTAGGAGATTATCGGGATCGACTCAGAGACTTGCAAAGAAAAGGAATTTATATCGGTAAAGGAGTAGAAGACAAAATGGAAATTTTAGCCCGATTGACTGATAAGATATGTAAAGGGTCCAAAAGTAAAAAGTTACACAATCAAGTCGTCGATTTATTGGATGCATTGTTGAGAGAAGGAACTATGACCAACGAGCAAGTAAAACAATACTACAAAAATTTTTCATTAAATAAATGAGTAATTACATAAAAACTAAAATACATTTAAGCGATCATCAGATTGCTAAGCTAAAATCTGCATACCAGAAAGGAGAAGAAGTATCTCTACAAATAGATAAGACAAAAGCCCCCAACAAAGATATACATTTAACTCGAACACAGATAGCTCAAATTGGGAAGGGGAAGCGTATCACTATCAGTAAGACGCAGCTCCAGAAAACGGGTGGTTTTCTACCTTTTCTATTACCTGCGTTAATTGCTGGGGCCAAGGCTTTAGCACTAGGTGCTGCAAGTGGGGCGGCTGGATATGGAGCAAAGAAAGCTTTGGAAAAAATTTCAGGATCTGGATGTGTAAAAAAAAGACCCATTGGAAAGGGCGTCTATCAAAACTGGGAATATCAGACGAAGTAATTAAACAAAATATGAAACATGAACAGGGGTTTAGGGGCGTCTTTACTTCCGATCTGTTGCCTAAAAAGATGAGTCGGTTTGAAAACGGTATTATTAATCTGGACATTGTCACAGGACCTGGTACGCACTGGGTCTGCTACTATAACGATCCTAAAAATAACTTTGTTGAGTATTTTGATCCTTTTGGAGAACACGTATACAAAATTCATCCTAACATTAAGAAGTATCTACTGACTTCTGGAAAGAAAAATATCGGGTGTAACTCGAGCTTTCTACAGCACCCTGCTTCCGTCAAATGCGGCTACTTTTGTATGAAGTACATTCGTGAAAGAAACAAGGGTAAGCCAGTTGTAGATGTGCTATATTCTTTTACCCAAGAACCCAGCGACTTCAATGAAAAAAATGTTCTCTATAAATAAAATGGTTCTATTGATATTAGATTCTAAAAACGCGGAAAAATCAGAAGATTTTACGATTGAATACACTAGACCTTTCACCTTTAAACAGATTGCCCTTCAGTCCTTTTCGATGTACGTTTCATGGGACAATATCAAAGATGAGGAATTATCATACTTTGATGGTCAGCAGTGGTTAAATTTGACGATACCAGATGGAAATTACACTATCAAGGGGCTGAATCGTTACATGATTAATTTTTTTGGAAGCGATCCGCCGATACAATTCGGTATAGTGGAGGAACGACAACGAATAGCCATTAAGTTAAAAGACGGGTATAAGATCGATTTAACGAAAACCAAAAACCTGCATAAACTTATAGGTTTCGAGCCTAAAATCCACGAAGAGCTTGAACAAGTAGGAAAGTACATTGCTGACTTATCTGGGGGAAACGATAACATTTATATACATTGCGATGTCGCAGAGGGGGCGTATATCAACGGTTTCAACTCTACAAACGTCATCTATTCATTTACAAACAGTAATCGTCCAGGTAGTCAGATTATAAAATCATTTGACAAACCTCTGTTTTACCCTGTTCGAATGGATAGTGTTTACCGAATCAGAATGCAAGTAACCAATCATAGAGGTGATTTAATTCCGCTCAATAAGCAAGAAGTACAATACAATTTTATCGCCCTATAATAAAGAAATGAATAAACACAGACTTCAAAGAAAGAGTAAGAAGATACAAGGAAGAGGGTTCTTTTCCGACGTCCTGCAGGAGGCCGAATTAGAAGGTAAGTATGTGCAGGATAAAATAAAGGAGATATTATCAAAGCAGAAAAAACATGGAGCTGGACTAAAGTTTATCTAAATTCGATTTAATAGCCATATAGCTATTAAATTGAGGAGAAGAAAAAAAATTTATTTCATAATAAATGAATAAAATATTTGAATTAAACAGCACCAATTATTATTACGATGATGACATCGAAAGTTTCGAATATAGAGAGGTAAGGCATGAAAATAGTGATAATTCTATGGAAAATGCCTCTTACCATTTCTTTATTCAAGACACCAACGCCAACATTTTATACTCTAACGGTTATTTACAGCAAAAATTGAAAATTGTTAACAATGATGGTACTGCCATAGTGAATGATAATGTAGCTCTCGTGAATGGAGGTGGTTTGATCAATGCTAACAGGTTTACATTAGGAACCACTGAAATAGAATCCAACATTAATTATACCGCTCTTATGCGACAAGTGTTGGGCTTAATACATTTTACGCCTGACTATTCTTCTGCCGAAGCTACAAATATGCTGTTCTACACTGATACGTCGGACACAGCTGATAGAGAACGCTTGAAATATGATGGCACGTTAGTAGATACCACAAAGATTACTGAGTTTTTCGAAAAATTCAGAATTAATGAGAACCATAACCAGGGATTTACAGAAAGAAGCGAATTCACTAAAAATAGCAAGGTTGTAACTATATGGATCCCACTAAAGTACGTGTTTGATTTCTTCCGTGAATATAAAAAAGTAATCACGGGGTTCCAAGTCAAATTTGAGTTCCAGAGAAATCACAGTCTAAATATGCTGTACACCAACGAGCAACATAAGATCTATAAAGTCGTTGTAGAAGATTTATCACTCTGGCTACCTTACGTACGATTTAAAAATGCGGCGGCTTCAATATTTAACGAATTAAAGTTATCGAATAAGGATGTAGAAATAAACTGGAACCAACACAGCATAGTAAAGTCTAATATTTTCTATAAAAACGCTAGCGGCTCTTATACCATAAAAGCTACTTCTGATGAAGTCTTATCTTTGTACGTAATTCCTCAGTACACTGAAAGATACGAAAATTCGAAGCACAATAACATGCTGTTTGATAACTTAGATATGACGGAATGTTGGTTAATGATCAACAATGTAAAAGTGCCAACTGTCAGTTACATGATGGATTTTGAGAAAAGTGATTATAATCGATTATACACAGCCTTTTTGGAATCTGGACTCAACACCATCACGTCTGAAACAGGTTGTATGGTCAATTATTCGAATTTTGGTAAGTTGTATCCAATCATCTGCTTTAATCTCTCTCATCATCAAAACTATACCGATACGAATAACTTAATGATTGAGTTTAACTGGAGGTTAAGGAACGCTGCCCCCAAAGATTATGTTTTTTACTTCATCTTAAAAGAGCACAAGAAATGCCTCTTAAATATTAACAATCAAAATATTACCATGATCAAGACTTTGAAATTATAAGCCATTTTTATAGTCCATTTTTAATTTTTATAGTCCATGACTATAAAAATTATTTTATATTTAAATAAATGGCTGCCTACTACCCGCTTTTCGATGAAGAATTAGAACAAGGACCTCCTGGTATTCCAGGCATAGGGTTTAAACTCACACACGACGGTAACTACGATATGGAAAATAAGATCTTGAAAAACTGTCAGACACCGATTGAGAGTCGGGATGTAACTACTAAAAGTTATCTGGAAGCTGAGTTAATTCGTAACTCCACTACCGTCACTCACACGCTGAGGGTTGAACTCCGAGAAGAGATAGCAAAAATTCTGGAAGATTTAGATCAGAAGTACCTGAGGTTACATGATAGAAGACCCATTGACGCTAAAGGTAAAAGGATAGGCAATGTCGCTGACCCTATTGAAGACATGAATGCGGTTAATAAAAAGTACTTGGAAAACTATGTTGACAATAAAGTATGTTATGCAACCACCACATCAGGATACATAACTATTAGACCTAGTACCAATGCGAATGCCGTTATTTTTACGAAGTTTTCCGGTGATGCTTTGAACTCAGATTGTAAATTCTCTCGGGACGGTTTTTTTAGACTGGGATTGTACCTTGATCCTCAAAAGATAATCGATGAATTAATCGTTGTTAAGTTATACATTAATAACAAGCAATACGTTCACAAGATAAAAGTAGCCACTGAATTCGTGTTAATTCTCGGAGAGGTTAAAAAAGATGACCAATTAAAAATTTTCTTACGATGTGATGCTGAGTTCACAGTTCAACCATTTCTAAAAATTGAAGAAATCAAGTGGACACTCCAGCTGCCGTAAAAAAAAATTGTACATAGAATAAATGGCGTGGAACGAAATATCTAAAAGCGGTTTGTCGGAAGAACAAATCAGAGTTAGTAAAAATTATGTTAACTGGTCGCTCATAAGTCAATATACAACTTTATCGGAAGAGTTTATCGAAGAATTCGAAGGTTTGGTAAACTGGATGGTCATCTCTCAGTATCAGAAACTTTCGGAGCCTTTTGTAGAAAAACACAAAGGTCTATTAAACTGGTACTATACATCCAAATATCAAGTTTTATCAGAGGATTTCATGGACAGAAATACTGAATATTTAGATTGGAAAGTAGTTTCCAGATATCAGATAATGTCAGAACCCTTCCTGGATAAGCATGCTTCCAAATTAGATTGGAGAATGGTTTCTCAATTCCAAGTACTCTCAGAAGAATTTATTCGTCGGCATATAGACAAAATCGATATGGAACTCATTTGCGTCAAACAAAAGCTCACTGAAGATTTTATGACGGAATTTGCAGATTACCTTGAATGGGGTAGAATTGTTCAATGGCAAACCTTTAACGAAGATTTTATTATGAAAAATCTGGATCGTATAGATCTTTGTCACCTCATGACTTATAAAGCCCATTTGCTCTCAGATACCTTTTACGAACTCCATTTTAAAAAGCTGGTTTGCATCCTTCTGACAAACATATGTAATAGATTTGTGGTACAATATGAACCTATCGACATACCTCCCGAGTTGGGTAAAAATGATCCTATCGACATACAACCTGAGTTGGATAAGAATGAACCTGTCGACATACAACCCGAGTTGGACAAAAATGAACCATAAATTTTTATATTCATAATAACATTTAATGGTTGATCAACCATTAAATGTTTAGATACCCTTTGTTACCTTCCTCAAGTTTGAATATATTTTTCCTTTAAATAAAGAATATGGATCGTATTGTAAAAAAATTAAACGATTTGAGTACTGATAACTTTGAGTCAGTGGATGGCTTATATTTGGTTTCTGACATTACTGAGCACGGGAAATCTATCCTAATACGTTTGTCGAATAACTCAATTATATTTTTAAAAAATGATATACCCAGGGTTGGTATGATTTTGACCAGGGATGAAATAAGATTATTAAGATTATATGTTGGCTTCAGGGTTTTATATTATTGTACACCATTAGAGGGTTTCGTGGTAAAAAAACCACCTTTTCGAAACCTCTACGAAACCTTTTCAATATATCAGGTTGACAGTGATAGCGATAGTGATAGCGATAGCGATCGACCGACAACGATGACATGCCCTTCCATAATTTAATAGATGTAGATATGACTATATTTTTAATGATTGAAATACTCATTAAAAATTGAATCGTTTAAAGTATACCCCTTCAGTAATAAAAGCATTTAAAGAAACGATTTGTAGTTCTAAAGAAAGACAAAATGGATTTTCAATCTAAAACCGTTCGACAGTTGCAAGGCTACTGTCGTGAAAATAATATTCGAGGTTACTCGAAACTTAAAAAGTTGGAGCTGGTCGACCTTATTCAATATCATAACGGCTTTTCCAGTTTCCACAATGACTTGTTTAGCAAGCCAAAGAAGAACAGAGTGCGTAAGATCAGGTGTTGCGGTAAGTTATTTAAGGGATCAAGCATGAATAAGCACCTACAATCTAAAGGGCACCTAAACTATAAACCAAAGAAGGCAACCGCTCTCCCAGAGTGTGGAAGGGTGGAGCATCGACTACATCACATGACTCTCCCCCAACTACGGGAATTTTGTCGAACGCATGGCATTAGAGGCTATTCCAGGTTAGGAAGGAGGGCAGACATCATAGCATACATAGAAAGCGTATTGTTCAACCGTCATTTCGGGTTTGATTCAGACCTGTTTTTAGATACGCGAGAGAGAAGGCTCTACACCCTCCACAAAGTTAATACAGCCTTTGAATCTCGCTTGAAGACGTACGACATCCAAAATGAACACAACCTGATGCTTCCCGAAGACTTTTTGAACGATGTGGCGTCACTAGTCCGGGGACTCATCACTAAACACATAAAGAGGCTGCATGGTTTGAAGGTTAATTTCGAATTCCTCTGTGACTATCAAAAGGGTAAAGACGATGCTATTATAGAAATGGAGAAAAACTTCAAAACAGAAAACGCAGTCATCTTAGAATCAACTGATTTGGTAGCTTATTACAGATCGGTTATCCAAAAATTATTGACAGAAATGGAGGAGTTTGTTGCAAAGGGTTCGGGATGGACGCTTGTTAGAATTAAAAACCTTGAGGTGAGGATCAATAAATACAACCCACTGAGAGGATCATCCTACATTGATTTACCGAAAAGAATTAAAGATAAAAAGGCAGTCATTAACGTGAAAAATGAAAATGATAACGAGTGCTTTAAGTGGGCGATACTGTCCGCTATTTATCCAGCTGATAATCACGTAGATAGAGTCTCTAAATATAAGCCATATGATAATGAGCTAAATTTCGAAGGTATCGAGTTTCCAGTGAAGATGGAAGATAGAGTATTTAACAGGTTCGAAAAGTTGAATAACATATCGGTGAACATATATTCATACGAAGGTAATGATATTTACCCATTGAGAATCACTAAAAATAAGGAAGACAAACACATCAATTTGCTGTACATAAAGAATAAGGAAGGAAACAGTCATTACTGTTGGATAAAAGACCTCTCCAAATTGATAAGCGGACAAGTGACTAAACACAACGGAAAGATATTCACCTGTGAGAGATGCCTGCTGTATTATTACTCCGAAGAGGACCTCCAAGCTCATGAAACGGATTGTAGGAAGAATACACCAGTAAAGATTGTAATGCCCGAGGAGAACGAATCTCTGCGGTTCAAAAACTATCAAAGGTCTTTACGATTACCCTTTGTGATGTATGGAGACTTTGAGTGCTTGACAAACAAGATAAACACCTGCTGCCCTACAAAAGACAGCTCATTCTTACATAAATATCAAAAGCATGAACCTATGAGCTTCACTGTCTACATCAAATATAAACACGCAGACTATAAGGCACCAATCACATACAGAGGACCCAATGCCACCAAGCTGTTCTTTGATACAGTGAAGACTGAGGCGCTAGCGATAAAGAACATTTATGATAAGAAGCAACCCATCAAAATGACCACCGAAGATGAAGAGCATTTCCAAAGGACCCATGTTTGCCACATCTGTGACGAAGATATCAGGAAGAAACCTTCACCCTATTCACCCAAGGATAAACCAGACTTCCGAAAAGTTAGAGATCATGACCATCTTCTCAATCCGGCGAAATGTGAATCGAACTACAGAGGACCTGCTCACAACCTTTGCAACCTAAAGTACCAAGAGCCTTCGTTCATTCCAGTGTTTATCCACAACTTATCTGGCTACGACGCCCATCTCTTCATAAAGGAGCTCGGTAGAGACCAAGGTGATATCGACGTCATCCCGAACAACGAGGAGAGGTACATTTCCTTCAGTAAGGAGGTCGGGGCAAAAACTGTAGAAGTAGGCGATGGGAAGAAAGTAAAGGTACCTGGTATAAAGTTGAGGTTTGTCGACTCATTCAAGTTCATGGCCGCTAGCCTCGACAGTCTTGCGAAGAACGTAAAGGAGTTCAGGGAGACAGCCAAGTACTTCCCCAAGGACAAACTGGACCTCGTCACCCGAAAAGGCGTCTATCCATACGATTACATGGACTCGTGGGACAAATGCGAAGAAACCAAGCTGCCCCCAAAAGAAGACTTTTACAACCAATTGAATGAGTCACACATAAAGGATGAGGACTACGAGCACGCTAAAAGGGTATGGAAGGCCTTCAACATTAAGACATTGGGTGAATATTCCGATTTGTATGTGAAGACTGATGTACTCATCCTAGCCGACATCATGGAACACTTTAGAGATGTCTGTCTAAAGACCTATAAGTTGGATCCTGCATGGTACTTCACTGCACCCGGACTCTCGTGGGACGCCATGCTCAAAACCACAGAGGTTGAGCTAGAGCTGTTGACAGACTATGACATGATACTCATGCTAGAAAAGGGGACCAGAGGAGGCATCTCTCAGTGCTGTAACCGATATGGGAGGGCGAACAACAAGTACATGAGGGACTATGACGAGAACAAGAAGTCTAACTACCTGATGTACCTTGACGCCAACAACCTCTACGGATGGGCCATGAGTCAATACCTACCGCATGGTGGCTTCGAGTGGAGCACTGTGTCAGATGTGACCCAAGTAGAGGATGACTCAGACAAAGGATACATCGTAGATTGCGACCTACAGTACCCGACCCATCTGCACAACCTCCATTCAGACATACCTCTAGCACCTGAGAGCAGGATGCCCGATGGCTCAAAACAGCCAAAACTACTGACGACCCTCTATGACAAAGAGCATTATGTGGTTCATTACAGGGTTTTGAAGCAACTGTTGCAGTTGGGGGTGAAGCTCAAAAAGGTGCACAAAGTGTTGGAGTTTCAGCAGTCTCCCTGGTTGAAGAGGTACATAGACCTGAACACTGATATGAGGACCAAGGCAACCAACGACTTTGAGAAAGACTTCTTCAAACTTATGAACAACTCGGTCTTTGGCAAGACGATGGAAAATATCAGGAAGCGACTCGATATTAGGCTAGTATGCGATCCCCAGAAAGCGGAGAAGCTAGTTGCTAAGCCCAACTTCAAGGGAAGGACCATTTTTGACGAAAGATTAGCCGCCGTGCATATGAACAAGACGAAAGTGATTTTTAATAAGCCAATATACGTCGGCATGAGTATATTAGATCTATCGAAGCATCTGATGTATGACTTCCATTATAATCTTATGAAGCCTAAATACGGGGGCGATATCAAGCTATTGTACATGGACACTGACAGTTACATCTATGACATACAGACCGAGGACTTTTATGAGGATATGAAAGGATTGATTGACTACTTTGACACATCAGATTATCCAGAAAACAATAGGTATGGTATGCCCCGAGTAAATAAAAAGGTCTTGGGGAAGATGAAGGATGAAAATGCAGGGAAGATCTTAGAAGAGTTCGTTGGCTTAAGATCTAAGATGTATGCCTGTAAAACTGAGGTTGACCTGGTGAAAAAGTCGAAAGGAGTAAAGAAATGTGTCGTGAAAAACAGGATATCCTTCGAGGACTACAAGAACTGCCTATTCAAGCAAGAAGTACAGCATAGAACCATGAATCTCATCAGGAGCACAAAGCATGAGATTCATTCCATACAAGTCAATAAGATTGCCCTATCAGGAAAAGATGACAAACGTCATATATTGGAAGATGGTGTCCATACCTTGGCTCACGGTCACTATGCGATAAAGGAGTAGGCGATCATAATCTTTTAACAGTTTTCGAACTATTAAAAGATAATTAATGGTCCTCAGTTCGAAGGACACATTCTTCTGTTCTGAATGCCTCTTTAATAGTGTCTATATCACATCTAAAGTACTCCATGTAACCGTCCTCTTCTGAGGCCCTATTTCATTTAAAAGGGGGTGCTCGCCGAAGGGGGTACCTTCCCTCCCAACGACTTTTCGCTTGCTCGCTCCGGAAAATTGGTGTGGTCGAAATAGAGCCATCACTTTCTCGGGAGGTGCTTGCGCTAGAACCTTGCTAATGGATGATTTTGATACCATTGATTTGTTTAATTTGTATGGTTGAAATAGAGCCATCACTTTTCTAGAAGGGGTGTAGTTTTAATGGGGTTTCGATACCATCGTTTTAAGAGGGGTTGTAGATTTTTATGGATAAGAAATAACCTTTGGATTCTAAAAGTGGGTTCGGGTTTTATGGGGTTTTGTGAGCCATTATTTTTAAGAGTGGGTGGTAATTTTAATGGTAAAATACAGCCATTACATTTCTAAAAGTGGGTGGGATTCAATGGAGGTCTGAGAGCCATTGTATAGTCGAATTTGTGTGGGTGATATTGGGCCATTACGTTCTAAAAGTGGGTCCGGTTTTTATGGGGGTTTTACGAGCCATTGTTTTTAAAAGTGGGTGGAAATTTTAATGGTGTGAAATAGGACCATTACGTTCTAAAAGTGGGTGTGGATTTAATGGGAGGTTTCACACCATTGTGTAATCACATTTGTGTGGATAAAATAGAGCCATTACATTCTAAAAGTGGGTGTGGTTTTAATGGGAGGTTTATGGCTGTGGTCCAGCTCTCTCATTCACACACTACTACTGTGATAATGTAAAAGATATTACCACTGAATGAATCACATTTTAGAAATTTTTAAATGAAATTACATTTCAGTTGGAAAGTGTTTCATAATCAATGCTTATGCATGATTGATCTTTCTTGTTATTATGTAAAATGCATTTAAAAACCATAAAATGTTTGAAAGTATGTAAGGGTGTATAAATTTTAAATAACCAAAGAAAAACCAAAACATTTACGAATTTAAGGGGATATGGTTCCCAAAAAATCCCGAAAACTCTAAATTTTTTTTTTTATTCTTTGCAAAAAAATCCACAATTTTCTGATTCCAATGACCGCAAATTAATCTTACTACGTTATATATATATATATATATATATATATATATATATATATATATATATATATATATATATATATATATAAATATAACCGATTATATTGCAGTGTTAAAAATTGAACGACTGAAGTTCTCACCAGCCACGCCCAAATTTCATGCCATTTTCCTTAAAGACGTGATTTCGGACATTTTTATAAATTTAAATAATAAATTTAAAGATATAAATCAAATTCCACTGCACGGATAAGAATGATATTTGGAACCATTCTTATAATTTTCGAATATATCTTCGTATATATATATATACGAAGAAAAGGGGATAACCAAATGCTTTGCATATAATGGTTGGGGAGGATCGCGACTCCCCCTCCCTTTTAAAACAGCTTTACAGCCTAGGCAACGCTCACGGCACCAACACAAAGTAAAGGTAGGTCCCCCATGCGTGCAAACACGAAGGCACCCGGAAAGGGAGGAACAGGAACGACCAAACAGAAGGACACAAGACCAAATGAAAAATCATCCCAACAGTCTTTTGATTTGATCACCTTTGGGTTAATAAAGTATTTCTTATCGAAACGTTTGAAAAGTAAGCAAACTTTTTGTAGAATTTACCGAAAGAAAAAAAAGAAAATATCTAAATTTAAATTCAAACTGTAACAAAAGAGATTATGAAACACTTTCCAACTGAAATGTAATTTTACTTAAACGTCTCTAAAATACGATACATTCTGCGTCGATATATTTTTATTACAGTACTACACTAACTCATTATATTTGTAAACATCGTGAAAAAAAAGAACTTTATTCAAATGGCGTCATCGAAATATAAATCGTATGGCTCTCTATGCAAAAGCAAAGAATATTTCATTCATATCACTTATATTCCAGACACTTTAGCTAAAGAATTTTTCATGAAAATTATTCATCAATTCTTATACAACTCATCTTATAATCACTTGTTTACCTTCTGCATCCATTAAAATTAGGCTTCGTTGTAGAGATAATCAAAGATTAGTGATTATTTAAATTTAAAAATATTGAAATTGCGTTGGCGCAGAATATAGATGCATAGAAAATATGGAACAATAAAGTGGTTTTAGGACGGATACAATGCTAAATATAATTTTAAAAGAACTTAAAAATTCATATACTTGGAAAAAAAAATGGATGCAATATCTTAATTTGAAGTGAGTCACGTAATAACTTCATATAATATGGGGGTAATTATTACTTTAATTTTTATTTAAAAAACTACCGAACATATTTTGCTGAAATTTTTTCATATACTTTATAGGATAATTTGAATATTTCCTAAAATTTTCGAAGCAATTTGTGAACTCTAACTTCGCTTAAATTTTTTTTAAAAATTAGGTCTCATTGGGGTTCAATGTATTTCTCTTTTTCATCTTGGGTTCCATCCCAAAAACACCGGCTGATATTATTCATTTACATTCCCATATGTCTCACAGACCGTCTCAAAAACATACTAAAATTTAATTTTGATAAAGCCATTTTTGTGGCAGTTATCGTGCGAACGGACATACAGACAGACTGAGTAAACAGTCATAAACGGTTTTCAACAACACTACGTGACAGTGAAAATGAGACAACAAGAAGGAATGGGCAGAAATTTATGCAAATTGCAGGGTAGACACAGTTCAGCGAGTTATGTAAATGATGTGTAATGCACAGCTGTCCAGCGTAGGTTGAATAAGATATAAGGGAAGAAACCTGCAGAATCAGCAATAATCGCGCCGCTCTGTCTGCCAGGGAAACCATTTTGCAATTTTGTTTTGTCTCAGAAAAAACGTGTAGTAACAGAGAATGCCAGGCCGCCGCCAACCTAGGCTGTTTCTGCAAACAGACGATTTCACGAAGGGTATGGTGATCGGACTCAGGATAAATTGGTCCATACGTAATTTCTCAGAGGAACCTACACGCTACCACGGTGCACCGGCTGTGGCGAAGGTGGTTGGAATAAGAAGGTGGTTGGAATGTGGCACATTTGAGGGGTACCGGTACAGCCAGAGCGACGTCAGCACGCATGGACCGACGCATCCGCCGGCAAGTGTTGGCGGCCCCACAGGCCACTTCTGTTGTCCTTTTGCAGCATGTGCAGGACACCCTTAATGATCCCATATCGACCTAGATCATTATCCGCCGATTCTTTGCCGGCGACCTGCACTCATGGTTCCCGTTAAGAAGACTGTCACTGACCCAACATCACAGACGTCTCTATTTTCAAATAGTGTCGGGATAGAGCCACGTGGACCGCGTAATTGTACAAGATCGTTTTTTCAGACGAGTCACATTTCTGTTTTAGAAATAACAGTTACCGTGAAAGAGTCTGGTACCAAAGTGGTGACAGAGCCAATCTGGTTGTATCTGTGGAATGCCAAACCACGCGACAACGCGGCATCCTGATTTGGGGTCGCATCGTCTAAGATAGCTGGTCAACACTGGTCCGTATTGAGGTTACTATGACGGCACAACGATACATGGAGGACGTGCTGCGACTGGTGACACTGCCCTTCCTTCACGGGGTGCCCAATGTCATTTACTAGCAGGATAGCGCCCGAACACACAAGGCAAGCATCAGTAAACATGGCAGGTAAGGAACCGAGGTGCATCTATGGCCACCAGTCTTCCCTGATCTCTCAATAACAGAACACATATGGGACGTGATTGGACGTCGCTTGCGTTTGCTTCCACTGCCGCGTTCAGAAGCGACGAACTCTGGCAAATGGCTGACAAAGAATAGCCAACTATCCCTCACGACACCATCCGCATGCTCATTGACGCTGTACCTTTAATCACTGTTGCGAAAAATAGCCGCCATACAATTTTTTGTTCTTGACGTCATTCGCCCTCCTTGGGAGACAAGTTATCCGCTTTCCGGGGATACAGTGTCGAAAACCCAGACCACACGACCAATCCTAAGGCTTATGATAGCTATCTGTGTGGCCAACGGGGATACAGTGTTAAGTATAGCATCAATCGAAATATTTTTTCAAGCCCTTTAAAATGAAGGATAACACGCTATAATTATTTGGACTCATGATAACGATTTTTCAATACTTCTCGTTTTAAAATTTAAAAAAAAATACTAAAATGACTTCCTGTATAAGCATCTTAAGTTGAGCCACAATTCAGTTAATTTTCATATCGTGTTCACGCATATAGAAAAAAAATGTTATCCAAATCTTGTCTTAGTTCTTATTTTGGTCTAAAGTTACATTAGCGAATCTCAATAATAAAACTTAATAAATATACTTTTCTTTATATTTATTCTTTTACTATTTGGCAGTAGGTGTTTTTGAAAAAGGGGTCATTCGTATTGGTCTTATTTATACAAAATTCAAGACAAGGCAAGAACATCACACTAATTGAATAATTTCAAAATTGTGTGAAAATGCAATAAATATAATTGAAAATAGATAAAGTACTACATTAAAGAATTAAACCTAAAGTCACACAGATAGATGACGTTCTTAACATGCTTAATTTGTCCAAAATAAAATTAACATATGCGGGACTGAGGAGCGTATAAGTTTATTGACATTGAAAATTCAAATTTTAGACTTTTTCGTGATACACTTTATAACATTGTAAGTGCATAAAACAAGAAATAATCTTCCGAAATAATGTTTTATTGTTTATGCAATGTGGAATAAAATGTAATTATTTTGTGAAATCAAAACTTTGCCTTCATCAATAGATGCAAAAGTATTTTATAAATATATAGAATTCCGATATTATTGCTACAAAAATACTTAAATACCCTTGTTTAAAAATATCCCTCATGATATCTGCAAAAAAACCTCTTTCATTTTATATCCCCAGGTAATTTTTTCTGTACGTTTATCAATATCTCTAAATTGACATTTCTACAGACAAGAGGTCCTAAGGGATATCTTCGTTTAGAAGTTCACTTACAATTAATTTATATTACATCGTAAAATATATGGTGTTTATATTAATATTGATTAATTAATTTCTGGATATGTTGTCGTTTAAATATATTAAATTTTTTTAAGTAGCAAAAAGTAAAAAGAAAATTTTTTTTTGTATAAAAATTTTGACTGGGATATTTATAAAATTAGTAAGATGATTTAATTTAAATAAATTTATTTAAAAATCCTTTTAAACATTTAAATGCTACGAGACATTTTGTTTTACTTTTTAAATAGTTTATTTACCATTATTTAGTTTTGAAACATAAATAATCGCAAAAATATTTACTTAGTTCTTTTAAAATATTTACTACTCGAAACTTTGCAAATCAAAATGTGTTAATTTAAATAACATTTTGATATTCATCAGAATTTTTTTAACAGTTTGTTTTATGTTGCAAAATATTTGCCATACTACTGTTTTCATAATAAAATTTCTCTTGAAGCATCTATATTTTTAGGATCTGCGATAGATAGATCTTTATAACGACTGATAATGATTTGGGATGGAATTCTAGGGAGGATGGAGGATTCACTAAGACTTTTCACTTCCGGTTCGAAAACTTTCTTTGGAGCTAATATTTCTTATTACTGGCTATAGAAATTTTATAATAATTGATATGGATTCAGCATCAAACTCCGGAGGGGCAAAGTTGTATTCACTAGAGATTTCCACTTAATGATATGAATATATTTCTTCAAATTTAGAACTTGCATTTTCCTTGAAACAGCTAGTCATCTGGATCGGAAATGAATATATCTTAGATTAAGACTGGCATGGATTCATCATCAAATTCCGGAGGGTGTATAATGAATGATTTTCATTTCTGGTTCTTTTCTTGCTTCCAGTTCAAAATTTTCAACATCTAATTTTAGCATCTATTTCTGAGAGTATGAGATGGATAAAATTTAAATGACTGATATGGATATAAATAGAAATAATAATATATGGATATATAAATGGATGCAATAATATATGGATATAATAAATGAGTATAATAGCATATATGGACTGATATGGATATGGCGGTAACTTTTATAGATGTTGACTGCTATGTATTCAGTATCGGATTTTGAATGAGTTTGGTAGGTTCAGAATAGATTTTCCCTTCGCTTTCAAAGATGTCAATGTCAGTTTCTCCAAATATGTTACATGATTTTAAGATGTTGATTACATGTTATATGATTTTATGTTACATGATTATATGTTACATGATTTTAAGATGCCCGGGTTCGATTCCAGCCACTGCCAAAACTGCCGCCGTGTTCATGCGGAGTACGATCACGTTAAACATGTGGGTCCGAAAGTCCTTCCGAGAGGTTGGTGGTAGGGGAAGGAGGGTACGGTCCCTGTGGATGCCTCCCCCACTGGGTTCCGATCTAAATTGGGTGGCACTTCCCGACCGTCCAAACAGTTACCTTACACCTTTCTGGTAGGTCGGACGGTCTGGGTTTCAACAACAACATGATTTTAAGAAATATGAGTACAAAGTAGAATAAAATGCATCATAAATCCAACGAAAATGAAGTGTACACACCGTATAACGTCATATGAAGTTTCCTTCATGCGCCTATTGTTTTAATTATTAAATCTACTTTAGATTCTATTGTATGTACTGAATATTATTCTACATGTTTTCTATATGTAGTTTAATTGTTTATCAATTCAAAACATTGCTTAACATCTGTAAAATCAAATATTATTGAAACATTTCTGTCAATGTGAATGGTGTTCTATCCCTGTTCCAATTTTCCACTCGTAAATTGGAAACATATATACACACACACCACACACACACACATATATATGTCACCACACATATGGAGTGTCGTCATGACATAAAGCTAGCGTAACCGGCAAGTGGGGTCACAATTCCCCCCGTCCATTTTTGATACATTGCTGTCCTTCTATTACATTTTAATTATTAATTTTTATATAGATATACTTGGTTGAGCTGCTTGGCGCTGAAGAGTATGTCTTCTGTAATTAGTTTTCATGGTGAAGGTATTTCGATAGGGTTATATATATATATATATATATATATATATATATATATATATATATATATATTACTCACAACTGTAATCGCAATGGAAGCAAAAAAGCGAGATATGCAAATGGTCAGAGTTTCGTTACGCATAGTGACGTAACACCTTACCGAACAGCATAAAAGCGTCATGTCAAGGAGGAACGATATCACAGCTAAATTGCTGCTTCATTGGTTTCAGAATGTAAAAATGATCACAGTATGCCAAGAGTACGTCGACGTACCGCATACGTTCAGTTGTCGTCAACGAAACGGCAACAAATCATTGTTTACGTGAGGTGGATTGAGACTTCGAAAGATCGCTGCACTATTGTGTCGTGATGTGAGCACAGCTCATAGGTGTATGAGTTACGGTTCGTGAGAGACAACGAAAAGAGACGAAGATCAGGTATTGGAGCTTCCAGGTGTAACGCATCACGTGAAAATCGTATGCTTCTGAGAAGCGTTGGCTGGAGCCGTTTACCACAGCAACTGTGGTACAACGACATTTATCCCCCACTACAAATAACGTGGTTTCGTCACAAAAAATTCGAAACCGTTTGCATGACGCATGACTCCGAGGTAGTCGAACTTTTCGACAGCTAACTTTTCAACGTCTTCACCGGTTACGTCGCTTCCAGTGGTGTCAAATGAGACGCAATTGGTCGACAGAATGACAAAACATTCTGCTCACGGATGAATTACGATACTGTTTTGGCATGCCAGATGGCCATACTAGCGTATGGCGACGCTTTCAACAAGGCCACCAGGAAGCTTTTTCTCTCAGTCATCACGCAGCCGCCCTAAGTGATACCATGATTTGATGTGGTATAACATTTGGTGGACGAACACCTTTGGTCCACGTTTCTGGCAGAATCACGGCACAACGATACGTCTCTGAAATTGTAAGACTTGTGGTACAGCCATATCTGTCAACCCGAACTGGATTGCTTTTTCAGCAGGATGATGCCAGTCCACATACTGCACGGGTAACTATGAATAATCTACAAGGATTTGATATATTATCTTGGCCAGCATATACTATAGATTTGTCGCCAGTTGAGCATATCTGGGACATCATGGATCGCTGATTAAGAGAACTCCCATTTCCAGCAAACCATGTTCAGATACAAGCCCAATAGCATGCTATGTGGAATGCCATCTCTCACCATACCATTGACCATCTCATTAATGGGATGCCTCGACGTATTTAATCCTGCATAGATGCTCGCAGTGGGCCCACTCCATATTAATCTACTGCCAATTATGTTCCAAGCTTTCATTTCCCAGGTATGATTTCTTTATTATTTCACATCTCCACGTTACAATTACATGTAAATTTCTATTACATGTAAATTTCAATTTACATGTAAATTTCAATTACATGTAAATTTCAATTACATGTAAATTTCAATTTACATCTAATACATAAAGTGGTTTTGTGAGATTTGGATACGAGTAATTACATACTTTATACGCATGTGTGGCAGGAATAATACATTTACTTCGACAAGTTCCATTAAACAAAACAAAAAAAACCTTATTTCGTAACTTGATTTCCAATTTTCTAAGCCATTATCCATAATTAAGGGTCTGTCTAAAAATAGATTTATTACGTTCACAGCATAATTACTTACGTTTAAAAGCATTATTTGACATTAGGGTAATAAGGATCCTATGTCTTAAACAATAATGGCTCGGGAGTTTAGTAAAATGCCCATTAATGAATTGTCGCGTATTAAATATTAGATGGCTACATTCATATTCTTTTAAAAGAATATTTCAAATAAAAATTGAAACATATATTTATTGATATTAGAATAAGTTTGCATCTATAGCTACACCTAATATCTATTGATACTAGATGAATCACAGTTATATTAATTTTAAAGTTTACAATATTTTTCATATTCGTAACAAAAGGGCTTAAGAGAAATTCAATACATCATGTTCAAGAATTGTGGGAAATTTATTCATTGTCAAATCTGCACATGCCCATAAATCGCTTTAGATGGCCCATTAATACTTGAGAATAGAGATCTAAGATGCAACTGTCAAAAGAAACCGGAATAAAAGTTTAATGTAATACTTCTTTCGAAGCATAGTAGTTTTGTAAATGTAGATATAAGAATTCAAATTGCTATATTACCTAAAATACACTAACATATTTTATGCATAATTGTTATAAAAATTCGCATTTAATGTAATTCTAAATACATTTTAGAAAGTATAGAGTTTCCAATAGGAATTATATTATCTATACAATAGCCAAGGCAAGATTATATATTACGGGTTACCTGCGCTTCAGCACTTATCCCCACATCGAATTTGTGAAAACTGTCCGATTTTGTATTTGTCTTCGGTGGGTATAGAACTTTCATCATTCCTGTGCAGCAGGTAGATGGAATGGTATTAACGATGTTGCTAGATGGTATTGTTGTCTTGGTATTGGTCGACTGCCTAGAAGAGGTAATGGTGGCGGGGTGAAGGGAAAGTACAGACATTGTAGAATATAACATAGTCAAAATTAAAGTTTAGTTTATAAAGGCGATGTGAAAGCATAAGAATATATAATTGAATTAAAAATTAAAAATTAAAGGAAACAATCAAACTGGAGTCTATACAATATACTTAACCCTCTAAAACTCGTAAATGTGACGAATGAATTGGGATTCTCCTTTTCAGTTCCTGTCATGCACAAGTTTGCAAGTAATTTAAGGCCCCCGCTAAACCGCCAAGCAGCATCGGAACATTTGTAAATGTCAGGCGGAAAGCAATTTTTCAGAGGTGACACGGCACCACATTATTAGGTAAATTTGGTTACGAATTCAAAATAACCAGAAATGACTCGGGAAAATTAGATCAACTTAAATTAGCACAAATAATATAATACTGCAGCGTACAGCTGTTTTGAGGTTTCGCAGGATCTCCTTCTTCAGTGCAAGAGAACCAACAAACCTGAAGTCCAAAAAAGAAATGGGCTGGATGACTTCCGGTTTATTGGTTCTGTTGCACTGAGAGAGTTAAGACCAATGGAGAAGATAGCATCGGGGGTTTATGCCTATTAATTCTCCATGAGTGAGGTTCAATCTCCCATCCAGCAGAGCCGCAGCAGGGGGCCACGTTCTCGACGGGATCATTCACGGAACAGGGGTCGAAGAACACCCGCCAAGCCCAACTCCAGTCGCCGGCCGGATCTAGGCTCAGGTGATGAGTAGACACAGTCCGTGAGATCACAGCCACCTCGAAGAGTCCAAGGCCTAGCTGCCTCATCGGTACGACGGCCGCTTCCTCAACAGCCGGTTCCCCGGATTATTGTGGCCCCCAGAGTCGGAGAATCAAGGTTATAGAGCCAACATCCGTAACCAACATTTCAGGGTGGCCCGCCCCGGGGGGGAGCACTGACAAAGGGGATCCAGCGTTTCCTCGAAACAGTTGCTGACTGTATTAGTTTATCATTTGTACTACGTTGAACAAGTTTTCCCATCCTTCGCCCAAAGTGCACTTTACATTTCAGATACGACTCGGTCTTGAGAGCTTCTAATGATTTTATGTATTGTATATATATATTTTTTAATTTTCAAAACTTAACAAATTACTTTCATTATTTATAATTTTATATTTTTGCATCTATTCCCAAAATGTCACGAATGAAGTATTTCAACCCAAATCACATTCTCCACATTCACATAATTTTATTTTATTCTAATAATCACAAAGAATTCCGGACAATTTATGGATACATTGCGTTTTTCTTAATTAAAAGATATATTTTGATACCAATGAACTTTGAAATGTTTGAGTAAATATGAAGAACTGCCGTCTATGAATCAAAATTTAAAGATGTACATTTTCAAAGTAGAAACTATGATTTGGGAATCATAACTTTCCACACATACAGCGATTTAATTTTTCAATAATTTAATAATCCAAAGTTGAAATTAGTGATGAAAATTCACGAACAGAATTATATAGTAACGATATCCCAATGAGTTAATATAAAGGTTTCGTATATATATAGCGTATACAAATTTTAAGACCCATCCGGTTTTGAAGTCAAATACAACCCTCTTCATCAGGGGAAATAAGAAACGCAGCATCACCCATACAAGCAAGTTCGGCATATGTAGTAAAATATCACACTTTAATGTGAAAACGTGCCATCGCCGCGAGGGCAAATGAAAGAAGTAAAATTATGGAAGCAGTACAAATATGCCAGCCTCAAAAATGATTGAGATGATGAAATATTGCCAAGTTTATCAAACGTTATGAGTGAAAAGTATATATAGAAAAAGTTGCTAGATGTATTTCGAAATACATATAGCAAATTTAACTAGTAACGGTATATAGATATATAATGTACGGAGTTCAATTTTTATCATATCCCATCTCCTTTCAACTCATTTAAGTTCCTTGCAGCAAGAAACTACTTCTGAAAAAAGAGATATATTTGCCAAGTACATTACATCCTATACGTTATCTTCTCTATGCTTTTCACTCACGGAGTTTGGTAACCTTTGTATTTCATTTCATCCATCTAATTTATTTTTATAGCTTACACATTTTATAAAGAATGAAAACTTTTTACGGGTATGTTTTTTATCTTATTTCAAATACGACATTTACGAATTTTCGAGAAGACATAAATATTATCTAAATTTAAAAAAAAAATTAATTCTTTAAATTTTACTTTCCTTATATACAATAATGTATAAGGAAATTATAGTGACTGGGTCGAAAATTCGAATTCGAGTTTTCGACGGGAGAGCACGTTTCAAGCATCCCTGATCACGAATCGAACATTTTTGAAGTGATGTATGTGTGTTTGTGTGTGTGTGTGTGTGTGTGTGCGTGTGAAAGTTTGTGTGTGTGTGTGTGCGTGTGAAAGTTTGTGTGTGTGTGTGTGTGTCATTGAGACAGTATAGACGATAACTGACGAACGAATGGACCGATTTGAACGAAATATGGTACACAAATTACAATCAGTAAACACTGGAAGTCTATTGGATGTATACCCAATCGAATGCTCAGAACCCCCCTAAATTTTCGAGTGAAATTTTGAAAAAATCGTAAAAAAATCAAAACCTCTAATAAAGTTAGGAAAATAGTCATTTCTTATGTAATTTTTCATTAGAAAACGATTGACATAAATTTTAGAACGCTAACATGAACCGTCCTCGAGATATTGCACATTTTTCAAAAAAATATCAAAAATCATGTAAAATAAAAAAAAAATATATTTCCTATTGAGAAACATGTTCACTTTTCATATGTAATACCATGCGATAAATTGGGTGACATCATTCTCGTGGATCTAGCTCGTTCCAATCATGAAAAAAGATACTTTTAGTAATACTCTTTATTTGAACAGCCAATAGTCATTTATCTGCTGTAAGAATGACGTATTCCTCCGTCCATAACGCTTGGAGAGATTTTGGCTACGAATTTGGTGGAATGTCGCCAAATTGACGATTTTTTCAAATGTAGCTAAATTAACGAAAAACTCGCAAAATGGATAAAAATGACTCTAAATCAATGAAAATGACGACTCATTGACGAAAATCCAATATCCTGGAAATAATATAAAAATCTACTATGAAAATAATTTATTTTTTTCTTTTTACTGTAAAAGCAGTAAATTCATTGCATTGCATGAGGAAAGTCATGTGCTGCCCTCATCAGATTTTTTACTTTATAGTTTGCTTCCGTATACTTATCTACAGTACACTCATCATAGACATCACGATTATATAAAATTGATGAGTGTGAAAATTTTGTGTATTCCTGTAGGAGTAGCAATGGAATACTTAACATGGCGAATATTAACTCAAAAAGTGCTTTCAAAATGTTTAAAAAAATGTGTATTTTTAGTATTGTCAGATATATTGAGTGAAGTGTCATTTTTCTGTACTGTACTATTTGGTTTTAGGGAGTTCGCAGTATATACTAATGTAAGTTTTATCAAATGTTTGCATCTTAATCTCATTAAGACTTATCTGCTGAACTTTCTTGCTGACTATATATATATATATATATATATATATATATATATTTGAAATATATATATATATATATATATATATATATATATATATATATATATATATAATTATTCGAATTAGTTAAAAGTTATGAACTTTGATCTGGAACTTCGAGAGAGCCATTTAAAAATCAATTTTATGGAGCAAAAAATTTTTTCACAAATAATTTCACATTTTTGTCGTATTCCAGCTCTTCTCCTATACCCAGTCTTATCATTAAATAGTACCTTTACAATATCTACTGTAATCCATTCCCTCTACATGTCCCAGATATATAAACATCTTAGTTTTTCATCACTGTTTTGATGCTAGGCAATTCAAATACCCCCCCCTCTGTTCTCTGTCTTGTTGTACTACTCCACATACCACTCACAATAATTATATTAGTATATTTTTATTTACGTGACATAATTACCTATCAGTTTGTAGCAGTTACTATACACGAAATTTTTGTTTTTCTATTACATAATGTCTCTCTCTCTATATATATGAAGTTATTATTTTCCTTTATGTATACTAAGTAGCTCTGCCCTTGCTCGCTCCGCTGGCGCAACCCCCTTCGGGAGGCTTCACCTACTATTCGCTGCGCTCGTAGAGTTCACTTTATATCTGTCCTTCCTAAAATTTCTACTTTCAAAAATATGTTTTCTATCCCTGCCTATTTGCTGCAGAAGAGAAAAGCAACGGTTTATTTCATCGTGTTACCCTATTATTTCTCTATAAATGCACCAAATTTCATATTTTTTATGCTATAGTTTTTATTGTACGAGACAGAGAAATCACTAGACGTACTGATACGAAAAAAAAAAGTTCACTTCAGAAGCGCATAAAAGGGAAATTATCTCAAAAATTTACATCGAAATTAAAATAAGAGGCTCCGTCCTTCAAATATTCACTCATGTAGATACCAACCTACCAAAATCCGTGGTCTTGCTGTTGTTAGTCTATCCAGGACGCGATCTCGCAGTTCAAATATTTTTTTCTTTGACATTGGATATTTCTTAATCTACAATATATATGATAAACGGTTTATTTCAGTGTATCCCCCAGAGCTTTTTCTACAAGTGTTCCAAATTTCACATTTGTATATGCATTAGTTTTTGCATTACGAAGCAAAGAATTTCGAGAAACCAGAAATTTGTCAAACAGCGGCGGCGGCGTCAGCTACTTTTTTTTAATAGACAGAGAAAATTTATTTGTTTACATCTAGATACCGAAATCGCTCTTTATATTTCATCCTATCTTAATTACTGCATGGTTAGTTAAAGAAAGTCCTTACAGTTTTCGGACCCGATGTATTAGTATACTATTATCATATAATACGTTTACAGTAGTAGGTATTAACGAAATATTTCATATATATATATATATATATATATATATATGTGTGTGTGTGTGTGTGTGTGTATATATATAATATATACATGTGTGTGTGTTTACATAACAATGTATAACATATTGGTAACTATGTTAAATGTAGGAGTGCATGATAACGATATCCGATGTATAGCCAGTGCAAAACATTACCACCATATAAATTACTACTCAAGAAAGCATAAGAACCTGCAATTCAGATATGAAGAGGCGATAAGATGGTAGGCAACTATTGTCCTAAATTCCCAAAAGTTTCAACAAAATGCATTTATAGAAATTTCCATATTAATCAAGTACTTACAGTGCGTGAAACATTTAGACAATACCACAATCGTTTTTGCGGAAAAGATAAAAAAATTATTTTATAAAAAAGCCGACGTCACTGTCGAACACTTTACGAGTGATTCAAAACCTGTACAAAAATGTACTTGTATAAAACAACAAAACTTGTAAATGTACAAAAATTTAGGGGTAATAGAGAACACAAGAGCAAACCATATGCACCATATAAACCATATTCTATTATTAATGTATGACCAGAAATGCCACATTGATGTGCTAAATGATACACTGGGATGCAGAAATGACAAGAAAAGAAGTGGTGAAAAAACTCCATTAGGCGTACTGTAACAATTTCGCAGTAGGGGTAAACGAACAGTTTCCAAACAGGTGCTGCAAGTTCCGACCATTAACAGTAATGCACTTGTGTACACGAGTTCTGGTTCAAATGTGTAAACATTTGAGGATTCGACACACGTCTGTCAGGCCGGCCGTCCAAATGGATGCTCTATGTTTTCGGATGAGTCGGACGGTCTGGGTCTTCACGTTTGTTAGGGTACTGTAGGTTTGTTTGGGTACTGTAGGTCACATCACCATTTGTTGGAACGGATGTTGCAAGGCACGGACCAGGGACCCGGTGCTTACAAGATCGACATTATGCGATTAGAGCAAAAGCTAGCTTCCACTCCGAACTTATAATTCGGGTTCATGTTCTTATCATCTTCGATCGATATCCTTTTGGCAGGAGCAGAGTCGGCTGCTGCCACAGTACTGTTCACGATGCAATCGTGTAGCGGATCGTCCAAACGACTTCATAGATGAGATGCATGTCCGCCAGCTCGGCATTCGTAAGAGGATGTATGTTCTCCTAAGTCTGCACCTCATATGTGGAGGCTCAAACCCTTGGTGGGGGTTCATCCTGGGCATGACTTTTTAATCTTTAAGCTCTGCGCAATAGGATATCACGAGGAATAGCAAATGGTCGCATTTTGATTTCGGGCTCTCTGAAGACACTGAGAATATATTTCGACATCACTGAGGAAGGTGTGAATGTGACAATTGAAACTTTCTGCGCAGATTGTTTATGTTTAGGTCTGAATATTGCCAATTCAAGATTAACAAACAATTTTTCATTATAATAATTGGAAATCATGCTGTGTTTAGGCAACATCTATCCTGGCCTGTGACGTCACGAATGACGAAATGCTACTGTCTAGAGTTCCTCTACTACAGGCTGACTTATCAAGCATATTGAAGCGCATAGGATTCCATACTACATTTACTGAAATGATAAAATAAGTGTTTAAAATTAACACTTTATATAAAAAAAGATGTTTCAATTAGAATGTTGTAGAACTTAGCTCGCACAAGCATGCTCCAGTACCGGGTATCCAATTATTTATTAGCCATTGTTTTCCTTTTTCTTTATTTCTAGGAAAGCTAAATAGCCTAAAACCCAATCTAGAATGATTAGAGCAGTTCGGTGAAGAACAACCACCTATAATTATTTCAATTATACTTTCTAAAGTGAAAATACGAATAAAGCTAATGCTAATGGATTGCGCATCCAGCTAGGGTGGGCTTCAATATGCTTGATGAGTCAGCTCGTATATAGAAGAGTCTTATTACTCTCGTTTACGTCAGGCTGGGAGCTTTTTGATTGGTTGCCGTGCTCATAACCCAACCTTATATTAAAGAACCTTGTCCCAACTGCCCAACTGCAGTGGTGGTGAACAACGGCCGCTATCACATTAGGGTGGCGTTTCTCGTCATGTATTTCTATGTGAATACGATTTGTTTTCGTGTTTTCCACCTGCCCTAAAAGTTTGTATGTAGGGTTTTGAATCAAGCTGAATTGACTGTGAAATTTGAAGCAGCATTAGACAGACTAGTTTCGCTATCAACAAAATGACATTGAAACTCACGAACTATGTAGAGGGCCCAACGCTAGAACTGGTATTGGACAAAGATTATATTGACTACAGAAATCTATGGAGATATATTTGTAAAATCATTAAGCTATTTTATTTCACAACTCGAATGAAATTTGTTTCTGTACTAAGTCGTATTTTATGTTCATTAAATTATAGGTTGATTTAAATAAATTAGCATTTTTTGTCGCATTCTTCTTTTAAACATTGATTAAATATGGAATGTGTATATTAAGAAACTGTTATTACATGGTAAAAGATAAGTTTCTTTGGCTAACAAGTGGAGTTTTTATGAAAATAATAAAATATTGTTAAATAATGAAGTATTTTTAATCTTGATTAAAGAAAATTGATTTCAAACATGCTATGCATTAAGATTTGAATATCCATTTGTTAACTATTTTTATATACTGTTATGATATATCTTATAACACGGGTACTTCATGAATTTTAAAAAAGAAATATCTAAGAACTGTTTATTAATAATTTACGAATTGTAACGCGTGATTTTATTAAGACTGTATATTTTGATTTTAACTAATGTCTATTGACATGGCATGCGGGCACTTTTAACATGATTTTCGGAGTTCCCAACATAGTTGAAAAGTGTTTTTGACTTTGTTCATTAAGTTTGTCTGTCTATTCCTCCGTTCATACGATAACTACCTTAAAAATGACTTTATCAGAATGAAAATTTAGTATATTGTTGAGACAGAATGTAGGACATATAGGAATGTAAATTAATAATATCACCCAATTAGTTTAGGTTTGAACCCAGGTTGAAAACGTGAAATACATTAAACCATATGGGACTTAATTTTTAAAACATTTTTTAAGCAAAGTTAAAATTCACAATTTGCTTCGAAAATTTCAGGGTATATTCAAATTATCCCATGAAATATGAAACAAAACCTCAGCAAAATATGTTCGTTAGTTTCTTAAATAATCACTAAATTAATAATTACACCCATATAATATGAATATTTCCCGTGACCCACTTCAAAATTAAATATAGCATCAATCTTTTTTTCCCAGTGCAAAAATTTTGATTTTGAAATTTCTTTTAAATTCTTATTTATTGTTGCATTGCACTGGTTTTAATTGTTGAGTTCCGTGATTATGGAGTCATAAATAACTCACTTTATGCATTATTATGTCAAATTGTGTACATTACTGCCATGTTAAGAAAATAAAAGAAATGAAATAAATATCGAAGTTTTCGATCAAATTTCAAAAATATCTATTTAGTTCTAGATGTTTCATTAACAAAGCCGGATAAAAAGCATAGTAAATATCCATTAATATTTATGGCATTTATCTTGCACTTAACAAATCGACCACATACAGACAACAAACAGACAAACTGACATCCCTCTAGAATAAGTCAAATCATGTTCAGGAGGTCCTAAAATGCATTGTCATGTTTCAAAATCGGAAATTTTCGTTAAAACAATATTTTATACTATATTCTATAGTATGATAAAATAAAAAAATCTGATGTGGGCAACACATGACTTTCCTAATATAATGTAATGAATTTACTACTTTTACAGTAAAAAAAATAGGTTTTTCTTACAGTAGATACTTATATTCTTTCCAAGATATTGAATTTTCGACAATTAGTCCTCATTTTCATTGATTTAGCGCCATTTTTATCCATTTGGCGAGATTTTCGTTAATTTGGCAACATTTTAAAAAGTTGCCAAGTTGGCGACATTCCGCCAAATTCGTCGCCAAAATCTCGCCAAGCGTTATGCACTAAGAAACAAGTTATTCTTACAGCAGATAAATGACTATTGGCGTTCAAATACAAAAGTACTATTCAAAATATCTTTTTAACACTTTACAACAAAGTTGAAAAGTGTTTATGACTTTGTTCATTCATTCTGTCTGTCTGTCTGTCTGTCCGTTAGCACGATAACTGCCGTAAAAATGACTTAATCAAAATGAAATTTTATTATGTTGTTCAGACGGTCTATAGGACCTATGGGAATATAAATGAATAATATCACCCAATTAGATTTGGATTGAACCCGGGTTGAAAAAATGGATTACATTGAGCCCTACGGGACCTAATTTTTCAAGCATTTTTTAAGCGGATTTAAAATTCACAAATTGCTTCGAAAATTTTAGGCAATATTCAAATTGTTCCATAAAATATATAAAAAAAATTCAGCGAAATATATTCAGTAGTTTTTTAAATAAAAATTAAAATAATAATAACACCTCTTATATGAAGCGATCACGTGTCCATGATATGAAACGATCACATGATCCACTTCAAAATGATATATGGCATCCATCTTGTCTCAAAATCGTGATTTTTAAAGTTCTTTTTAATTCATATTGAGTGTTGTATCCATCCTAAAACTACTTTATTTTTGCCTAAATTCTGTGCATCTACATACTTTAACAACGCAATGACAATATATTTCAGTTTAAATGCTCATACAAATTTGATTATTTCTACTATTAAGCCTATTTTTCACCTATGTAAAATGTAAACAGCAAAATATGTAGAATGAGTTGTATTAGAATCGCTGTAATTCTTTAACACAAAATCATTTAGTCCATGGAGTCTGTGTAATGTCGATATTCAAATCGAATTACTTTTATGTAAAATATATAAATATATATATGTATTATATTTCTTTATATACAGTTATGTTACAGATTTTAATTCTGCCTTGAAAACCCCCTTTTGTCGTTTTATGTGTTCTCGTGGAATATATATTATTCTTAAACCAACATAAAATCATTTCTAACATATTATTTAAAATGTACGAGCGCTTTGAGAGTTATTTCTTCTGTTGAGTTCAAGGTCTTTTGGCAGTCGAAAATGGAAGTGCCAATGTAAATAATTTCATAGTTTCTATACATTTATGCTGCAGACGATAATGAAGTATTGCAACGCTTGTTTATAGCAGGTGGCTCTCCAGACATCCTGGCGAGACATACTGGCGTTTGGCCGTGAGAACCTTTCTCGGCGGGAAAGATCATGATTATTTTCTATTGGCTGTGACGGACTGGAAGCTTTCGTCCAGGTCCGTGGAAATGTTGGCTGAAAAGGTATAAAAAGCCGTGCACACCTTTTCTCGCTCTCTTATGCTCTTTTGCCCTTCTGCTCTTACGACTTGGTAGGCAGTTCACGATAGCAACGCTCACTCCGAATCTCGGGAGTCTGACCTCCAGGCAGATTCCTGGGGATTCGTGAGCTGAGTAATGCTGCCTTTATAACGTCCATCTTTGGTGCGATCCCGAGGTTAATACCGGGAATGGAGTAACGTCGAAAATACACGTAGAGCGAACCCGATGCTCATTCCGGGATTACTACCAAAACATCGAGCGGGCTTGTGGAATGCTCCCGAGGCTCATACCGGGAAGGTAAATCGTATCGTCGCTACCCGAGTAGTACTCGTGAATGATGCCATCCATCCAGGCTGGGCCATTCAGGGGAAATCTCTGAATGTGTGTGCCGGCCTTTCATTCTGAAACACCGATTCATCGCCGTGTGGGTGAGTGGCTGATGGTGAGAACTACTACCTTACTTACAACGCCTTGATGACCGGGGTAAGCGATTTTTAATGTATAACTTCATGAGAGAGAGATCGTAACGGAGAGTGAAACCATCTGTTGAGTTTTGTAACTTCAATTTAATGCTTATTCTAAAATTTAATTTCTGTTTGATTAATTTTCAAAAATGCTTTATTTTACCTCTCAGAGTGCTCGTCCCGTTATGTGGCCATACCTATGTTTGATATCAGTATGATCTGTTGTTTGCCACTTAGTATTGCATTATGTGGAAGTATAGAGGCTTTAAAGCCAGTGGCGTTCTGTTAAAATCTGCGCATGTGTCCAGTGGTGAGCTGAAAGATTCAGCTGTTGTATCTGATATACAAATTGAATTTAACTTCTTAAATAAACGAAAATTCATTTTAACTTCAAAATTCTGTGTATTTATTTGTGTATTGAAATTCCTTTTGATTTTTGGTGAAGAAGAAAGTTAAAGGTAAGGTTTTGATTTTGAATGTTTTCAGGTTATTTAGGTTCTTCTGGGCTGTAGGTCATCGCGGAGATTTACTTCTCCCGACAGGAGTGTGTGGACCTGTGTGGGTTATTTTTGCGGCATTTATTTGATCATGGTTTTTGTATTGGTGCTGGTGCTGGTGTGGCTAAATTCTAAATTAAGAGGTCACATTCATCATAATCCCCGCCATTACATATACGATTTTTAAAGTTCTTTTTAATTCATATTGAGTGTTGTATCCATCCTAAAACTACTTTATTTTTGCCTAAATTCTGTGCATCTACATACTTTAACAACGCAATGACAATATATTTCAGTTTAAATGCTCATACAAATTTGATTATTTCTACTATTAAGCCTATTTTTCACCTATGTAAAATGTAAACAGCAAAATATGTAGAATGAGTTGTATTAGAATCGCTGTAATTCTTTAACACAAAATCATTTAGTCCATGGAGTCTGCATGGCTGATATGAATGAAATATTCATTGATTTTAGAAAGAGAAGGACGAAAATTTTCGATGAAGTTTTACGCATAGAGTTTTACTTATTTGTAGCTCCATGGTCTTAATTTTTAAATAATATAAATTATTATAGTATTGTGATGAATGACATGAATGGGGGAATTATTTATGAATGAAATGTTGCTTTTATAGAGAGAGCCAGGCGTGTTATTTTTTTATGACGTCATTTGAATGAATTTCAGTTGTTTTCGATAAAGTTTTCAAATATAATAAATTATCGTAGTATTATGATAATTCTAAAATTATTACCGAGGAATGTATCACATTTTAGAGATGTTTAAACCAGGCAATTTATATTTTAATGCCGTCATTTGAATGAAGTTAATTTTTTTCGATGAAGGTTTAAGGTTTCAAATATAATAAATTAATGTAGTATTGTGATAAGTTTTAAAATATTACCGAGGAATGTATTGCATTTTAGACATGTTTAAATAAAATTGCATTGAAGTTGGAAAGTGTTTCATAATCAATGCTTTAAGCATGATTGATCTTTCTTGTTTCATATATGGAACGAGCTAGATCCACGAGAATGATGTCATCCAATTTATCGCATGGTATTACATATGAAAAGTGAACATGTTTCTCAAGAGGAAATATTTTTATTTTTATTTTATATGACTTTTTGATAATTTTTTTGAAAAATGTGCAATATCTCGAGAACGGTTCACGTTAGCGTTCTAAAATTTATGTCAATCGTTTTCTAATGAAAAATTACATTACATAAGAAATGTCTATTTGCGTAACTTTATTAGTGGTTTTGATTTTTTGACAATTTTTTCAAAATTTCATTCGAAAATTTAGGGGGGTTCTGAACATTCGATTGCGCATAAAAACAATAGGCTTCCAGTGTTTACGGATTGTGATTTTTGTACCAAATTTGAGTCGAATCGGTCCATTCGTTCGTCAGTTATCGTCTCCACAGTCTCACTGACACACAATCACACAGACATCACTTCAAAAATGTTTGATTCGTGATCAGGGATGCTTGAAACGTGCTCTCCCGTCGAAAACTCGAATTCGACTCAATACTTTCCTTATGCATTATGTATATAAGGAAAGTAATAATTTGGTTGTTTTAGAGGCAGCTTTTCGTCATTTGCTTAAATGGTAAATTTTAAATAATTTTTTGCATGACTTAACTGGTAGCTAATATTTATTTATTTAAGATAAAAATAACTGTTAACGTATAAGCATTTTACATTAGTAAGATCGTAAAGATCTAAATTATAAATTATTAATATTATTATGTGATATTTCAAAACCAGATAGGTCCACCAAATTCTGAAGAATCACTAAAACTAATATTGCTGAGAATTAATGTTTGAGTCATTTAGAAGTTTATGAGACAGTCGATGGATTATAAATTAATGATTCATTGATTCATTCGGGAGTTAGTGAGTCGAATTATGTAACAGAGTTAATTCCATGAATCCATTCAGTTAACTGACTTTTAGCCCAAGACTAGTGCCAGTTGACTTTAATAAAGTGGATGTTAAGAGTTAAATTATATTTTTATAATAAAATGTAGCATACAAGCGAAATAATTCCATTTTAAGATTATTCCAAAATATGGTATTTATTATGACACGATGCCAACATACTGACTTTGCATTTAATACACACTTGTGCTTTATCTAAATTGTAGCAGCATTAATAATTTATCCAGCAAAAAATATGTTTGTTCTTAATTACTCTATATTATGCTAATACTAGTATCATCTTCTGAGAACTATATTTTAAATATTATTTTCTCGTGTCAGGAATTTACATTTCATTTAATTTTATAAACCATACAATATATTCAAGCAAAAACCTTTTAAAATCTTCAAACATGTTGCATGAAAAATGGAAAACATAGCTCTTATTCGGCTGTAGAGCTTTTCCTTCTTTTATTCTATTCATGAAACTACACTCAGTGCTCAACTATGAATCGCATAAAGTATGGAAATATCAACATAAGAACACTTACCCAAGAAGGTGTTCTTCCGTAGATAAGAAGAAATGTTTAAAACGTATGCATGTACTAAGAAAGTATTTGTTCAAAAGCAGTATAAAGGCGAATTGAAATTCCGGCAAGAAGACTATTAGGCATATTTTATATTTTGAATTATTATGTATTAGTTTTAAAAGTATACATTATAAAATGTCACATCCTGATCTTAATAACTACACACACACACACACACACACACACATACACACACACACACACACACATATATATATATATATATATATATATACTATTACGATAAAGTGAGACAAAATAGGATATATCCTAAATAAGCCTGAAATTAAAAGAACTATTCACTACAAAGGAAAGAGGCGCAAATGCTGCTCAAATTCCCTAGTATAATACATGAATGAAAGTAGAAAAGAACGGGAGTGACCATATGAATTACATAAGAATGGTAGGGGTGGATTGCGACACCCCTTTCCCGCTTAAAGCAGCTTTTACAACCCGGGTAACGCTCACGGAACCAACATAATTCCATGGTCAGCCTCCCAAATGTGCGAAAACAAAAGCACCAGAACAGACTCAGAACCAAAGAAGTAAACGAATCCATGAAGGAGAAACATCCGCTAGTCCAACCCGATGGAACGTCTCTTTATATAAGTAAAGTTGCTCATGCGCAGAGAAATATCAGGATAATAGTTACGCAGTCATGAATATTAAATCTCTATATCAACAATCAGATTACAAATTTTCTTTAAAAAACGATTTGTAATAATGTTGTACAAAATTGACTGGATAATTTCTTTTTATAGCTTCATCTGCAAATTTTTTACATTTGCAAATGCAGTCTTTCCTAAAAGTATTATAATTTTGGTTTCTTCTAAAATGTCCAATCATTATATTTCTGAAGACATACTTTGCAAGGTTTGAATTCCAATCGATAATATGATTTACCTTGATCCTGTATGAATCTCTTTTGTCGTGTAACTCTGTGTATATTCCTGTGTTCTGGTGCTTTTGTTTTCGCACATTTGGGAGGCTGACCATGGAATTATGTTGGTTCCGTGAGCGTTACCCGGGTTGTAAAAGCTGCTTTAAGCGGGAAAGGGGTGTCGCAATCCACCCCTACCATTCTTATGTAATTCATATGGTCACTCCCGTTCTTTTCTACTTTCATTCATGTATTATACTAGGGAATTTGAGCAGCATTTGCGCCTCCTCCTTTGTAGTGAATAGTTCTTTTAATTTCAGGCTTATTTAGGATATATCCTATTTTGTCTCACTTTATCGTAATAGTATACGGAATGTCTACATCCAGCAGCAAAGCGCGGAAGTAGTACATATCTTTTATTTTTCATATCAGCTTTTTACTTAAAGGCCACCTCTCGGACCAGCTTGATGAAGTGTTTGGTCTTCCGTGTGTTGTAAAAATTGGATTCTTTGGACGACTTTTGGAGCAGGGTTGATTATAACGGTAAGAAGTAAACTTATTTTTATGATGGTATTGTAGTGATAATTGGAATATTGATGTAAATGATTTGTGATCGTTCGTTTTGTACTTATATGCTAAATAGGTATTTAACTTTTTATGATGTATTTTTAGATACGTGTAATAAACTGGTAGTCTTCACAGGTTACTAATATCAACGAATCTTATAGATGATGGTTTTTACAAAATTACAAAAAAAAAAAAAAAAAAAAAAAAAAAAAAAAAGTATATAATAGTGTTAAAACTTTGCCATAAAGTTTGCGATGGTCAATTGTACAGCGAGGATTGGATTGAATTTAGTTAGATTTTCAAGGTGATATCCACAGAGAAATCGGAAGACAGGGAGATAAGGCGTACATATTTGTCAACTCCTCAACAAGAGTTAAAAAACTGTTGATTTTTGAAATATGAATGAAGTCTGTATATAATATTGGAGACTGGCAAATATATTCAAATACGAATATATGCCCGGTGACACAATAGTAGGGTGTTTGTGTTATCGACATACCGTTACCCTAGTCTCTAATAGTAAAGCATATCGATGAGAAGATATTTCAAATCTGTAACAGTTGACCATGATCAGACTGTGACAAAAATAAAAAATGTAAATATTGATTTATATCCAGACAAGATCCCAAATGGGTCAAATGATTTTTTTAAAATTCATAATTATCACCACCAGCATATGAAGAATATTAAATTTCGCAAATGCCAATCTAAACGATGCAAATTGTGTCCAGTGGCTAATCCACAACAAATTTCTACAGACAACGAAAGTAGAAAATTTTTTTGCAAGAGCTATAATGTGGTTTATTGTATTGAATGTTTAAAATGTCAAGCTAAATATATAGGCCAAACGCAGAATCCATTAAACATTCGAATAAATCTGCACCGAAGCCAGGTAGGAAAGGTACAACAGGAAATGCCCACAGCTAATTTGGAACTGAGACATTTTCAAGCCCATGGGTTCACCAACATCATGGTAACTATAATTGATATAGTACCAAATAAATCGGAAAGATTATGGTGGGAGAGCAACCATATTAAACAATTCAATACGGCTTATCCATATGGCCTTAATACATTAATATTTAACGAAAACTTTAATAAAGAAAGATGCAGAAATAGTTCTTCATACCCTCTATCTGAAAATCTTATAAATAAAAAATCCCACCGATGGCAAAGAGGAAGTAAAAAACAACACAATAATTATATTAAAACAGAAGAAAAAATATTGAAATTTTTAAAAACTGAAAACACGATGAAAATTGGATGGATTAAGAACTTGGCCTATAGTATCAAGCTTAAATATCTACAGAAAATATGGAATTACATAATACATTTCAACTTAAAAGAAAGCAATTGCCAAAATGAAGAAGCAAGTACTAATATTGATATCCTATTGGATTTAATCAAACTCAGAGCCAGAATTTTTAATTTAACACTTACAAAAAGTGAAATTATAAAACAATCTAAAGAATTTTTTATTACAACTTTCAAGAACAAACTGTATGAGAACATTCCATTCCATTCTATTTTAAATCATATTAACGTATGTCTTCCTTTGTCCAATATAAAAATCATGATCAATTATAGATTCGTCAAAACCAACGGAAGGAAATTTTTCAATTATAACAAAATTTGTCAAGATGTTGCAACAAATAATGTAGATTCTTGTAATTGTCATGAGAATATTCATAGTGACACTCATCATAAGCATATAATCTCCGGAAATCTAGATTTTATCAAAGACAAAAGACTTAAAAACCTGCTTCAACTCGGTACAAAGTACCGTATACAAGAATTTAAAAATGTATACGAAGAATTTTATAATGATCTCGACATCTTCATTTATAGATTGGCGGTAAAACATAGTTTACCAATACAAGCATTTAATGAGTGGAAATATAAATTTTACAAAGCGTTTTGTCACTACTACCCGCAGCACTGCAAAAACAATAGAGAAATTAAAGTTCCATCCTCGTTCAAGCAAATTAAAGAAGAATATGTATTAACATATACCGATAAAATAGTATCAAATTATGCCTTCACTTGTAAAAAGTTCTACGTGGATACACTAAACCAAAGTTACAGGGACAGTGAAATGTATGCTTTAATACCCAGTAACGCATTGATACTGACTAAAAGAATAGAGGCACTTTACAAAAGAATAGGAATTGATATTAAAACAATAAAATATCCATATTTGGTCCTGATCCCCAAATTACACAAAATACCTGTCAAGTTTCGAACTGTGACGGTGGGATGTGGTTCATATTTGGAAATAGCAAACAAAAAACTTTTGGATTTACTCATAATAGTTATGCATGATATTAAAAGACATAACTCTATTATGATAAAAAACGGACAGGAACTGATAAACCGACTAAAGTTTTGTCATAACGATATCAACTTTAAGAGTTACGACTTTCGAGATCTTTTTAACAATATTGATTTGGATAATTTACAATTGATTCTGAAAGATCTACATGAAGAATACGATCTAAAGCAATTTATAACTTATAGAAGATACATGGACTTGGTGGAATTGGTATTGAAGGAAAACATACTACACGACGGAAGCAATTTTTACAAACAAATCAAGGGCATACCTATGGGAGGGAGTTGCTCGTCAATACTAGCAGATATATATCTATCTAAATACGAAAGAGGCACTCATATCCTATCGGAAATGCCCTACTTCCGTTATGTCGATGATGTGATAATTGGGGGCTATGAAAACACCCCATGTTTTGACTTTTCATTCTACCCAAGCGAATTGGACCTTATTGAAAATCCAGCGTGTGAGGACGGATCGGTAAAATTCTTGGATTTAGCTATCAAAAAACACAAGAAATATGGAATATACACAGAGTTACACGACAAAAGAGATTCATACAGGATCAAGGTAAATCATATTATCGATTGGAATTCAAACCTTGCAAAGTATGTCTTCAGAAATATAATGATTGGACATTTTAGAAGAAACCAAAATTATAATACTTTTAGGAAAGACTGCATTTGCAAATGTAAAAAATTTGCAGATGAAGCTATAAAAAGAAATTATCCAGTCAATTTTGTACAACATTATTACAAATCGTTTTTTAAAGAAAATTTGTAATCTGATTGTTGATATAGAGATTTAATATTCATGACTGCGTAACTATTATCCTGATATTTCTCTGCGCATGAGCAACTTTACTTATATAAAGAGACGTTCCATCGGGTTGGACTAGCGGATGTTTCTCCTTCATGGATTCGTTTACTTCTTTGGTTCTGAGTCTGTTCTGGTGCTTTTGTTTTCGCACATTTGGGAGGCTGACCATGGAATTATGTTGGTTCCGTGAGCGTTACCCGGGTTGTAAAAGCTGCTTTAAGCGGGAAAGGGGTGTCGCAATCCACCCCTACCATTCTTATGTAATTCATATGGTCACTCCCGTTCTTTTCTACTTTCATTCATATATATATATATATATATATATATATATATATATATATATATATATATATATATATATATATATATATATATATATTACAGTAATTTATATAAATATCCCTCTTATTTAGCAAATGGTATTGTTAACAAGTGTAGATTAGCTGGATTCTTATGAATTATATTCATAGTGTTTTATATTAGCCAGACATCTCCTTTCTCTTGTATTATTAATACTTTCATTTTTACATCCTCTTCAACATCATCCTTACTATTACTAGCGCCACTGTTTTGTAGCTCTTTTGGTATATTACTACTTTTTCGCATTACTGTTTTTTATTTCTTACGAATGGCAGCAGTAGCTCATTTCTTTTTTCTTTGCGAATGGCAACACTCGTCTCTTCATTCAGTTTTCCCTGGTTCGACTGGTTCGGGCATATGCTGTGCATTTTTTCAGTTTCCAGGTATTCGTGTTTTCTTTTATTTTTCGTTCTTTATGTATGTTGCCCAAGTAGAAATAATTTATAGATATAATCAATATATTTCTTCAGAAACATACATTTTTGTATTTGCTTCAACAAAATACTTGGACTTGAAGAAGAATTTTGTAGAAGTGAGCAAATCTGTGATTTAGGCTTAGCCCTTGTCCACGTGTATAGCATTAATGCTTGGATTTCATTTGCTTTTCTTTTATCATTTCCATACCATTGCTTTTTGATGATTTCTTTAACTTGATGATTCGATTTTTTTATTCCTTTTTTTCGATTTAAATGTACATTTCCAGATTTATACTTTTATTTTGTAAGCTGGTTAGAAAGTTAGGTTTTTCGAGTTATAGCTTCTCGCTTTTCTTTCATTGGACTTTCAAACTTCATTATTATTATATTATATATATATGTGTGTGTGTGTGTGTGTGTGTTACAAAAGTAGATCAACAACTAATAAAAAGTAATTAATGACAAAACATTAAAATAATAAATTATCCAAAACCGTTAAAATATTACCACCATGCCGAAAAAGAGAAATGAACTGTACTAGACTTTAATTGAAGGTAAATTCAGATTAGATTCTCCTTCCGGTCTTATCATCAAACATAAATTAACCTAAACATATGCTGGTTTGTGTTATATTCTCTCTCTCTTTCTATATATATATATATATATATATATATATATATATATATATATATATACATATATATATATATGACATTAATTAAATCTTTAGTAATTATTTAAGTCACCACTCTCTGAAATAAAGGTCCAATTTTACCATCATTAAGCATTATTTTAATATGAGACATAAAAATTAATACCTGAAAATTCCATCTTATAGATAACATCGAGAACAGTTAATGATCAAGCGGTGTTTCACACGGAAATTTATCAAATGTTCTATCTTTTGTTTTTCGCCAGGTCTTTTTCCCCTGGGATAAGATCTAGAACACATTGTAGTTTGATTAGAATCATCAGTTCTTTTTTATCTTTTCAATCTATAAAATATGATTCAATAAGACATTGTATCACTGTATCACTTTGTCCCAGCATTTTGGATTATGTTAGTTTAATGTTGTTTTGCTTCCGGTAGTTTTCTTCAGCGATGATTGTTTTATATAATAATGATGTGTAAATAATACCTCACTCATCGTATAGTTATTTGTGAGGTAAATTCATCCTAACTAATATTTTCATTAACAAATATTTATACATCGAAGTATAAAATATCCATGTGTTTGATTTTTTAAATAAATTTTTGAAACCAATTACTTGCAAAGTTATACAGTAGTAAATAGTCCAAGTGATTTTATAATCAATCCAGTTAGTAATTAATTCATCAATTTAAGAAACAATATTCGACCATTGTGAGATTATAACTTTGAGTTGTAATTTCCTTCAACTTACGTTTTGAATTATAAGTTCTTTGGCACTAATTTTTATTTTTGGTTTCGATTAAAATGTCCAATCAAGATCCGTCCAACCGATTTCTGCGATCCTGCGTATAAGGCTGAATGTAACTTTCCATTCAGGGTGAGTAAAAGGAGAAGTGGATTTGCGATTGTTGGACAGAGGGTATGTCAGGTGGGTATCGTGTGTAGGCGACTCCTCCTGCGAAAATCTAGAAATGATGCTGGAGGTGGATTTGCAGCAACCAAGTAGGACTCTGGCATATCCGATATACTTTAATCTTATAAATATTTTAGGTGGAAAACGGGAGAGTGCGAGTTTTAAAATATATTACAATGTTCGCTATGATTTTGAGTTTTGAAATCCTTACGGGTCAGATCAATATAAATATTTTATTTGTACATAAGTTCTATGTTTAACAGCAAGAAGTTGTGTGTGTTTACTTTGGTTATGTAAACCAGTTCGGATTTTAAATCGTAGTCTCTATGTGCTACTTCTTCTTCTTTAGGACTTCGAGCGTTTGTATTTAAGGATGAAATTAGTGTTACGTCACTTTAGGTTTTAGAGTATAATACTCCAGAAGGTAGAAATTTTACACCATCAATATATAGTCAGTAGTTAATAATTTACGCACCGTCCATTTTTACTTTCCTTATATACATAATGTATAAGGAAAGTATTGTGACGTGGTCGAAAATTCGAATTCGAGTTTTTGACGGGAGAGCACATATCAAGCATCTCTGATCACGAATCAAACATTTTTGAGGTGATGTCTGTGTGTGTGTGTGTGTGTGTCAGTGAGTCTGTGGAGACGCTTAACTGACAAACGAATGGACGGATTCGAACGAAATTTAATACAAAAATCACAATCCGTAAACACTGGAAGCATATTATTATTATACGGAATGGAATGTTCAGAACCCATCTAATATTTTGAGTGCAATTTTGAAAAAAATCGTCAAAACATCAAAACTGGTAATAAAGTTACGCAGATAGACTTTTCTTATGTAATTTTTTCTATAGAAAACGATTGACATAAATTTTAGAACGCTAACATGAACCGTTTATGAGATATTGTATATTTAAAAAAAAATATCAAAATGTCATATAAAATAAAAAAACGATTTATTTCCTATTGAGAAACATATTCACTTTTCATATGTAATACCATGCGATAAATTTGGTGACGTCATTCTTGTGGATCTAGCTAGTTCCATTAATGAAAAACGATAGTTTGAGTAATACTTTTGTATTTGAACGCCAATAGTCATTTATCTGCTGTAAGAATAACGTATTTCTTCGTCCAGAACGCTTGACGAGATTTTGGCGACGAATGTGGTGGAATGCCGCCAATTTGGCGACCTTTTTAAATGTTGTAATATCAGCGAAAACTCGCCAAATGGATAAAAATGACGCTAAATCAATGAAAATGACCACTCATTGACGAAAATTCAATATCTTACAAAGAATATAAATATCTACTATAAAAATAATCTATTTTTTTACTGTAAAAGCAGTAAATTCATTGCATTATATAAGGAAAGTCATGTGCTGCCCACATCAGATTTTTTATATTTAGTTATCGATAGCAATAATCACCATATAGCCAGTAGTCAATGTATAAGTAATAACCAAGTTATTGTCAATGGTACAATTGATAGCCGTTACAATAAATCATCTGATACGGGACTTTACCTGTAAACTAATTTTCTCTTTATTTCTTTCTTTATGTATTTCGCCTTATTTCTTAATGTGTAACAAAATCCAAAACGAAAACCTCAAATATCACATGAATGGTTTATCTTAGATTATTATATTTTGTCTTATTTTTTGTTCTCAAAAGTCACATATAAAACAAAGCATTTATGACAAAAATGTAAGTATATTTAAGCATTTTTTATTCCATATTCTATTGACTATTCTTGGACATTTCAAAAATGGCCGATTCCTTAACTCGAATAGTACCGAAATCCAATCAACACCAGGGTAACACACAATAGACTCACCTATCAAATTCTATGATATTTCGTCGAATGTATTTGGGTTAGAGTGAATATATACATTGCGCAGTCACATATACATACAGTCACACACAAATGTTGTAAGTAATAAAAATCATGAATTGTGGACTTCCAATGGTGGATTCGTAGACATCCTTCCTGAATTCATGGATCATACAAGACTTGCAGATTAGTCGAAAACTCAAGTTTCTATTCAATAAAATCATTAGTTTCAAACTCTTACTTAATATTCCTATACTTAAGCAAATTATTAAAAGCATCCATACAGTATAGCTGGTTCTCTAACATGTAATATTTTCTGCGTTCAGCTTCCAATTCTGATTGCAAACGTATTATTCAATATAAGCGAGATAACTATTAAATATCGGTAGACATTATAGGCTGTAGTTCATGTTCAATTAATGCTAACTCTATACTAATATAGATTAATCATACTGGGTCCATTTTAATTTAATTGTCAACTAAAGTATCAAAGAATGAGTTCAGAAAGTCTAAGAACGTGATGCTTCGGCAAATTCTTGAATTCGAAAATACAGTATTGTGACAAAATAAAAATTAAATATGATGGTAGGTAGTTGACTGCCATATGTTCTGCAGTCATACATTTGTAAAAGAAATTCATTAGTAAGGATCTGGTTTTGCTATATTTTTAAATAATTTTGTTTATAAGGTTTGTCCATAATTTTGGGTGTGCTTTTAATGTATCATACTTCCAAATAAAAATTAATATACATTTCAAGTTATTGCAGTACCTTAAAATTGTACGACCATACACTTATAATTCATATCTACGACCATATTGCAGTTCCTGAAAATTGTACGACCATACATTAATAATTCATATCTACGACTATATTGCAGTTCCCGAAAATTGTACGACTATACACTTATAATTCATATCTACGACCATATTGAAGTTCTCGAAAATTGTACGACCATACACTTATAATTCCATATCTACGTGCTTCAGCCTAGAAGTCATAACTTTTTGAAGGATAACAAGTGATCATACAGTTATTGAAATATATTATTATTTGTTTATCCACTCAGTAGCACGGCAAACTAAGAGCCTGTGAGAAAGAAACTAAATAATATTTTTGAAATACATATTTATCTCCATACAGCTTTTTAATACTTCCTAGAAGAAAGTTGGCACAGAAAAGTAAGATCGTGTTTTGAGGGTGCAATGGGATCTACAACAGTGTGCTATTGATAAAAGCGCAAAGGCTCGGAGTGATACCCGGACAGAAGAGGAACACTTAAAGCGATAATTCGATTGGTGTTGATTTTGTTGTTCGACCTAGCAGAAAGTGTAAGATATGTGTTTGGACGGCCTGGACAATGCCACCCAATTCGAACCGGAACCCAATGTTAGTCTCGCTGATGTTAACAGCCATTGAAATCATAATCCCAACCATAAACATTTTAGCGTAAAGCAATTCGGTGGCCTCGATTATACATTACGCTAAGTTGATATATATATATGAGTTGAGTTCCTATTTTAATGGCTGTTATGACGTGCAAGTAAATTATCTCTTTAAGAAATTCCAGGTCTGTCCAATTATGACTCTGACTGCCTCTTCGTAGTTGTATCTTTGTCATTGTATAAATGACGTTGTTCCTGACTTGAGGGAGAGAGCTCATAGGATTTGCGGGACAATTTTTGTCACTGAATATTATTATGCAAATTTTCTTCAAGGGAATACTATTAAACTGCATTCTCACTAGCGGCAATTTCATTTATTGCGATACATCTCCCAGTTAGCTAAATTTATATTTTCTAATACATAAAATTATATTTTCAATATAGGTCTGGCACAGTAACAAATATTACCCAAGCATTGATAAATTATTTTTTATTTCTATATTAGGGTAGAACCACCTCACAATTACCCATGTGTAAAATGTATTTGTCTGTATGGAATAAAGTCTGTATGGAGTAATAAAAATCCTGCAAGATCTTCTCAATCCTTTTCTCTGTCAAGTCGGAAATAAATAATTTCTTCCTTCTAAATTAATACTGTTTCTACTTCAAGTTAATTGTATGTAAAAATCCTTCTAAAAGACACCAGCAAAAACAATGTAATGATATATTCTGCGGTAGTATCCTACAAAAGTTTATCAATTGCAGCAGCTTTGATATTTCACAAAACATGAATCCCTAGGGGTTGGATCATAAAGAACACTTTGCAGTTTGATAAAAAGCGTAGGTTATATTTTATCCATGTGATCTATAAAATATGATTCAATACTTCAATAAATTTGTCTGGGATTTCTAATAGATATTTTCTATTGCATTTTAATTAAATAATAATATATTTGATGTGACAATTACTATCTATGATTATTTTCTATTTGCAGAGCATAAATTAGGAAGTCATTTGATGATGTGAGTTGTGCATAATTCATTGGGAGCATTTGATTTATGCATAAAGCATTTGGAGAATTTGATTTATGCATAAAGCATTTGGAGAATTTGATTTATGCATAAAGCAGATGGAGCATTTGATTTATGCATAAAGCATGTTAATCATAAAGCATTTGGAGGAAAAATTACCTCGGTATGGAGAGAGCAAAAATGGTTTACAGACTAACTGTCTGTAAATCAAGTTTTCGATAGCAACGTTATTCATATGCACAAAATTCTGTTTGATTACACAAAATAAACGTCAAATTAATACCTACCTTATATTGCAACAAATTCGTAGTGTTAGACATGCATCTTTAATACTAGAACCGGGGGATGGATCAATTTGGCCCAAATCTAATTTCGTTTCCGTTTTTCTCAAAAATTTACAAACGGAACCAAATACAAATTCTTGACATTTTATAATATTAGGCGAATAAAATTATATTTTCAACATAGGTCTGGCACAGTAACAAATATTACCCAAGCATTGGTAAATTATTTCTTGTTTCTTAAGTTTTCTATGTTAGGGTAGAACCATCTCACAATTACAAATCATGGGTAAAATGTATTTGTCTGTATGGAATAAAGTTTTATTATGGAGTAATAAAAATCCTGTAAGATCTTTTCAATCCTTTTCTCTGTCAAGTAGGAAATAAATAATTCCTTCCATCTTAATTAATAATGTTTATATTTCAAGTTAACTGTCTGTAAAAATCCTTCTAAAAGACACCAGCAAAAACAATGTAATGATATATTCTGCGGTAGTATCCTACAAATGTTTATCAACTGCAGCAGCTTTGATATTTCACAAAGCATCAATCCCTAGGGGTTGGATCATAAGGAACACCTTGTAGTTTGATAAAAAGCGTCGGTTATATTTTATCCAAGTGATCTGTAAAAAATATTCAATACTTCAATAAATTCGTTCTGGATTTCTAATAGATATTTTCTATTGCATTTCAATTAAATAATAATATATTTGATGTGACAATTATTATCTATGGTTATTTTTCATTTGCTGAGCATAAATTAGAAAGTCATTTGATGATGTGAGTTGTGCATAATTCATTGGGAGCATTTGATTTATGCATAAAGCATTTGGATAATTTGATTTATGCATAAAGCATTTGGAGAATTTGATTTATGCATAAAGCAGATGGAGCATTTGATTTATGCATAAAGCATGTTAATCATAAATCATTTGGAGGAAAAATTACCTCGGTATGGAGAGAGCATAAATGGTTTACAGACTAACTGTCTGCAAATCAAGTTTTCGATAGCTACGTTATTCATATGCACAAAATTCAGTTTGATTACACAAAATAATCGTCAAATTAATACTTACCTTATATTGCAACAAATTCGTAGTGTTAGGCGATTTACACACATCTTTAATACTATAACCGGGGGATGGGTCAATTTGACCCAAATCTAATTCCGTTTCCGTTTTTCTCAAAAATTTATAAGCGGAACCAAATACAAATTCATGACATTTCATAACATTAGGCGAATAACGGCTTATAAAAATATCAGTCGTTAGACATTTTTTAGTTTCATGTTTTTAACACTTATACCTAAAACCGCGGAATAAGCCATTCTGACCCAAAGACCACCACGAATACGGAAAGTAGGGCACAACATTTTTTGGAAATGGAAATTCGCGTTTATTCTTCTTTTTCGGAAAAGGGGTGAACTAAAGACTACGTTGAAAGTCGAGATAGGATAAGACGATCTTTCTGATAATGCTTTGTAGAGGGGCGCCATTTTTTCTTTGTAGAGATAGAACATAAGGCTGCAAAGCTAGCGAACAAGTGCAGATAAAGCCTGCTCTCTGAACAACATGTCACGAAACCGTAGTCGTACACTTCCTATTAGCAAATTAGGTAATTAAACAAATATGTATTAATTAAGTTCAGCCATAACAATAAAATGTAATGTATTTCGGTTTAAAAATTTCTCTACAATTAAGTTAGTAAATATGTAAAAACTTATAAAGAGTTAGGTAGTTATACTTTACAAATAAATGTTACATCATTTAAACTACTGAGACGATAAATGCAACATTTACCAAAAATTTAAAATGCTTATATCAAAGTCCCTTACTGATAATTTTGTGCTACTAAAACGTTTTCTGATTTAAGATTGAAGGATCAGGGTTATGAATCAACTTACACACACACACACACATATATATATATATATATATATATATATCCAGGGTGTTCCATAAATTCCGAATTAGTTTAAAAATTCCTAAAAATTGATGGAATTGATATATCTGAATGCGGTTTGCGACAAGGTTAGTCTCATGAAGGGGGATTTTTTTGGTAAAGAAAAAAATCAATTCAAACTTTTGTCAATAGAGGGCGCTGCACGCAAGCAAACGCAGGAAATATATATGCAAATCAGAGTCCTATAAAATGTTGTGTGTATGATTTAAAGCTCATTTCTGAATTTTCCTGTTACTGGCCTTCATTGTGATGTTGACATTGGTGGATAAAGCACTATTGTTTTACCTCAGCCACGAATCGCAGGCTGAAACTTTACGAAGGTTTCGGACACAGACGAGATTGAAGAAATGTTCTGGTCCAATCGCTTCTGCCAGACTGGTTTCGCTGGTACGACGTTTCGAAGAAACGGGAAGTTTGTGTAATCGCCCTCGCAGGGGTAGACCCCGTTTGTCAGAGGTCCGTACCTCCGCTGTGGCTTTGCAAATGCACACTCTAAAGGAACAGTCAACGAGTGGAGCAAGTAGCGCGGGAGAACCAGCAAGAATAAGTGGTATACCGAAGACATCAGTATTCTGCATCCTTCATGGTGTATTAAAATTGTACCCCTACAAGTTGAAATACCTGCACCAGCTCTTACACAGCTAAGCGAGTGCAATTCGCAAATTGGGTTTTGTCGAAAATCGACGAAGATCCACAATGGCTGCTCAATATCTTGTGGACAGACGAGGCTTATTTTCCATTGGATGGAACAGTCAATACCCATAACTATAGAGTTTGGGCAAAAGAAAACCCACATGCCTACAGTGAGAAGCCCGTACATTCCCCACGTGTTACTGTTTGGTGTGGATTAACTGCGTCCATTATTGTGGGCCCTTTTTTCCTTGAATATCAAAAGCAGGCTGTCAGGCGTGCTCAATTAATGGAACACGCTACTTGCAAATGCTAACGAAGAAAGTGATACCGTGCTTATTGAAACATAATGTCCTCGACACAGTGACATTCATGCAAGACGGGGCACCTCCTCATATCGCAAACAAAGTGAAGAAGTTCCTGAGCAGAACCTTTACTAAAGAACGATTAATCAGCCGTCACTGTACAATTGAATGGCTCCCTCGCTCACCGGACTTAACACCCCTAGATTTTTGGCTCTGGGGTTACGTTAAGTCCCGAGTGTACCGCAACAGCCCATCTTCTTTAGTGCAGTTAAAGGATGCCATTCGCCAAAAAATCTCCTGCATCCCTCAGGATATGCTAGATGATGCAGTTAACGGTGTTGTCACTCGCTTACAAACTATTATTTGTGGTGATGGCGGACACATAGAACAAGTACTCTAGTGCTGTGATATGCTTGTAAACATTTGCCTGAATGCAAATAAACGTAGTTTTCCACGGAATTCTGTGATTACTTGCGTGCAGCGCCCTCTATTGACAAAATATTGAACTAATTTTTTTCTCTACCAAAGCAATTCCCCTTCATGAAACTAACTTTGTCGCAAACCGCATTCAAATATACCAATTCCTTCAATTTTTAGGAATTTTTAAACTAATTTGGAATTTATGGAACACCCTGTAAATATATATATATATATATATGTATATATATATATATATATATTTATATATATATATATATATATATATATATATATATATATATATATATATATATACATCATAAAAACACATGATCTTTTTCAATATTGAGAATTAAAATGTGGTGTAATATTATTTAAAACGGAAACATATGTCAATAACACAATCTGTTTACTATTATTTTGAACGAAAACATTCCATTAAATTTTTCTAAATGAAACTGATACTCTACACTGGAAACACAAACACTTAAATACGATTTGGGATTTATGTTCGATCGACTTTATTATCTAACCGGTTAATCGAAAATACAAAAGTATTACGCCTGAAAACTTTTCATTAAGAAACTACAAAGGACTTAACTATAAAATTCCCAGGGGTATTTTTTTATCATCGTTAATCAATTACTTTAACTTTCAACGCTTTCAAGATCTCTATCTTTACGATGAAATGAACATCAAAGCTTGCAGGAAGTGGGAAAACTTTGTTATTTTTCAAGAAATGCTACATTGATTTTATATGATATTGCTGGATTTTAACTTTTCCCAAATTACGCAATATATAATCATTAAATTACGTCTCAAATGTGATAATGTAACACTGATATTGTAATTCACGCTATTCGTATAATTCTAACTCAATTAGACAATTTTAATATAATACTTTTTCATCTAACTATGGATAAAGAACCTTGCTGCCCTAACCGAAAATCGAACCATGAATCTTCATACTAGTTAGCCGACCCTTTATCTTTGCGCTACTAGGGCGGAATTGCGAAAGCTTTTTATCAAAGTGGACTTTGCAGGCATCACCATCTAATATCAGATTGGAGTGCAACTTATAATTTGCCTAATCATATTTGGTTATTTTTACTTTACCTCATGATGCTATATTTGTCCCCCAGGTATGGTTCCAACGTGAGCATTGCCCTCCCAATTTGAAATTAGGTCTCAATATCCCAGAATCCACTAAATCCGTGTTAGTCATACTACTGTCAGACCTCAGATATTTACACTAACGTACATATTTGATTTATTCAGGCGCCATTGTAAGGAACCTTGCTGTCCCTGGATCCATAGATCTTCGTACTGACCAACCGGCAATCTACCATTGAGCTATTGGGCCGGAATTGCAAGCTCTTATCTTTGAAGTCGATATTGCACATGTTTTATTTTTATTGAGCCATAAATGAATTTAATATTTAAATGATAAAAAAAAGTATGTACTTATATATGTTTATCGTGTAGACCGCAAATAGTTATTTTGAGATGGACAAGAATGCAACGAAAGTACATAGAGTGAGTGATCTTAAAAACAATACGCTGAAACACAATCCTTCTATTAATTTCAACTAAATGATTGAAAAACTTACTTTTAAGGATACAAGCTTGTAACTTTAGAACAATATACTCGCCGAACATATGTCTATGCAACGAGTCATCTACAATCATACATAGTTTCAAAGATATAGGTATAGATTATGTAACTTGAGTTTTTTTCTGTAGCAAAGTTTCCTGTCATTACCTAGTGTCACTGTCGGGATAGTTAATTTAGGGACACTATATTTCTGCAATCTCGTGTCTGACATACAGTGCTATTTCTGCAATATAGTGCAGTTTCCTCCCCCTGTGTCACTCCAGTGACACATAATACACAAATAAATATCATATCATATTCATTTATGGGATTTTTCATATGATTTATTGAATTTTATCATATTTATTATGGGATCATATAATAAAGAATGCTTACATCAACCTCTAAGAAAGAAATATTTCGTGAATTAGCAGTGATTTTAATTGCTATTTTATTCTACCTGACGACTGTTTAGTGATTTGGTAAGATAGTTATCGATTTATGGGATATTTATTGTTCCTTTTTGCACCTCTTATAAATGATTTTAAATAAAAGTTTTAATTATCCAAAAATATGAACTCATTCTTATATCCTGAAAGTTCGCACACGATTCCAGAAGATAATTCGTAACAAATCGATGATAGAAGTGGGATACAACATAGAGTCCACATTTAGGAATAACTAACACTTTTATTTTAAAGCACTACTAAACGGCGTAAACAGTAACAATATTCAACGAACAGCTCAGCTCGATAATAATCTTACAGTATCACTCTCAGCCGTCAGATACAATAAAACAGTAATTACATGAATATCTAATTATCCAATTCATAGTATAGCAGATACTATTCAGAAATCACTGACTTATCTCACAATTCCGCTTGGCGTAATTCCACTTGGCGTAATTCCACTTGGAGTAATTCTACTTGACTACTTTCACATAATAAGTGCGATGACAAACTGTGATAGATATACACGATTGTGAATTATTAAATATTAGGATGTTGTGGTATCAAGAATTACAAACGTCCAGTCGAGGCCTGTGAAAAAAAAATGTTATCTCCATCTAACAATACAGCAGACGGGCTGACGCTAAAATTTGAAGTTAAATTCTAATTAAATTATGATGGGCAATAAAGCCAGACCCATGTTTGTTTAAATAAGTGTAATTGATTCTGTCGATCATCATGTCCGCTGGTAGTTACCAGCAGCCAATGAGTGCATTCTTGCAATAACTACTTCAAGCCAATGGAGAAATAAATAAAATGTGCTACCAGCCGAGGGACCAACATTTGCAAGAAGGAAAAATGAGGCGAAACAGCAATGGGAGTTGAAGAGATTCATGAAAATTCAGAATAGATATATTTTTTCGACATTCATACAGGTGGAGAAGACTCAGGAAATAGGATGAGTAAAAAAAAGCACAATTGAGAAATAAAGAGTATGTCAATGTAGAAATTGCAGATTAGTTCAGAAGGAACTCATTATAACTTTGCCTGCAAGCGACTGTATCCAAAGACTACTCTTCAGATGACAAAATTACATTTAAACTTACATTTTAATTTTGAAATATACGTAGAAATAGATTCAAAAATACGTTTTCCAACATTTCAGCAATATATAAATAAAATATTTCACTAAAATATAAATTGATTACTGTCAAATTGATGAGTAAAATTTAAAATGAAAATTTAAATAACACTTTTAATAATTTCAAATAATAATTTTTATAAATATATAAATTTGAGAAACAACGTGGGATCATTTTAAAGTTTTGAATTTTATTGATTGTATTTTAAGCATGATGTTTATACACATGTTCATACTGGACGCTGAAAATGTGTTTGCTATTTGTTGGACACTACCAATAATGTACATACAACTATGAGCCCATATTTTTCGTCCTCGAAATCTTGTGTATATAAACAAATAAAATAAATGCTAAAATAACAATAAATTTGAACCCATATATTTCTCCTCAAATTAATTAATTTTTAATTACCACTTTTATTTTTCCCCACAATAGAAACTGCTGCATGTAAAGATTGTTTTTCATTGGAGATAGGCAAAACACGGTTAAGTATTTACATATTTGTAACAGTATTAAAAGATTCAGAATAAATTAATACCGTATTGAATGAAAAATCTACTCAAATAGCCTTTTCGTGCATAATTATCTAATTGGATATTTAATATATAATTATTATAATTCCTCTGTTATAAAATAAAGACATCAAATGCTTTTAAGCAACATTTATATCAATCTTTATTTGTTTTAACTAATTGGTTCTTCAAACTGCAGTAGAGCTCTTCAAATAATGAATAATTAAAATAATGAAATGTGCATCAGTAAGCTGCCATCATTTTGTTGGTAAGGCGAAATACCTTTTCTCTGATAAAAACTTTTATTCAAAATAAACGTCAAATTTTAATGGACATCTTAAAGAGTAAGTGCTCTCAGCGCTTGAGCTCTTATATATTTCCATAAAAAATATAACTTCCGAAATTTCGCAGGAAATAAGTAGGACAATTTTAATCAATGATTAAAATATTTATGTGTAATTTAAAAGAAAAATAATCTTAACTAAATGTATCTTAACGAAAATTATAAAGGACAACACATTTTTATTGAATTCGTTCCGAAGAAAAAATTTAATTATCAAACCATAGTTTTACCTATATATCTACAAAATGTTCTTCATGAGTTATATATTACTTTCCTTATATGCATAATGTACAGTAAAACTTCGATTAACCGTCACTCGTTTAACCGTCAGTTTCTGTTATCCGTCATGGTATTACGATATTACCGATTATTTGTCATGGTGTTACGATATTATATTTATGGTATTACGATAAATTTCTATACATTACTACTCTTATATTGAAGTTTATATTGATCATTTTGTAAAATTAAATACAATATGTATGTATTGTTCACTTTTAAAGGGTTTTATTTTCATTTTCGTCCCAAGCCCGCAGTGAAATCACATTACTGTACATATGTATTAAGAGATTTCTGTTATCCGTCTATTCGGTTATCCGTCACAGCCCTAGTCCCGACGCTGACGGTTAATCGAAGTTTTACTGTATAAGGAAAGTATTGTGACGGAGTCGAAATTTCGAATTCGAGTTTTCGACGGGAGAGCACGTTTCAAGCATACCTGATCACGAATCAAACATTTTTGAAGTGATGTGTGTGTGTGTGTGAAAATGTGTGTGTGTGTGCGCGTGTGTGTGTGTGTGTGTGAGAGAGAGATAGAGAGAGTCTGTGGAGACGATAACTGACGAACGAATGGACCGATTCGAACGAAATTTGGTACAGAAATCACAATTCGTAAACACTGGAAGCGTTTTGTTTTCATACGGAATCGAATGTTCAGAATCCCCTAAATTTTTGAGTGAAATTTTGAAAAAATCATCAAAAAGTCAGAACCGGCAATAAAGTTACACAAATAGACATTTCTTATATAATTTTTCACTAGAAAACGATTGAGATAAATTTTAGAACGCTAACATGAACCGTTCTTGAGATATTTCACATTTTTCAAAAAAATTATCCAAAAGTTATATAAAATAAAAAATATATATATTTCCTATTGAGAAACATGTTCACTTTTCATATGTAATACCATGCGATAAATTTGGTGACATCATTCTCGTGGATCTAGCTCGTTCCAATCATGAAAAAAGATACCTTCAGTAATACTTTTGTATTTGAACACCAATAGTCATTTATATGCTGTAAGAATAATTTATTTCTCCCTCCATAACGCTTGGCGAGATTTTGGCGACGAATTTGGCGAAATGTCGCCAATTTAGCGACATTTTTAATTGTTGCCAAATTAACAAAATCTCGCCAAATTGATAAAAATGACGCTAAATCCATGAAACTGACGACTAATTGAAGAAAATTCAATATCTTGGAAAGAATATAAGTATCTGGTATAAGAATAACATTTTTTTAACTGTAAAAGTAATAAATTCATTGCATTATATAAGGAAAGTCATGTGTTGCCCACATCAGATTATTTTTCGTGTTTTAGCCTGCCAATTGTACCCGATCCATCGAGACATGTCTGAAGGGATCTGATGTATTCCTGTAATGAATTCCAACTCTGTCTACAGCTTTGTCTAAAGTTGTGGAAAGCGCATACTATTAAAATGTAAAGCACATACTATAAAAAATTTACTCAAGCACTACTTCCGTGCATAATTGTCTAATTATATTGTTAATATATATTTATACCAATTCCTCTTTTGCAAAATCAAGACATAAAATGATTTTAGGCAGCAATTATAACAATCTCTTAAATGTTTCAGCTAATTAGTTCTGCAAACTGCAGGAGAGCAGCTCGAATAATGAACATTTAAAATAATAAATTCGGCTATCGGCATTTGTTAGAAAGGGCGGAAGATCTTATTTCAGATAATAGCTTTCCTCCAAAGTTAACGTCAAACTCTAAATGGACCTTTTAGTGAGTAAGTGTTTTCTTCAGCTCTTGAAAATATTTTATTATAGAAACATACATTTGTATAAAAATGTCTTAAATTAGTAGGGAATTTTATTAAATGATAAAACTTTTATATGCATTGCATAAGGAGTGGATTTTCAACTCGCAGCGGACTTATCAATAAGTTGACTAAGCTGCCTATTACGACATCGGCTGTTGCAATGGACCCAATATTTTTTATCCTATGGTAAATACGTAATATAAGGCTAAAAAAGGTATTGCAACTTACTGATAATAATTAATCCACCTAATGACATTGCTAAAGAAAAAAAAGGCTAAACTTTTCTATTTATAAGGACATCTTCAATGAGATCATGACTCAAGGTGTTGTTAAAGTGTCATATACTTATGTTTACAACTGTGATGTTATTAATACTTGATTTTATCTTTGATTTCTAAGATTTATTATTACCGTATTTACTGTATTTTGCATTGTTTTTAATGTAATTTATAATTACCATTGCAAGCTATCATATAAAATATATAAGTCCCTAGGAGGACCAATCAACTAAGCAGGTATGTCAAATAAATTTTAATAAATACTACTGCTAACAAAGGCATAATATAATTCTATTTTATGAAAAAATTATGTTGTTTAAAATTATTTAAAGCACTTTTTACTACACATTTAGTAAAAGTCTAAATGTCCTTCATAGGTGGCAATGTAAGTGAAATATGACATACATGAGCTCTTTCGCGGTTTCAAGCTATATAGATGAGCTCATGCATATACGAACTCATGTATATAAGAGCTCAAACCTCTAAATGTTGATGCATGGATAAGCTGATACAGTAGAATTCCGTTGAAAAATTGCATGTGCAATTATGTCTATTTAGAATAGGAAAATCCTTTCATTTTTATCGTCAGTATAGTGTTACTCAAGATAACTTTAAATTAATAAATGTAATTCAAGCAGAACAGCTTTTTAAAGAATGAAGTAAATGTTTGTGTTTGTCTTTGTTGGTTTACGAATAATTTGGATAAACTTTGAAACATTATTTCAGATAGAGTTATTTGGGTGCTGAATGTTAAGATAATTCAGATGTTATTAATTACATTTGGTTATTTATTTTCTGCATTTTATGATTAAAAGTTTGTCTAATACATATTGGCATTGACAGGGAAAATTTACAGAATAGACAACTAAGTCAGTAGTGTTCATAAATAATTACTGACACGTACTTTAAATGAAATATCCTAATAACATTTATTGCCTATTTCGATTCATTAATTACTATAAATAAAAAATGACAAGCCTTTTTGCATTATATCTGGTTTACTAGTTTCAAACATGCATTGTGCCTATATTTATAATGTGTTTGTGTTAACATAACAGTTTTCCTTAAAATTGTTAACAAAAAACTTGTTACATTTTGTTATTTTAAAATGCTTTCTCATTTCCATGTAATATGTTTAAGTAAAATATATTTTAACTTGTTTGGTATTTCCTATTATTGTTTGGTTTTTCATTTTCAAATTATTTGGTTTTTCTTTTCAAATATATTTTAATTTATTTGCCATTTTTTATTGTTATTTTGATTTTTCTTTTGTATTACATCTGACTTACTAGTTACAAACGTAAGTCGGACATATATTTATAATATTTTTGTGTTAATATAACTGTTTTCAATAAAATCGTTAACAAAAAACATGTTGCAATGTTGCATTTAGTATACTATAATACATTCATATTTTCCTGTGATATGATTAAGAAAAATATATTTCAACTCGTTTGACATTTTCCATTAATGTTTGGTTTTTCTTTTTTTCAATTTTTATCTGGCAGTCTTATGAGTAATTGGTGGTAGAGCTACGAATGTTAAATACTGTCAACTAAATTACTTGAAGTTAGAAAAATTCAAGAATTCAAAAATCTCCGATTCAACAAATATTATGTTTTCAATATGTTCCATCAATCTCTTTTCTTTCTACAAATGAACACATCTGCTGATTAAATTTCAAATATTTTGCAAGCATCTAACTCCAGTTAATATTTTAAAATATTTTATCGTCTTATTAAGAATGTAACGATAACAACTTTTTTTCTATTTTACATTTGTACTCGATTAGAAAATATGGGGACAAAATGTGCATTTTGCAAGATTCTCCAAATTCTTTTGGAACCCTAGGGTTCCGTGGAACCCTGGTTAGGAATCACTGTTTTAGGCAGTCCTTTTATATAAAAGTCACATATCAACAGAGAAACTCGCACAATAAATTAACGTCGGAAATTCTAATCCGAGTTTCCGACGGAAGAGCACGTTTCAAGCATCCCTGATCACGAATCGAACATTTTTAAGGTGATGTTTTTGTGTGTGTGTGTGTTATTACACCTTTCTGGTAGGTCGGACGGTCTGGGTTTCAACAACAAACGAATGCATCGATTCGAATAAAATTTGGTTCAAAAATTACAATCTGTGAATACTGGAAGCCTATTGTTTTTAAACACAATCGAATGTTCAGAACGCCCCTAAATTTTCGAGTGCGATTTTGAAAAAATTATTAAAAAATTAAACCTTTAATAAAGTTACGCAAATAGACATTTATTATGTCATTTTTTCTTGGAAAATCATTAACATAAACTTTAAAACGCCAGTATGAAGTGTTCTGGAGATATTGCACATTCTTCAAATAGATTTCTCAAAGAATCCTATAAAATAAAATAAAATAATAACTGTTGAGAAACATGTCCACTTTTCATGTGTAATATCATGCGATAAATCTGCTGAAATCATTCTTATGGATCTAGCTCGTTCCATTAAAGAGAAAAGATACTTTGAGTAATACTTTCGTATTTGAACGCCAATAGTCATTTACCTGATATAGAATAATTTATTTCTCAGTCCATAACGCTTGGCGATGTTTTGGCGACGAGTTGGGGAGAATGTCGCCAACATGGAAACTTTTTCAAATGCTACCAATTGAACGAAAATTTCTCCAAATGGATAAAAATGATGCTAAATCAATGAAAATGACGACTCATCGAAAATTCAAAATCTTGGAAAGAATATAAATATCCACTATAAGAATAACTTATTTTTATTTACTGTAAAAGCAGTAAAATCATTCCATTGTATAAGGAAAGTCATGTGCTGTCCACATCAGATATTTTCTTCAATATAAAGACGTCACTTTTCAATTGAGACATACAAATGAAATTTCTATTTATACACTCTTATCTTTTTCATTATCTATCAGGTTAATCTAAACCATAAAAATCTTACACCTGCAAACTTTTCATTAAGAAAATTACAAAGAACTTACATATAAAACTCCCCTGGGTATTTTTTATCGTTGTTAATCAATTACTTTAACTTTCAACGTTCTTAAGATCTCTATCTTTACGATGAAATAGACATCTAAGATTACTAGAAGAGGAATTACTTGGTAGTGCTATTTTCTCGGTATTAGTTGTATTGATATTGATAATAAACTTTTATTATTTCAGCAATACATAATATAAGAAAAATTATGCTATCCGATATCGGGGAGAAATCCGAATTTCGAAAATTAGTTTGAGACAGTGAAAAAGAATATAGGAGAAATCCGGGAAAAATGGCGTAAGTTTTTCTAAGTAAATATTCTGAGACACACGGTGCACAGACACGAAATTTATGTAGTCATAATAGAGTATTTTAATTTAGAAAAACATATGAATTATGATAAAATATTTTTTTAAATTCTTAATAAGCAATTATAATTTATTTTGTAAACCCATCCATTGCGACATCTCTCCCGGATGATGGTTACTCAGTACCATAATTTAACACAAATGATTACATACCATATTTTATGTTTGATACCATATGATTGATGCCATAATTTAACATAATTATACATAAATGAATTTAAATGGACGTACCACATGTTTTTTTTTTCAAAAAATATGTATATGTAAATATATAAAATAGAAACATTGAAATGGCAATTCTGTAAAATATAAAAAAATAACAAAATTGGAAAAATGTTTGCTTTTTACTTTTAAACTCAGTTTAAGAATACAACCAAAACACACAAAATAGTGACATTAGTAGGATAGAAATCGACTTGAAATTGTTATTTAATTATAGAAATGTTACTTATTTTTCAAATATCTCTTGCATGTGCCCATTTCTAGGGGAAAGATGCCGCACTCCAAGGCTTACTGCCCTTGAATAAAACGTGCTAAAATCACAATAAAAACAATCTACACGAAGATTATGCTTCACTCAAACTCGGAATTCACTAACATCTCTAGAGTTTTAGCTATAATTTACTATTTGTGGTAGCACCATGAAATATTTCATGATAAATTCTATAACTCATCTTTGATATTTGCCACTTTCTGGTGAAAAAGACGCCGAAACACAAAACTTTTTCAAACACATTTGAAACACTAAAGGGCACATTATTATTATTTACTGCATAACCATATTAAGGTGAATTTGAGAACTAAGGGGGGGTGGAATGTTTACCGGATGCGACACATTATCCTATCGCTTGTTTTGATACACACATTTGGATATATCTGTGGTGGGGCTGCATTGCGTCACTCGCTGTTACGAGAGACATTCCTCCTATTATTCCATCTTGTCCGAAAAATACTTTTGGCTCACCGGTATAGCGGAGGATCAGCAATCTAAAGGTTCCGAGTTCGAACCTATCCCCACCATCTATGATCAGCAGTCCCCTACAGTTGGTGACCTTGGAAAGAAAACGAACAAGGAACCTTCTCTCTCGACAACGATCTTACTTCTCTCACGAGATGGCAGCACATTTTCTTCTCTCCTGATTGACTACGGCTGATGTCACGCCACCACACGATGAGGTATGACACTCTTCCCGGCTATTCAGCTAACGACTGAGTTTCAGCTTGGGGGGTTTCCGGTTGGCACCCCTCCTCACTGAAATTCGACCGAGCTTCGACTCCGAATCTCGCCTATCTACGTTCACCCTAGGAAGTGGTGTGTGTGGTGGAGGCTGCATTGTGTCACTCACTGCTACGAAAGATATCCCTGGTTATCTCCTCGAGTCCAAAGAAATCTTTTGGCTCAACGGCACGGAGGGGGCCAGCAATCTAAAGGTTCCAAGTTCGAACCTATACCCACCATCGGGGATCAGCGCCCCCCACATATCTAAATAAGAGACAATCATTGATTTATAATGATGTCAGTGTGTGCGACAGAGACTGTGGGTTGAATATATCTCCAAAATAAGTCTCGCAGTTTTATATTTATATTGATAATTTTATTAAAATGTTGTCTTAAATTTAAAAGGCGTTTGAACGAAGGACGTCTAATATTGAGTCATTTAAATAAATCGAGTTTATAAAATCTGTAAATTTTAAAAGGATTATGTGAACATAGCTCATAACATTCTGTAATCGTAGTTTATTCTGAACTGCCAACATATTTTAAGTAAAATGTGTTTATAATCCACAAGTATATTGTAGTTTCGTTGTAACTTCGAAAGAATTTGAAGTTTCAAAGATTAGGAGGCATTTTTCATGAATAACTTGACAGTCATCTAACATTGGTCAAAACCAGGACGAAGAAATATACAGATTGTGACTACGATTAAGCTTAAGTATTTTGCGAAATAGACTTACATAGTAGTTTTTCATCTCAGCGCCAATATGATGAAGCATCCGCTTGCATATTTGGAAAGTTTAGAAAGATTAAATCTGAATTCACTTTAGAAGTCACTTGTTACATAAGAAACTTAGTGACACAAGAACGATTGCATATTTTTCTGGTGGAGTTTGAGAATATTATAATTCTTTGATATTTTGAAGTCTTAATAGTATAATATTTGTGAATAATCAATATAATTTCAGTAATAATTAGCATATATACTTATTACATATTTATACATATAGTGTTTTTCAAAGTATATTCTTTGTTAACTATATAATTTTTATAAAAACTGTTATTGCAAGATATGTTAATATTCTATACAATATGTGAGTGTTTATTGAAATTGAATTGCAATAAATCAATATACCTCCCAAGCTATATATTTGTGATATTTTTAAAAATAACGCCAATTTCGCGATTAACGTACGAACAATAGTGATTAAAACACTATAATATATGTTTACTTCATTTTATCTAATCGTTATAAAATTTTATCTAATTCATATATGAAAACGTTTGTATTAATCTTACATGTGTATCATATATTAAAATAATTTGCATCCCATGTACTCTCTTTGCATTTTAATACTCTTGCATTTATTGCTTTTGAATTTATGTTAAACAATTTTATTTAACTCACCACTGAAATTAAAATTATTGAAAGAGTGAATATAAATCATACTTGTAATACAAAAACTTTTCCATTTTGAAATGCTAATCGCCTATCCTTCCCAGTCAAGAATTTAACACTACGTTACTGAATCATACATAATTGTCAATCATGCATCAAAAATCTGGAGAAGTTTACAGACAAAGAAATAGATATATTTTAATGGTTATATATCTATTGCGTACGGGATATATTATTGTCTTTAATTACCTATTTTATTCTAAAAACCATTTATCTTATTCATATAAATCGGAAAGCATTTTATGGTCGAAATAGGATGGTCGGATACATATTTACATATTTACTTAATGAATGTTTGCTAAAATTTACATTTTCTTTGTACATTGATTTACAAATGCACAAGGATATTTTTTCTGTAAATGTGTCTATGCAGATATTATGCTATGGACTTACATAGATAACATAGACATGTATGCTTCTTTATATAGGGTAAATAAAGAACATAAATTTATATAATTATTTGAAGAGCAATATGATACTATAATAAATTGCACATACATATATATTTGGCAAAAGTATTTATTATTGTACTAAAAGAGATTCATGATTTGTTTATTTGCATGTGCGTTTTATCTTGTTTGCAAATGGCTTTTTGGAAAAGAATGTTTTAAAATATCTTGTTTTTTGCCAAATGGTACTTTAATTTATTTTTCAACATAAAAGGAAATGCTGTAATAAGCATAAATGGCTTCTAACCTTTAGGGTTTCAAGATCAATAAGAAAAAACTTTAAAAAACCCATTTTTGAGGGTGAAGTCAAGGTTTTTAGCGGTAAGTAGTAGATGTTTTATTTTTTACAAAAACAACAACTTTTTTTTTACTATTTGTGTTTAGAATTTAACAGTTTGTTTTGCATAAATATTTTAACATTTAGAAGTCATGTAAAGCAAACAGTTCTTTAATTAACATGTAACTGCTTTTTTGTAATCTTACATCTTTACCATTAACTACTATCAGGGTCTCGATGTGTAAAATACCAATAAATATATTATTTTCTCATCATTTTTACTACATGTCAGTTTTTCCCAACCAAGGAAGATTGTATCTTTAAAAAGATATTTGCATGTTTAAATGCACCTGCAAGTATGGCGTGTTGTCAACCATATATCATAGTTGTTATTTAATTAGAGTTCTGATTATTCAAGCTAATGTGAACCGATAACAGCTCAAATAAGGTAAAATTCGTTATCATAAAAAAGTTTTGTATATTGCACTGTGCAATTTAGGGTTAGATCTGCGGACAATGTTCCCTTCCTGTCTAAGGTATCCTTATTCTTGCTATTAAGAAAATATGTACTTAAAGAAAAAAAAATCTGATGTGGGCAGCACATGACTTTCCTTATATAATACAATGAATTTACAACTTTTACAGCAAAAAAAAAATAGGTTATTCTTATAGTAGATACTTACATTCTTTTCAAGATATTGAATTTTCGTTAATTAGTCGTCATTTTTTTCGATTTAGCGTCATTTTTATTCGTTTGGCAAGATTTTCGTTAATTTGGCAACATTTAAAAAGTCGCCAAGTTGGAGACATTCCGCCAAATTCTTCGCCAAAATCTCGTTAAGCGTTATGGAAGGAGAAATAATTTATTCTTATAGCAAATAAATGACTATTGGCGTTCAAATACAAATGCATTACTCAAAGTATATTTTATTATGAATGGAACGAGCTAGATCCACGAGAATGAAGTCACCGAATTTATCACATGGTATTACATATGAAAAGTGAACATGTTTCTCAACAGTTAATATATATTTTTAATTTATGGGAATTTTTTATAAATTTATTTGAAAAATGTGCAATATCTCGAGAACGATTTATGCTAGCGTTCTAAAGTTTGTGTCAATCATTTCGGAGGAAAATTTGCATAAGAAATGTCTATTTGCGCAACTTTATTAAAGGTTTTGATTTTTTGATGATTTTTTCAAAATTTCTCTCGAAAATTTAGAGAGGTTCTGGACATTCGATTGCGTTCAAAAACAATAGACTTCCAGTATTTACGGATTGTGATTTTTGTACCAAATTTCATTTGAATCGCTGTATTTGTTCGTGAGATATTGTCTCCACAGACTCATTGACACACACACACACACACACACACACAGAGATCACCTCAAAAATGTTTGGTCCGTGATCAATGATGCTTGAAACGAAACGTACTCTCCCGTCAAAAACTTGAATTCAAATTTTCGAACCCGTCACAATTCTTTCCTTATACATCATGTATATAAGGAAAGTAGTAATGTATATAATAAATGTATGTATAATTATGTGTTCATTTCTTTAATGTATGCTGTAGTACATACCCGGTTTGCCGTCCAGATGGTCCATATATCACAACCAGGTATTTATTGCATTGTATGCCGTCTGCAAAGTTATTGTGCCTGCTTCTAGACATCCTCCTTCTCCACTTCATTCTCTTGTTTTTCTTCACTCATTTAATGTAGGATTTTGTCATCGGTAAGGTTTTATATTGCTCATCCTGTTTCATTTCGTTCAATCGTCAATTTCTTCTTTCAGTTCAATGCCTTTATTAGAAAAATTGATGAGTTAGTAAAAATATAGCTTGTTTGAATGGCTTGGTACCTCGGATAACACTACTGTAATTATATTTTAAACATTGAAGGGCGAATTGTAAATGGATTTAAAACCGCCAGCTTTATAAATGCATGTGACTGAATAACTAAAAATTTTTACAGAAGTAGGAGGCTCGGCTTCTTGACCGATGGCGCTCACAGATCATCGGAGCTAACTGCGGGAACTCTGTCAATGTGGCCCGGCACATATAACCACCGTGGTGCCCCCTGATCGTGGGCATCTGTCAAACTTTGAGTTCGTGAGCTCCAGCCCTCTGTGCGATACTGTTCAATTATCTCTGAGATAGCTTCGTAAGCTCTTGTGTAACGCTCACTAAGGATAAGCTCTTACTGACTGACGACCAACAACCCCTGAACTCGTTCATGTAGTCCACCCCTTTCATGTAGCAGGCGTGAATACACGCCTGACTCCTATGCTCCTTGGTCCTATTCCCCTGGCTCCAATGCAAAATGTGTCCTCCCATCGGAAACCCGAATTCGAATTTTCACCCCCATTTATAATACTTAATCTATTCACTAAACAATGTATCTAGAAAAATAAGGGGCGAACTTTGTAAAAAAAATGGTTTTTTTGTCCGACATATTAAATATTTTATTTTCTGCAGACCTGGATGTGCATTCTTTGATCTGAAGAAAAGGAAGACACATCTCAGGTAAGTATAAGCGAATTTATTCCGTTGAGGTTTTTGAAAAATATGCGATACGCAATACATCGGGAGTTTTTGTTAGTTCACAGGAGAAAATTATCTTAAAATAAGGTGAAATGTTCTATTAGTGTTCAAAGAGTAAATAATGTTTCACAAAATAAAATGTATTTTCACATTTTCTGCAACACACACTACATGTAAAGGGAAAGTATGATGATGGATTCGTAAAAAGTACACTTGGATTTTAATGGATTTAGACGTTTTGAGAATCTGTTAATAAAAATCAACCATTTTATTCAAACGTCTGTGTATATGTCTGCCTGTTCGTTCGATATCTCTTAGTTCGAAAATTTTTATCGATGAATGTAAGAATTCTACTTTATTGCAGGTTGAACGGACCCAAAGGAGGCCTGAATATATATATATATATATATATATATATATATATATATATATATATATATTCTTGAAACAATGAGATGGGTGAAATTCCTGTAATTTGTTTTTTGACAGTGAATAGCGCCATTTACAGGATGCTAACTTTCGATGTTCTCGAGGTATTTTACGTTTATTTAAAACTAGAATTAATTGTCCAACGTGACTCGGATCCTAAATAAGCTTAAATGAAGATACATAAATCTACATAAATGAGACAGATACAGATAATATGACTCAATTTCCAAATTGTATGTTTAAAACCAAAATCATTTCCGTGCTCCGTTTTCAATACTTTCCAACATAGCTGTAAAGTATTTATGACTTTGTTCATTCTATATGTCTGTTCGCCCGTTCGCACGATAACTGGCGTAAAAATATCTTTATCAAAATTAAATTTGATATATGTTGTTTAGACGGTCTATGAGAAGTACGGAAAGAAAAATTAATAATATCACCCAATTAGTTTCGAATTTATCCCATGTTGAAAAACTGAAATGCATTAAACTCTAAGGGACACAATTTTACAAAAATTTTCAAGCGGAGTTAAATATTAATAATTGCTTCAAAAATTTTAGAAAATATTCAAGTTATAACGTAATATGTGTAAAAAAATTCAGCAAAATATGTTGGGTAGTTTTAAAATAAAAATTGAAATAATAATTGCACCCATATTATATGAAGAGATCGCATGGCTCATTTCTAAAAGAAAATTGCCATCCCTTATTTTCCTCTGTGAAAACAATTGTGATGTTTAGAGATCTTTAAAATTTATATTTTGTATTGCATAAGTCATAAAACCGCTTTGTTTTTGCTTAGTATATGTGTATCTAAATTCTGTGCCAACGCAATTACAATATTTTTTATTGTAAATGACCACTAAAATTTGATTATTACTACAATTAAGCATAATTTCTATAGCTTGCAGAATATAGACAAATCAATCGATTGCAAGATGAATTACACAAAAATTCCTGAATATTTTCCATGCAAACTTTAGCTCTGGAATCTGAGATGTAAGTGATATTAATAAAAAATTCATTGATTTTACATAGAGAAGAAGACGATTTATAGCATTGACTTTTCTGATGAACTTTAATGTTATGAACTTTAAGCTTGATGAACTTTAAATTTCCAAGTTTAACGAATTGTTATAGTTCATGTGATAATTTAAAACATATTATTACTAAATTAACGCACTTTAGATGTTTTAAATAAAATTTCAATTCACTTGATTAGTGTTTTATAATCCATGCGTTATGCATGATTAATATTTTTTGTTATATACGTAACCTCGCCAGTATTATACAACGCGGACGTTATATACTTTAAATGAGATTCTTCAATACACCACACACACACACACACATATATATATATATAATCTTTACCCTAGTAATAAAATAAAAAGTATATGTAATTGTTATTTCATGAAGTTTTTATTCGAATGAAGTTAAACTCTCCGGTAACAATTGAAATATCGAAATAATTATCGATTACAAAACATGAAAATGTATGCAAATTTATAAATATAGAAAAAAACAAATAAAATAGTACACAAAATCGACTTGACAAAAGAAGGATATATCTCTGGCCACCTATTGAGGTCACCTACTTATGGAACAGAATCGCAGCTGCAATGGATAAATTTAACGAAATGTCGGAAAATGATAATTTTTAAATTTGAAAGTTCATAAAATTTAAGCCTATTCAAATCAAAATAATATCGCCGAGATGCATCGTACCGGGAGCTAAAATACATCTGTAACAAATTTTACCGTTTACCGAAGCTACCATTTTCAACTACACATAACATACACACATATTCACAGTCATATTTGTTTGTTATGTAAAATGAAAAAAAAAATTTAAAGTTATTTTGTTATAAGAAAACTTTTTGTAACTATTCTAAATACGCTTTTATAAGTCCTTATTCTGTATTTTGCTTAAGAGGTTCTACTCCATACTATTTTAAATGTAAATATTTGCAACTACAAAATACACACACAGGAAAGTATCCATATATTAAACATAAGTACATTTCAACCCTCAGGGTTTTCATCTAACATGCAACGCGCTTTCAAAGGTATCGGAAATATAGCTAACTTGTTGAGAAAAACAAACTATTGGGAAATTTAAGTACTTATTTGAGGTTGAATAGTTTGCAAAACTTATAAGTCCAATTATCAATTTTTAGTATTTTATTAGTTTACATTTGAACTGTTTTATAAAATAAAATTACTATTCACTTACTTTGTTATTGGTAGCAAAAATGTTGTCACAGTACTTTTTTCAGAAGAATAATTTTGAACCAACAATTTCTCAGAAAACGGTGTAGATAGAGCTTAGATGATGACTGGTATAGATTTATCATCCAATTCCAAAAAATATCGGACTTACTAAAGATTTGTAATTTTGGTTCATATTTCTTTATTTTCCTTGAAATATGTATTCTCCATGATTAGCCGTAGACAATGTTTAGCCTATAACTGTTATGAATTAGGATTAAATCTGTTTGGCGATAGGATGGTTCACTAAATTAATTAAGTGAAGTGACAGTTAAGGAGTGTCACTTCACTGGAGTGACTCAACTACAGTGAGTCACTCCAATGACTCTTTGGAGTGTGGCTCAACTAGACTTTCTGGGAGCTGAATCAATATATAATTAATTTGTGATTTATTTATTTATTTATTTATTTTATTTTTTAGCAAATGCTGCAAGAAAGATGTGAAAAGATGGTGTTTGTACCATCTGTATAGATGGTACAAATAATCACAATTATAGCATGTCAACATTAATTTTATACGGCTTACAAAATAGTTTTGACTGATACCAAGTTTAACAATATGCCTCCTCAGGGTGTAACTTCCATTTAAAAGAGAGCTAATAACCTTATGAATACAAAAGATGTATCACGGCTATTTTGCACTTCAATTATCGAAACTCTTAAGTCAAGTTCATTGAGCCACAAATAACCCTTTTATGCATAATTTTAAATAGCTTGTGATTTGTTTTTGTCGTTTTTTTGCAAATATCAACAAAATTTTTAAAAATCTGTAGCGTTAGTCAAAATGATCACAATTATAGCATATTACCCGTCATATTAAAGGACTTGAGGTATTTCGATTGACACCAATTTTGACAATATACCCCGTACTGTGGCGGCGGGCGTAAGTTGCTCACCGAGTATTGCTAATGACGTTAGGGACACAAAAATTGTAGTTAGGCAATTTTCACTATAACGGTTTAAACTGTTAAATTTCGCATTCATTGAGCAAAAAATTAATCCTTTTATGCATCCTTTTGTCAATTATTTTCATATACTGCCATGTTAAGAAAGTATAAAATATCGAATAGTTTCGCCCGAATATCAAACAAATATATCTAGTTCTAGATTTTTCGTTAACAAAGCTAGATATAAATTTTCGTGAAAATCCGATTATATTTGTATCAGCTATCGTGTACAGAACAAATCGGCATGTCTATAAAAATAACAAACATGGCAGACCCTCGCAGGCAGAAATGACTCTAACAATAGTCCAAACTTTTTTAGGAGGTCCTAAAACATATATTTGAATAATATTTCATAATCTGAACATTCTGAAGGAACAATAACCTCTCTATATTATATTTAATAGTTCGATAAAGTAAAAATTCAAAATTATTCTTTGATTTCCCTTTAAATTAGTAGATTTTTTTAGAACACAGTTCTGCACAATAACGCTTACCATCTATGAAAATGTAACTTACTTGAAAAATGAAAATATCTGTGTTAATATGTGTGTGTGTGTGTGTGCAGTTTGAAGCGGTAAATCTAATCGTCGTACAACTATAACATAAATTTACAGTTACTTCAGGACTTGAATAGATGTACCTTTGCATTATTTCTTAAATTTCAATCTAATTCTTTAGTTATTTTATGCTTTAGCCAGATGTACAGGGAGATGTTATCGCAATGCAGTTCCTTAGCGACCGAAAATATCATCGCTGAAACCATCGAAAAATCAAAAACTCACCTTAAAACAAATTTTGAATGGAATCATTGCTTATATATATAAATAAATATATATATATATATATATATATAAACATATATATATATATATATATATATATATATATATATATATATATATATAGAAAAAGAGAGAAAGAGCGAGAAAATTGTAGGAATTATAAACAAGTAATTCTTATAAACATTTACTACATATTTTGCATTACCCAATTTTTAACAAAATTATCATTGTGGTTTTTCATTACTTCATGACCCTACCTCTACTCAAAGTACAGAATGCTATAGATAAAATATTATGTTTAGATTACAGTAGCCATTTCTTTAATGTATTATTGATTTTTCTTTGCAAATCCTGACATTCTGAACATTAAAAAATGTAAAAGAAAGTTACATAAAAACATGAAGATGTTATCCTCAAAAAATTTTTCTTTAAATCCCTGCAGCAGTGCCGGTAACTTGTACGATATTAAGGAAAATAAGCCTTTTAAAAAAATTAGTGTATTGCATGGAGAAACAGTCATATTAACTGTGCCAAATATAAATTATAAATGCAGTGCTAGGAATTTTATAAATTGTTCGAAATAATTTGTATAGGAGTTTAATCACTTTCCCATTATTCTGGCTAATACTTTCTAAAGAATAATAATAAACTGTTAATTTTCCTATATACATAGTATGCTGTATAGGGAAAGTATTGATGGGGCTCGAAAATACGAATTCTGGTTTATTGATTCGTGTTTTCTGATTATTTAACAACCTCACAATATCTCATGAACTGTTCATGCTAGCTTTTATCTTGCTAAGTTTGTATTTCGTTTAATAACGAAATATTACATATTAACTGATTCTTTATTTCGAATATTGAATGTAATGAACTGGAATTGGATGACCTGCGCTTGAAATGATTTTTTTCAATAATGCATTCATAATTCTTACTTATGATTCATTTTGCAATATAAAAAAAAAATCTGATGTGGGCAACACATGACTTTCCTTATATAATGAAATGAATTTACTACTTTCACTGTAAAATAAATAGGTTTTTATTCTAGTAGATACTAATATCCTTTCCAAGATATTGAATTTTCGACAATTAGTCGTCATTTTCATTGATTTATCGCCATTTTAATCCATTTGCCAATTTCGTCGCCAAAATATCGCCAAGCGTTATGGACGAAGAAATAAGTTATTCTTACAGCAGATAAATTGGCGTTTAAATGCAAAAGTTTTACTCAAAGTATCTTTTTTCATGAATGGAACGAGCTAGATCCATGAGAATGATGTCACCCAATTTATCGCATGATATTATATATGAAAAGTGAACATGTTTCTCAATAGGAAATATTTTTTTTCTATTTTATATGACGTTTTGATAATTTTTTTGAAAAATGTGCAATATCTCGAGAACGGTTCATGTTAGCGTTCTAAAATTATATAAAAAGTTACATAAGAAATGTCTATTTACGTAACTTTATTATTGGTTTTGATTTTTTGACGATTTTTTCAAAATTCCATTCGAAAATTTAGGGGGGTTCTTAATATTCGATTGCGTATAAAAGCAATTAGCTTCCAGTGTTTACGGATTGTGATTTTTCTACCAAATTTGGTTCGAATCGGTTCATTCGTTCGTCAGTTATCGTCTCCACAGACTCACTGACACACACACATACTTTCACACACACACACACACACACACACACACATACACACACACAGATATCACTTCAAAAATGTTTGATTCGTGATCAGGGATGCTTGAAACGTGCTCTCCTGTCGAAAACTCGAATTCGAATTTTCGACCCCGTCACAATACTCCCCGTCACAATACATTATGTATATAAGGAAAGTAATACGTCTGAATGAGATAATATATTTATCATTATTCCGGACCTTGATTTTATTTATGTTTTTCAAAACATCAGTCGAAAATTGAGGGGTGGAGAACAATCGCATGTATTTAAAATCAATAGGGTTCCAATATAACTATACACTCTCGGACCGTGACAGTTGCACACCAAGAGAAAAACATGGTACAACAGCGAAATGATGTAAATAGCTAGAGGGTGGGCTGGTATGCAAATGATCCCTGTTTGGTGTGATTGCGCATGGCTTTACATCCGTGAGTGGCGCTGTAAGCATGAGCCAGCTGCCTTATAAATCCGCGTGTAGTCGACGCCCCAACAATGCGAGAAGCTTCGGCCGACAAAAGCATGAGTATGGAGTGAAAAGACTGGTGGGCATATGCCAGAAACATCGATATACGCAACTGACGGACTTTGAAAGATGCCTGATAATTGGACTGCAATCCGCAGGGTGGTCAGTGCGCCGGAAAGCCCGCCATGTGGATCGTTTGGACTATATCCGACGGTGTTGGGAGCACTGGTCACTGGACGCCACTCAGACACGCAGAACTGTCTCCAGACGAACCAGGCATATCATGAGTAGAGGTGATCGAATGATCTTGCGGTAAGTATAGAGCCTACGGCGACCCGAACCGCAATATTGGCACACGTAGCGTTTGCTGTGTGCCCACGAATCACATTTAGACGCATGAAGGAAGCGAATCTGCAATCCCAGCTTCACTTACATGTGCTGCCGTTAACACGGGAACATTGACAGCTCCGATTGCAGTGGTTTTCTGGCCAGAACAGCGTGGAACGAACAGATTGGATATGGCTATGTGTGGTGTTTAGCGATGAGTGCAGCTCCGTTTTGGGGAAAGATGATGAGCGTGTCCGGGCGTGGAGGTCCCCTGTAAAACGTCACAATCCCAACCTCGTTGTCGAGCGCCTCACCAGCCCCACTGCAGGCATAATGGGCTGGGGAACCATAGCCTACGACAGCCGATCAACTCTAGTAGTGGAACCTGGAACACTGGCGGACCAGCGGTACGTGGATGAGATTCTACGTCTCCATGTGCTCCCATTCGTTACTGGGATTCCAAGTGCCCGATTAAAGCAGTATAATGCCCGGCCGCACACGGCTCTGGTCGACTAAGCTTGCCTGAGTCATGTCCAGATACTTCCATGGCCTGCCCGTTCCCCAGAACCTATCCCCTATCGAACATGTGTGGGACCAATTCAAATACCAGCTGCTTCGTTGCCGGAATCTTTTGGATTTGGAACGTAACGTCCAACAGGTGAGGGCTCGTCTGCCACAGTACAACTTCAAACGTCTGTTCGACATCATGCCGGACGGTATTGATGCTTGTATCGCAGCACGAGGCAGTACGACGCGCTATTGAGGACCGTCTTGCGCGATCTCAAAAGTCAGAAATTAGCAAAATTGGGTCAAAAGCTGGCATGTAAAAGACTTGTTGTCCCATTGCAGAGTTGTAAATACAAAGTAAAAAATGCATCAAAGTCGAAGCAAGCGTCGCCTAATAAAAATAAATTGCTCCCCCCTCTTCCGGTAGCGTGTAATAAAAATTTATTCTTATTGAAGTGGAAATTTAATCGTAATTTCTAACTTTTGAAGTTAATATCGTAGAAGCGTGGATTTTTCAGGAAATGCTTAAAATAATGTAACAATCTTATATTTTAAGAATCAATTTTTAATGATTTAAATTTGCAAAATTATATTTTTACATTATAATTCCTTCTTCAGCAGGCGATCGGAAAGTGAAATCCGCGCATTGAAAGATATCCGTGCAAGCTAATCCATGCGATAAAAGATAAAATTGAGTAAAAAAGCAACGAAGTTGAGGACAGAATTTATCAAATATTTAATTTAATCTTTTAAAATAAATAATTAAATCATAAAAAATGTATGTTTTGTAGAGCTAGGTTCTGACACATCACCGAGACAAAATTTGAAAACGCTGTTTCAAGTATTTAATTATTATAATTTTGATTTTTCGACATAACGTCATCGGAACATCGCGATTTTCAAGGATTCAAGGACTGCTCATAATAACTTTAATATTTTATATTTAAAAATTCAAATTACCCTCTGTAAAATGGAAGATTTTAGAAAATTTTATTTTTATCTTCTAGTTAGTCCTGAACCCGTCGCGTAACCTTTGCGACTCCTCCAGCTGCCAGGATCGTAAACTAGACGGGGATTCAGTTTGGAATGGATTTTTTCGTGTTTTATCGGGATTTCAACAAATCTACTTTAAAAAAAAATATCGACTTTATTCGTAAATCTGGGTTCTAGAGTCCCTTCGAAATTTATTATTAAAACAAAATTTAAAAAAAAAAATTCTAACTTCATTTTTGAATGAAAAGATAGATTTTTCGCACACCTGCATTTTATATTGATTTTGGAAGCACTTTACACATATTTATATATCTGTCAATGGTTTCGAAGTTTTGAAATTCTCGAAATCCTTTCCGATGCCTACGTTTAAAAAAGGTGTTCTTCCAGGTGGAGTAGATGCTTTACAATTCTGTTTACATGCATGCATATACAAGTATATATACATAAATACAAAGGCGATCACGATTTAATAGTATTGATAATCGAATCGAATTATTTTCAAAAAGGCTTTCTGTGTTCGTGAGATGTCAAGGGCACAGACTTCCGGATACTCACATTAACATACACGGATGCTAAAATACACAAATTAATATATAAAAGTTGATTTATCTATAGGTTTATCTATCTATCTCTGGGTAATGCTGCTACAAAATGTTGCTAAACGTGTTTCAATCACGGATGAATATTTCAATTTAGGTACTAACCCAGACCATCAGCATTTTTATAACCCTCCACGTGAAAACCAAATGTTTCCGATCAACCATTGATTTTTCATCGTTGACTGCTGCTTGAATTCAATGGCCATATGGAAAACCGGAACTTTCTTCTTAGCTAATTATATTTTTGCTTGAAAGTGGTTCGGTTTGTCTTTTACTTTTTTTTTACTTTTTTTACTTTTTTAACACTTTACAACATAGTTGAAAAGTGTTTATGACTTTGTTCATTCTGTCTGTCTGTCTGTCCGTTAGCACGATAACTGCCGTAAAAATAATTTAGTATGTTGTTGAAATATTAGTATGTTGTTCAGACGGTCTGTGGGACCAATGGGAATATAAATGAGTACTATCACTCAATTAGTCTAGGATTGAACCAGGGTTGGAAAAATGAAATACATTGAAACATAGGGAACCTAATTTTTCAAACATTTTTTAAGCCGATTTAAAATTCACAAATTGCTTCGAAAGTTTTATGAAATATTCAAATTATCCCTTAAAATATATAAAAAAAATTCAGCAAAATATATTCAGCAGTTTTTTAAATAAAAATTAAAATAGTAATTACGCCCTTTATATGGAGAGATCACTTGACCATTATATGAAGAGATCACGTGATCTACCTCAAAATAAAATATGACATCCATCTTGTGTCAAAATCGTGATTTTTAAAGTACTTTTTAATTCATATTTTGTGTTGAATCCGTCCTAAAACAGCTATATTTTTGCTTAAATTCTGTGCTTCTACACATTGAAACAGCGCAATTACAATATAGTTGAGTTTAAATGATCATCCAACTTTGATCATTTCTACAGCGAAGCGTACTTTTCACTTATGAATATAAATACCAAAAGATGTAGAATGAGTTGTATAAGAATTGCTGCATTTCTTTAACGCAAAATTATTTAACTCATGTAGTCTGCAATACAGCTGATATGAATGAAACATTCATTGATTTTACGCAGATAAGCAAACGATTATGTTTTCGATGAAGTTTTAAGCATAGAGTTAAATTATTTGTACATACATGGTTTTAAGTTTTTAAATAAAATAAAATATTATAGTATTGTGATGAATGAAATGAATGGAAAAAGTTTATGAATGAAATGCTGCTTTTATAGAGAGAGCCAGGCGGTTTAAATTTCGGCGACGTCATTTGAATAAAGTTCATCTGTTTTCGATGAAGTTTTCAAATGTAATAAATTATTGTGATCATTTTAAAAATAATACCGGGGAATATATCGCATTTTAGAGTTGTTTAAACCAGGCAATTTTTTTTCAATGCCGTCATTTGAATGAAGTTCATTTTTTTCGATGAAATTTTAAGTTTTCAAATATAATAAATTATTGTAGAATTGTGATAATTTTAAAAATATTACCGAGGAATGTATCACATTTTAGAGATGTTTATATAAAATTGCATTGTAGTTGGAAAGTGCTTCATAATCAGTGATTTATGCATGATTGATGTGATTCTTGTTTATATATATATATATATTTAAAAAGATTGAACAATGAAAAAAACAGTTTTTGACATTCAAAACAAATTTTATTTCACAAACCTGTTGACCAATAAAAAATGATGAGGATAGAAAAGAAAAGAAACTTCGGATAGACCGAGAGAGAGTGTGAAGATGGCGAGCACGTCAAAGTCAAGAAATTTTAAGAAATATTCGAAAAGAAAAGGCCGACACATACAGGCTACAAATTGAGCGTGAAACTCTACAGTAATCTCAAGTCCATCGCCAAATTGAAAAAATGACGCCATGTGGGAAGTAATGATTTGTAAATTTGAGTTCCGTCGTATGACGGGCATACCTTCTTGTACTAACATAAACACTCACTCTGATACATCTACATCACCTAAAATGTTCTGCTATTCGAGTTCAAAGATTCTTAAAACACGATATTCCGTCGAAAACTTGAATCCGAGCATTTATCCCGACGCAGTACTTTTTTCTAAACACTTTTTCTACACAAAATCATTTCCACTGGCACAATAAGACTTTCGTATTCCGTTTATAAACCGATTTACAGAAACGTAATGATTTCCCAGCATTGTATTTCTTTACATATGTGTAAATTAAGACTCTGAAATAGAAAGATGCAAAATGTATTGCTTACTACTATTAAAAAATTTAAGCAATCAATTAAACCCAATTGAAAATACATGAAAATAAAAACAATTTCAGAAAAAAAAATTGTCTAACATTTTATCTATGATATTTCCATAAATATGAAATCACATTATGTTTTATGAAAAAATGTTTTTCTGTTTGCAATTGATATTTTGAAAATACCCAGGCTTAGAAACTGGGAAAACAGACATAGCTCATTTCAGTTTATAAAATAATAACCAAACCTAAATTTACAAATATCTGTAATATATTTTAAAGGGCATGGAAGGGACATAAGGGATTTGCATAAGGGACAGACATACGTCCCATTTGAAATAATATAAGTTAAAATTGAAATACTATTACTTAATTGAAATACAGTTTAATAACGAAAATTACTCCGTTGATCATAATAATTATTAATTTGTTTATTAATTGCCTCTTTGTTCACTGACAAATATCCTCTCTTTCTGAAATCTTGATATTTTTCATTAACAGTTGTAACATTTAGTTATTTCATTGAAAACGGCAAAGGAAAAATCGAAAAATCCCTAACTCTCAGATTAGTGATTACTTTCCAATATTGGGAGTTGGGGGTAATTCTTTCAAAACCCCACAATGCAAATAACAGAAAATAATTCATCATTTTCACTATTATGCGTTTTGACGATGATAAAGAGCATGTTCAATTTTTTTTAAGATAACACCAGGGAAAAGAGATTATTTAATAGTGTGCATTTAGTACAGAAAATATATGGATTTTAAATTAATTATGATCTAATGGAAATAATGTTCATTATAGTTCATTTTATGCCTTGGCTGAAAAACAGAAGCTCTAGGTTCATCGTAGTATTGATGGAATAAATGCATCATCTATTACATAGGTTTAAGGGAATTGTTTGGAAAGTATACAACAAAGAAGAGTTTAAAAGGAGGATAGTTATACAGACGATTTTACCGAAATATTCCTAAGAATAATAAGTAAATTTAGCTGAAATATTCACTGACTATACCTAATGATGGCATTTCCAATGGAAGTATCACGCACCCATTATAGTAGCAGCACCCTTGGAGTGGTTTTGCTCTTTTTATAAATTTGTCAGCATGAATTAGCCAATGACAGCAAGAAAACGTGTTGTGCGCCACATTTTTCAGAAGCCCGTGTGAATAACACTCCTGCCTCAATCGAAATCAAACCACGGATCCTCATTCTGGCTAGCCGACTCTCTACAGTTGAGCAACAGGGACAGAATTGAAAGTTCTTACTTTCGAATTGGAGTCAGTCATTCGCCACCTTCTAATGTCAGACTGATGTGCATCTAACAATATGACTGACCATTTTCTGGTAGTTTTACCTCAGGTTAGCTCTCAGCTGTTATGTTTATGTCCCAGGTTAGTATCATACGTGGTCTTTGACATTCCAATTTTAAATCGGCGCTTAATATACCAGAAGCCACTAAAACAGTGCAAATCGTACTAGAATAACTTTCAGATCTTCGATATCTTTGCACTAACCTACATGGTTTATTTGGTCTGGCGCCATTCCTAGGAAGGAATCTTCCCGCTCTAACAGGGAATACAGTCACAGATCTTCATACTGGCCAGCCGATTCTTTACTTCTGAGCTACTAGGACGGGATTACGAGATCACATTATCAAAGTGGACTCTGACTCTATAGATGCCGACATATTTAGTCCTACATCAAAACTGGTACATGGAAACGGTTATTTGCAATGGGAAAGCGGTTCAAAAATTATTGCCATTTATGGTGAATTTTTGTAATTGACATAATTTATAAAGGCAGTAATTCCCAAACAGAGTTCCTTAAGAATTTTCATAAGATAGCAAATTTTATATCCCGACCGATTTGAGATCAGAGCGGAATGGTTTACCGTGGGAGAACGATATGAGAGGTCTAATTCTCACAGGGGATACTGGAGACAACTGGTACTTTCTGCAAGTCTTCAATCGCACACTGGGCGTAATACAGTAAGGACGTGATTCCCAAACAGAGTTCCTTAAGAATTTTCACAAGGTAGCGCATTATATATTCCGACCAATTTGAGATCAGGGCGGAATGGTATACCGTGGGAGAACGATATGAGAGGTCTAATTCTCACAGGGGACACTGGAGACGGCTGGTACTTTCTGTAAGTCTTCAATCGCACACTGGGCATAGTACAATAAGGACTTGTTGATAACTGCTCATCGTTGACATAGTTTTCAAAAATTAGAGCCTAATCGTGTGTGCCATAATCTGAAAATTGGGAACCGATGTAAATCACATTTCACATTTTTTATCTCAATTTTCGTTTAATCAATTGAGTACCGAAAATATTAAAGTACATTTTGCATAACGCAATTGAGGGGGGGGGGGTATTGTGCCTCTAGTGAAGTCGCATATTCTCAAGCAGTGTGCTTGAGACTGAATGGGTTATAATCCGTTCTGCATCAATCACAATAAATCAATGTAAACACAATGTAACACACAATTATTTGATGAATGAAAACTTCTGCATATCCTTCTACTGATACTTCCATTGATTCCGCATCAAAGCCACCTCCAGAACTTTGATCTCAATATTCTTAGATACCTGATATTCATATCAATAACTCTTCCTTTTCAGATCCTTTACTTTGGAAATGGCATTGCAAGTTACCAAAGTGAAGCAAGCACAGAAACAAATAATAAGGAAGAGAGGAAAAACCACAACTTTTGCATCATCTCCTTACAAATCCGAGCTAAAAGGATCAGCAGAAGGCGAATGAAAGCAAAACCAGAGAACATTGTTAGAATAAACAAAAAAAAAGAGAACGAATTTGAAATCGTGGATGTGAAATAATATTTCTTCTCAGATCATTGTAAGTTGACATTTTTTTCAAAATTTTCAGACAAATAAATTAAGTATAGCATTATTTTTCAATTCTTTGATTTAAAAAATGGCAAACAAGCAATTTCGGTATTTGAAACGTAACACGGTTACCATAGTTACCACAATTAAATAAAAATCTATTAACAAATCCATTAATGAAATATGAAAACATTGTCTGTTACAATTATGAATGACAAATATCTCAAGAACGGTTAGTTGTGCAACCATAGAGTTAATTCAGATATTATGGGATATTCTTTTTTTTGCGTTAGATGACATAAATTCGTGGCATAAATTCGTGACATAAATCGATGACATAAATTGCGTTAGATGACGTTTTCAAAATATATTGAAAAATATCAAAACTTTAGTTTCTTCTCATTATTAAGATGCCATGCCCAACCGCATATGCAAAGTTTAAAAATCCTCAATTCAGGAGTTTGAACTGTGTGTTATTTAGGCAGTAAAGTCCCTATCAGCTGTTTTACATAAAACAAAATCCGCGATTTATAAAATTTTTAGCAAAAATTCTAAAATTTAGATTTGCCTCATTATTTAAAGGCTAATTCCCTCGTGTAAGCACAGTTTTAAATATTTTGTGGATTGAGTTGTGAAGGCTTTCCTTATTAAGTTAGTCTCTATAAGACTACGTTATGGATTCCTAAAATTGTTCCCCAATTGAAATGCAACAAATATTACCTTTATCACAATATTGTCTTTCAAAATTGACGCTTCCAGTTTTTTTAAAAAAACGAAGGTGATTTCCATATTATATCAGGAAATTTTATTTCATTTTGAAGGCTTCCCATTAAGGAAACGATAAATGATTCGAAGTAGATAATTAATTAATTTGGTTGAGATGCGTTATTATATATTTTATGCTGTATTTCCAAATTCAGCGAAAGCTATGGTGTTAAAATATTGTCAATTTTGATGCACTAAATTAGCTTGTATTTAGCAATAATGATGTAATCCTAAATGATGCATATCTTTATATTTGTATGTTATTCCTAAAGTAACAGGGGGGGGGTTTGTGCTAGAATTATTTATTATGCTATCTCGCAGTTATGCTGATCAAGGTTAAGAAACGTATTTTTGAATATATATTAGGGAAAAGAGAATCACCACAAAAATAGAATTCTTCCTAAACATTGAACAATGCTTATCCGATATAAATTATTGTTTGTCCAAATTAGGCAAAGTTATACGAAACGCCCTACTTTTTTCTTTGTTTTAAATTCCATACATGATTATTTGATGAAGTTTCCGAGGTTATTTTGAAGTAAATTCACGGAATTCAAACATTATGTTATTAATTATTTTACAGATGGATCATTCCTTCAGTGCCAGAATCTGAAGTATTTCCATAATCTTTGTTACTGCAAAAGTGATTTCAGTGTCAGTACTGAGTGGAAGATTTTAATTACATGGCACGGATAGTCAGTATGCATTTCATCCAAGAAACAGTCATGCGTTTAGCTGAACAAGTTAGCCTTCAGCATCCCCATGAAAACCTACATTTAACACCAGTTGATATATATGTTTTGAAAAGAATGCGAATAGGAATGAGTTAATTTTTATTCTAAAAGAGGACATTGAAGAAATAAAATTGGATCGAGAAGAACTTTGCAAAAACAGGGATGTACGGTTTCTCGAACAAGAGATAAATACCATTTTTTTGCAAATCAATGAAAGCAAAGTTCACGCAAGTAAAGTATCAAAAAGCTAGCGTCCTACATAGGATGTGCCAACATTTACATGTCCAAACTGTCTTTTACCATGCATTTATTGCAGATTTTTAATCAGGATACATTCCCTTTGAAGTGGAATTCCAGGATACACTCCCATTGGAGTGGAACTCTAAGATACACTCCCATATTGTTATATACTCCCACTGCAGATAACATCCTCTCGTATGGACAGGATTCCATATAGATCAGATCACTTATATAATTAGTTTGCTAATGCTAGTGCATCACATGAAAGCTGATGAAAATCTGCGGGTAAAAGGTATAATTTGGCATACTGCTTTTGGTGTTCGTCAGGGTCCGTATATGGGACTTCCTCCACCACCTCTTTAGGGTTGAACTTCACCACACCATGTCCGTCGCGGCAGTCCGAACAGATAAATGCTTTACACCTTAGGGTAGGTTGGACGGTCTGGGTCGAAAAAAATAAAGTTATCTGAAGGAAATATATTACATTAGGCCACTAAGCTTGAATAAGAGCTCATGCACAAAAAGCAGATATCTCAAACAAAATTTAGCTGAAATATTTGGCGTTGCCAAATACTCAGTTTCATTTATTATAGTACCTATTTTTTATTTTCGCATATTCATAATATGCAAATCGGATATTTAGAAATAATAATGATGTAATCCCTATAAAGATAATTCCGTTTATAAGAAATGCGATCTTTGTGCGTTTTAAGTATAGTTCCTATATTTCACCCTTGCAATTATTACATTCACCCTTCCATAATATGCAATTCGAATATTTCCAAGTTATATTGATACAATCCCTATAAAGATAATTTCATTTAACACCAATGCGTCCTTTGTGCATTTTAAATGCATTTCCTATACTTCACCCATTTGATTCTAACAAGAATTTTATTATTAAAATCAGGCAGCAGAAGCAAACTTTATTGCATTCCAAGATGACAGAATGTCATTTTATATCTTTTTTCTCTGCACACTGAATGCAAAATATTCGTATTTGCAAATTATTTACCGCCTAATTAGAACGTCGTTTCTAAACGATAGCCTCTTAATTACTAGCTGAGACCTTAAATTACGTGAACACTTATCGTGTTCCTATTTTCTTAAAATACCAAAGGTGGGCCATATAGATAATTCATGTAAAAGAATGAAACATTCCTATGTAATTGAATTTCATCATGAAACATTTTTATAACATCTTTTGTGCATCTGAGATATATTTTTAATGAAACCATAATGAGATAAGAAGTAATGTTATTAGATATTTACAAAATGTAAATTATGCTTAAATGATTTATTTCCCTACATAATAGTGTTATGTAAAGTAAAAAAATCTGATGTGGGCAACACATGACTTTCCTTATATAATGCAATGAATTTACTACTTTTACAGTTAAGAAAATGTTATTCTTATAGTAGATACTTATATTCTTTCCAAGATATTGAATTTTCTTCAATTAGTCGTCATTTTCATTGATTTGGCTTCATTTTTATCAATTTGGCGAGATTTTTGTTAAATTGGCAATAATTAAAAATATCGCCAAGTTGACGACATTACGCCAAATTCGTCGCCAAAATCTCGCCAAGCGTTATGGACGGAGAAATAAGTTATTCTCACAGCAGATAAATGACTATTGGCGTTCAAATACAAAAGTATTACTCGAAGTATATATTCTGAATGGAACGAGCTAGATCCACGAGAATGATGTCACCAAATTTATCGCATGGAATTACATATGAAAAGTGAACATGTTTCTGAAGTAGGAAATATATATATTTTTTATTTTATATAACTTTTTGATAGTTTTTTTTTTAAAATGTGCAATATCTCGAGAACGGTGCATGTTAGCGTTTCAAAATTTATGTCAATCGTTTTCTAATGACAATTACATAAGAAATGTCCATTTATGTAACTTTATTAGCGGTTTTGATTTTTTACGATTTTTTCAAAATTTCACTCGAATACTTAGGGGTGTTCTGAACATTCGATTGCGTATAAAAACAATAGGCGTCCAGTGTTTACGGATTGTAATTTTTGTACCAAATTTCGTTCGAATCGGTCTATTCGTTCGTCAGTTATCGTCTCCACAGACTCACTGACACACACACACACACCAACACACACACATACACACATACTTTTACACACACACATACTTTCACACACACATACATACTTTCACACATACACACACACACACACACAGGCATCACTTCAAAAATGCTTGATTCGTGATCAGGGATGCTTGAAACGTGTTCTGCCTGTCGAAAACTCGAATTCGAATTTTCGATCCCGCCACAATACTTTCCTTATACATTATGCATATAAGGAAAGTAATAGTGTGACGCAATCTGACATTGGAATTTGGGATTTTACATCTTTTGAATATATTTTACCTCGAATCAAACTTTTTTGAATTGGTATTTATGTGTGAAACTATGTATCAAACTGTTACACCTACTAAACGGAAAATATGATTAATTTATTTAAATTTAACATTTTTGATACTTCTTTAAAGAGTTAAAAGAGTGCAAATTACGACAACGATTACTTTAAGGAACTTTTGATCCCTCTGCATCAGGTCCAAACAGTGGCTTCACTTAACTTCAAGCAAGAACTGAAAGCTCACAAGCCTAAAACAGTGAAATGCTTATATTTGGGACAACCAGATAGCGAATTCGCAGCGGAGGGTAACAGCCATTGGAACGAGACCCCTTCCATAAAAAATATTAACACTGGATGATAAGGCGGCCTCACTCTAGTCCACTTAAATGCCAAGCACAAGAAATGCAGCAGAAAATTACGGATTGATATATCATCTATATAAATAAAATTGAAAATATGTTTGTCTGTCTGTCTGTTTGTCCCGTCATCACGGGTGAACGTCTGAACCGAATTTCATGAAACTTTGTGGGTAATCTGGAAATAGTCCCACTTAAAATTTTGTCCATGTATGGAGTTTCTACAATTGGTGGTTCTCGAGATATTAGTAAAAAACCAAATTTTCGTTTGTCTCATCATCACGGGAGAACGGCTAAAGCGAATTTCAAGAAATTTTGTGAACAGACTTGATATAGCCCCTCATAAATTTAGCCCTAGCTTCAAGTATCTAAGACCAGGAGTTGACGAGATATTAATGAAAAGCGAAATTTTTTCCTAGGTGTTCTGCTGTCTAACTCCGTGGTTTATCCAAACGAAAAGCTTGAAAATCGTTTGAAAGTGAATTAAAACTTTATCTTTGAGTTTGGTGGGATATTTTTTGCGCTAATTAGTCACTTTCTGAAAACATGAATTGTGTGAAACATGATTTAAATGGAAAATCTATCTCCATGGATTATTTTTCTCAAGCTTTTACTGAACAAAAGTATAAAGAAATCAAAATAGTTATTTAATTTCGCAGTTTATGATGAATATTCTATCTTATATCATGTTGCTCAAAAACGCAATTAAATGGAATCTGTCTGTTAATTTTAATTATTATTTTTTCGATTTGAATAATAAATAAATGGATATAAAAATATATTTATAGAAAAGACAGTGTTTTGGCTAAGATTTTTGAGACTCATATTGTAATACGGGGAATCTTCTAATGTACTAATATAGATTATATTTTCCAGGTTATATACAGGTTATTCGTTTATATAAGTAATACGGGTCCTATACAATTTTAATGCTTTCATTTTGCATATATTGATTCAATTCCTTTTTTTTTTGTAAATTTGCTTACAAAAGGGGCCAGGATGTTTTATTCTTCAGATCTGCCCGTGAAGATAATGTTTCATAGTGAGAACAGATATTCTTAAACTTCTCTTTAGGAACAACAAATTTATTATTTTAACAGAATTTGCACATGGTTGCGAATTAAAAGTTTCTTTATATGTTTCTATATACTCCGTACGAAGAACGGGTATGCTGCTAGTTTAAAAAAAAACCTGAGGGAGAAAGAATTAAAACCTTTGAATTGTTAACAACAATAAGGGAATTGTAAAAGTAGAGAAAAGCTTGGCATTTGTTAAGTAAAGAAACTGTTTTGATCTGGTGAAGAAGGATCAAAACTATCTTGAAGCGATTGTCATGCTTTTGCATTTCTTCGAAGAAGCATTGAAAGTGTATTTCTCATAAGCAGCAGTTATATAATTTTGTGATTTAAATTTAACTATGTATGGAACTCCATATCTTACCCACATTACATTTATTTTATAAACTAATCACTCAGTGCTAACTGCTATATATATATCACTGTAAGGTTCACTGTACCTATCAAAAAATACAATGATCACGTGGCACATTGTTGTCTTTCTTTTTACGCAAAATATAGTTAATGATCAATTAATCTTAATCAAGTTCAAATCCTAACGGTAAATTTAGGATATTTGTGTAATTTCTATCTGTTTGTAAACACATAATTTAAATTCGGATAAAAGATGACGCATTTTTGCTACAAAAGATCAAAAATCGTATCTTTTGTTTTTAATATCTGATCAAGTTGGCATGAAAAAAGGGAAAAATTTAATCTGTTTATGATTTTACATTTGAATTCACAGCTTTTGTAAAGGTTTGACATAAATCATGCGTACTTACACTAAATACTTTTAGAAAATCAAATGTTGTTAACGCTTTTTTAAATTTGTAGCTGTTTATTTTCCAAACTAATATTTTATTAAAGTACAGTCAATCATATTCCAGGGCAATTACCTGTTCTGAGATAAAACTACTGTTTAGATTTACATTATTGAATTCATCATGTCCATTTATGTCTAATTCGGTCAATCAATCAGTATGTTTGAGGACGCTCTATATCGCGAACGGTACATCCCAAAAAGTTGGTGTCTTTGACAAAGATGTATGTCACATCACCATTTATCAGGGTCTGTGTAGTAGGTTTTATCCCCTATCGAATACCCGAGAGAGTTTGGTTCTATTTGAGTATTGTATTATACGTTATATGTCATATGCACATGACTACTGTATTACACTATATGTATTTGAATATTGTATTGCATGTTATCTGTAATATGTATATGATTATTGTATTACATGATGTCTGCAATAGGTATTAGAGTATTGTATTATATGTTATATGTAATAGGTATATGAGCATTGTATTATATGGTATCTGTAATAAGTATTTAAGTATTGTATTATATGTTATCTGTAATTCGTTTTTAAGTATCGTATAATATGCTATCTGTTAGATTTGACAGCTATGAATGATTGGAGCACTGTATGTAGTTTGCGCCTTGCGACATGTTTGTTATATAGATGCTTAGAAGGGTGTATAGTGATTTATTAAGAAATAAAAATAGCAGAAAACAGTAATAAAATGACAATATTTAGAATATAATACTCATGATAAAATGAAAATTTGCTTTTTTTCCCTGGGCACTATCAGGAATATTTTATAGCCCATTATCCCAATTAATTAATTAACGATTCATACACTTGCTAGCATAGTATATATATTTAGTACATTAGTTCTTTTTTTTCTACTCTATCATCGATTTTTATCCATTTCTAAAAGAAAAAATAAATGCCAATTATATTTTTATGATAAAAAATCTGATGTGGGTTTTCCTTATGACTTTCCTTATATAATGCAATGAATTTACTCCTTTTGCAGTCAAAAAATAATGTATAAGATCCACGGTACAGTGTTTTTAACGTTGAATTGTATATTTAGTGATTTTCTGGATGACAACATGTAAATATATTTCAAAGTACCCAGTTAAATTATATTTCGCGCAGCATTAAATAAACAATTATCAATAATGATAGCATCCTCAAGAAGAGATATAGTCCATATATTGAAATATTTTAATAATTAATTCATTAATTAGTCATTTTCATTAATTTAGCGTCATTTTTGCAATTATGAAGATATTGTCGTCCATATGCGGCGAAATATCGCCAAGTTGGAGGTAATTCGCTAGGTTATTTGCCAAATTCGCCAAATTCAATACCAAATGTTAAAGACAGACAGAAAAGAGCATTTCTTATATACTAGGAAGTATATCCGTCATATGACGGAAATCAAAATTTCCGAAACATTATTTCCCATTTTGCGTTATTTTCATTAATTTGACGACGTTTCTGCCACTTTGAGAATATTTAAAATAGTCGCCAAGTTGGCAACGTCCCGTTAAATATCTAGCCAAAGGTTACGGAGAGACGGACGGAGAAATGGCTTATTCTTATTGACTACTCTTATGTTCTTTCCAAGTTATTGAACTTTCAATTTGTCGTTATTTTCATTGATTTAGCGATATTTTAAAATTAATTTGGTGCCATTTTAGTTAATTTGGCAATATTTAAATAAGCCGCGATGTTGGCGACATTCCGCAAAATTCGTCGTAGAAATCTACCCAATCGTAATGGACGGAGAAATAAGTTATTCTTATAGCAGATAATCGATTATTGGCATTCAAAGACAAAATATTACCCAAAGTATCTTTTGTCATGAATGGAACGAGCTATATCCACGAGAAGGGTGTCACCAATTTTATTGGATGATATACATATGAAAAGTAAAACCCAACCTTTTTTATTTTCCAACCTTTAATATTTTTTTTCATTTATGCGGTTTTTTAATAAATTTATTTGAAAAATGTGCCATATCTCGAGAGCAGTCCATGATGAGTTCTAAAGTTTATGTCAATCGTTTTCTAAAGAAAAATTACATAAGAAATGTCTATTTGCGTAACTATATTAAAGGTTATGATTTTTTGATGATTTTTTTCAAAATTCCACTCGAAAATTGAGGAGGGTTCTGAACATTCGATTTCGTTTAAAAACAATAGGTTTTCATTATTCACGTATTGTAATATATATATTTTTTTGTTCCAAATATATTCCGAATCGTTCCAATCGTTCGTGAGATATCGTCTCCATAGTCTCACTGACGCACGCACATACAAACACACGCAGACATCACCTAAAATATGTTCGATTTGTGTTCATGGATGCTTGAATCATGCTCTCCCGTCGAAAACTCAAATTCGAATTTTCGACCCCATCGCAATACTTTCTTTATACATTATACTATATACCGGGTGTTTTAAAAGTTCGGAGCAAAAGTAAAACGCTATAAAAACTATCTAGGGGTCGGAGAGACATGCGGTTTGCAGATTAATATTCACAGTGGTGGAGAATTTTGCATAGCATGAAAAAAAATAGTTCAAAATATCGACACTAGGGGATGCTGCTCCAAAGAAAACAATGCGAGGTAATAATTGTGAAGCAAGATATTTTATTTCAGCATGATTTACAGCTGCAAGTGCTCAATGTGTCTACCACCACATTTCTGTACTGAGTGCAGTTGTGGTATTACGGCTATTACAGCATGAAACAGCATATCAACGCGAATGGCTGCTACCTTCTGCCGTAAGGAATCTTTCAGTGCTGGTAAGGACTGGGAATTTCCTCTATAGACCCGTGAGGTATCCCCACAACCAGAAATCACAGGGGGTGAGATCTGGGGATCACGCAAGCCATTCATGTGTGCTATGCCTGCTCAGTAGGCGATCAGCGCCAAACGTTGACCGTAGCAACTCCACCACTTGACGTGCCGTGTGGGATGGTATTCAGTAATGCTTTTGCTTATCTTAATTTTGCGTTGCGTGAACGATATGCATAAATCACCTCCATGGCTTTATCTGAAGCAGCACCCCCTAGTGTCGAGATTTTGAATTATGTTTTTCATGCCATGCAAAATCTCCCGCCAAGGTGAATATTAATCCGCAAACCGCATGTCTCCTCGACCCATATATATTTTTTTTTTATCGCGTTATACTTTTGCTCCGAACTTTTGAATCTCCCTGTATATAAAGAAAGCAATATATCGACCACTAAGATAACCTACTCAATTTCCAAATTTTATGAAAATAGTAATGAGATAGATTATAGTTTAGTAGTATATTGAGTTGGCTCAGAATTCCATCAGACGGAATCCCATTCCTCTCCATAGACGTCAGGGTAAAATATTTAAACATGCAACTCTGTTGTATACATGAACTCGAATTTTCGATTCCATTTTATTACTTTTGTAAGAGTCCCTTGTCGTCCCATACGAGAATCGAACCATGGATATTATTTTTGGTCATTCGGTGTTCTAATCCCAATTGAACTATTGAGACGCTGTTGCTAGCTATTATCAGAGTGGACATTGCAATATTCTCCTTGTAATGCTGAACTGATTGTAATTTTTACAATCTGACTGACCACCTGCTATTTTTACCTCCTGTTTCCCCTGATGTTATTTTTATGCTCCATGTGAGCTTCCTACATGTTCCTTGGTATACTGATTTTAAATCGATGGTATACTGATCCTTGGTATACTGATTAAATACTAGTCGCATTAGAATAACATTCAGACACCTCAACATCATTCCACTAACATGTAGTGCTAATTTTTACTTTCCTTATATACAATAATGCATTAATGAGACGGGGGTTCCGACGGAAAAGCGCGTTTCAAGCATCCCTGACCTCGAATCGAACATTTTTGAGGTGATGCCTGTGTGTGTATGATTGTGTGTGTGTGTGCGTGTTTGTGTGTGTGTGTGTGCGTGTTTGTGTGTGTGTGTGTGCGTGTTTGTGTGTGTGTGTCTGTCAGAGAGATTGTGGAGACGATAACTGACGAACGAATGGACCGATTCGAACGAAATTTGGTACAAAAATTACAATCCGTGAATACTGCAAGCTTATTGTTTTTATATGCAATGGAATGTTCAGAACCCCCCGAATTTTTGAATGAAATAAAAAATCAAAACCTCTAATAAAGTTACGCAAATAGATATTTTTAATGTAATTTTTCATTAGAAAATGATTAACATAAATTGTAGAACGCAGGCATGAACCATTCTCGAGATATTTCACATTTTTCAAAAAAATTATCAAAAACATATATAAAATAAAAAAATATATATATTTCCTACTTCAGAAACATGTTTACTTTTCATATGTAATATCATGTGATAAATTTGGTGACATTATTCTCGTGGATCTAGTTCGTTCCATTCATGAAAAAAGATACTTTGAGTAATACTTTTATATTTGAACGCCAATAGTCATTTAGCTGCTATAAGAATAAATTATTTCTCTGTCCATAATGCTTGGCGAGATTTTGGCGACAAATTTGGCGGAATGTCGCGAACTCGGCGACTTTTTTAAATGTTACCAAATTAAAGAAAATCTCGCCAAATGGGTAAAATGTACGCCAAATGAATGAAAATTACGACTGTTTAACGAAAATTCAATATCTTGGAAAAATGTAAGTATCTACTATAAGAATAGCCTATTTGTTTTTACGGTAAAAGTAGTAAATACATTGCATTATATAAGGAAAGTCATGTGCTGCCCACATCATATTTTTTCGATCGCCATTATAAAGACCATTGCTGTGCCAGCCGGGGTTTTAAAATACAAATATGCGTATTGGTCAGCCGATGCTTTTTGAATTGAATAACATTTGACGGTATAGTAACATCTTATCATCGAACGATAAGATGTTACTATACCGTCGAAGTCGATTCTGCATTTCCGCTATACTTTATATTATATATGTTAATGAAATACATGCATTTTTATAATCCAAGTGAGGAGTATTTCTATCCAGTAATAAAACTTTATATTGTTCGATATTTAAAATTTCTATTCGAAATATATAATCAATACAAATATCAAAAGTAGCAAATATATTTCGAAGAAATAATAATAACCATGCCAACAATAATAATAATGTCGAGGAAAGAATGATAATAAATTATTCAACTGATTGATGAATCATGTCTTTGAATTACGTATAGACAATTCCATAATATGAAACAATAATCCTCTGCGTGAACTGATAGCGGTTCCAGCGTTCCCGTACGAAGCAGATGCGTTATTCATAAATAATATCATTTAAGGTATTTTCCCCCATAATAATAATTAGATAGTATTGATGTAATAGTTAATATGCAGTAGCAATATGTGCGTTATGTGAGGTAAAACTAAATTTGTGTAGAAAATCAGACAATTTTTGAATAACACTGTACTTGATTTACACGAAAAACCATGTAAGGCGGTCAAAAATTGCACCAAGATTCGAAAAAAACGGTTCTTCAATTGCAGTTTTTTTAACAATTCTAAGAGAAATTATTTTTCTCATTTGATTTTGTACAGTTAACAACATATAAGTACACAGCAACCAGTAACATTATTTATTACTGATATAAACAATAACCTCATTTGAATTCAGGTTTTCAGCAGAACCAGAGTTATATTTACTTGCTGTAAGTTTAAGTGCAAATTTGTTTGTGCATATATCTAATGCATATATTTAACTGTGTGATTATATTTAATTAATAATTTATTATATCATATGCATAATGTAAAATTTTGTGAGTATGTATTTTATTTTATTTTGTGGGCTTTATTTTGCAGGTTACTTTGACTGGGCAAAGAAGTTGGAGTCTCATTTTCGGCAAAACGGACATTCATTTTCGCGCAGAATAACTTCTAAGACGAGTTTAACAAATTGTTTATTTCCGTACTTAAAACTCATCAAAATGTAATAAAATAAAGAAACGCCATTTTCGAGTGCAATGTACTTAACAATCAGAGAACGATCATTGATGAAAACCCTCTACCCATTCAAAGAAAAATAATTCGCCTTTTGGATTATGACAGTAAAAAATAAATAAAAATGCGTTATGTAAATATGTAAGAAGGTAATAAAATTTGTGTTAACCTTAAAAATTGTTTACTTTTATTTTAAAATAAACATATAGATCGAATGTCCATGTATGCATGTATCTGGGGTAAAGAATAACACGATTTTCAGTAACACAGAACACAATCAACACATTTGTTTGATCTCTATGTCTCGAATAACACTGTTTCGAAAAACACGAAACCAATTAACTGTGTCGTTCAAGGGTTATCTGTACTTAAAGTTTGTGAAAATATTTGATTTTTTAAACATGTCAAAACAGTTCGTCGATATTTTTGATCTAAATTATCTGATGCGGGCTTTTCATGAAGCTTTCTAACATAATGCAGCGGTTTAACGTCTTTCAAAACAAAATATATGTATATAATATTTTTTTTTTTTTTTTTTTTTTTTTTTTTTTTTTTTTTTTTTTTAATTCAATTAACGTGGCAACAACAGATCGAAATCCAGTTACAGTAGCCACACAAGCCTCCATGCCTTATTCGGGATTCGAACCCGAGCCCTCCACACATCAGCCGAACACGCTATCCACTACCACAATGTTTTTGAAACTGAATTAATTCCACGTAATTTAAATTTTAGTGCTTCTGGCAACGTATTAGTGCAAACAAAATACTCACGATGTCATACTCATGTGCAAAATCATCATTAAAATGTAACTGGCATTTAATTAATATCCAACAAAATAAATGAGTATTGTAACCAAAAGTAAATAAGTATAAGACACTTTGTACAAAAGATATGGAAACTTGAGCAGCGTATTTAAACAAAAATACAATAAAAATGCAGCATACAGCTGTTTTGAGGTTTACACTGAATTTCCTTATTCAGTGCTAGAAAACCAACAATCCCGATGTCAAAGTAAAGAAGTGGGCACAAATAGAAGAAACAGAGAGTATATATACTGTGAGACCAGGATACACGGATACACTTAGACAGGTTTATAAGTAGATTTATGAGTTCTAACAAGAATACAGAGGCTCCAGTTGGATAGACGCCAATTTACATTAGCCCTGATTCGAGAGGCATGAAAAACCATAAAAAAGGAGCGGAAGGTGAAACCATGGGATTGGTTAAACATTTAAGCAACAGTCCCGATGTTAAAGTCATGAAATGATCACAAGTATACAGAGGGGGTATATATATATATATATATATATATATATATATATATATATATATATATATATATATATATATATATATATATATATATATATATATATATATATATATATATATATATTATAAAATACAATCATAAAAATTTTAAAATTCAAGAAATAGAAAGACGTAAAATGCTGCACTATCAGAGTCTTGAAATATATATACAAATAACGAAATAAAAAGTTAGAATGATTGCATTTACGGGGTAGCAGATAGGTCGAGGGGTATTGTGACCCCTTTTCCTGGTTAGAAGCTAGCTTTGACTTTTAGAAACACTCCCAAAAACACTGTACGCCCGAAACAACAGTCGAGCATGCCATGGGGATAAAATGACCGAATCCCAGACAACACCAAACAAGGAACAGTAAAAAATGAAACATTTACAAACCAACCAAATGAGAAACAGGGAAAAAAATGCTACAAAGTCAAAAATCCACCAGAGAGGAAGTCATTATGAGTTTTCGAATGACATGAGTTTTCGAATGACACTTCCGCAGTCAACACTTGAGGCAATCTTCCGTTGCACTGGTCCGAAGTCCGCGGCGCTCTTTAGAATTGCGTCATTTTATGGACTCTCCCCCATCCGTCCCGCGAGTTCTGTCCGAAATCATCTCAGGTACGAACATGCTTTGCCTACTCGATGCTATATTTATCGTTTCGTGTGAATGTTGCTTTTACTTTTAAAATTATAAGACGAAACATCAACTTCCATTTTCGTGACGCTCTACATTTCGTGCATGCCCCTAGTAATGTTTCGATTTTGAACACATATTCACGTCTAAATTCAAATACTTCTATTGAAAGCCAGTTATTTATTATCATTTCTTGTAATAATTTTATTGCCTAGGAAGCACCGTTTCTGATATAGTATGTACGATATAATAACGCCACGAATAACAATATGTAGAAAATCGACATTTACTAAAAGAGATGCTACATATTATTTCACATCTAAAATGTTGGTTGATATATCTATATCCTCGCAAACATACCCTTTGTTTCATATAAAGAAGGTTAGAAGGAGAAACGTATAAGGTAAGACAAATTTCTATAGTCAGGCATTATGTAAACTTCTCAGTATGACAGATTCGGCGTGACACGTAAATTACGTCGTAAACAAAATGCAAAATTTCAAGTGATAAAGATTAAAGAAGAGGTATTTTGGTCAAAAATAAGTGTTTCAAAATTGAGATTATTTCAGCAATTAGAAATCTTGCCCCTAACAAGTCATTAAATTCTCAATCATTACTCATCCTGAAAGGCCACATATTAGGGCAAATGTGGGTGTAAAAGTTAATAAATCTGGAATTTCATTGATTCAACATTATGTTAAACGCTTTTTGGTACTAGCTGAGTAGGTACTTATTTCAATATGCAAAAGCGTTTTTAGAAATAAAAGACAATAAACAAAAAATTTTGAAAATGAGCATTTTCAGAGGCTGCGGGTTCGGGACCATCCGCTCGTAGTGAGTTCAGTCGGTTTGGTACCAGTGCATTTCCTAATGAATCTCTCTAACCATTCAGTTTTAATATAATCATTGTGATCGTCGGTATATGAGTTGGTTGGCTCAGTTGTCTGATTTCAGTTCCAGGGGCTGTGTGGTTGAGCATAGCGAATTGTGTTGTTTTAGGGTTTTAATTTCACTTATCATTTTTTCCCATTATATTTAAATAAATTAATTACTATCGTCAGTGAGTTGGTAGGCTGTGTAGTCATTATGTCTGATCCATTTACTCACATTGAATATAGCAATTTGAGTCGTTTTAGTATATGTACTTTTTCCATCAGTCTCTCTATCAGTAAAGTTTCAATATATTAATTGTGATCAGTAAAGTTTAAATATTTATTGTGAGCTACATGCCTCAGTGGTCATGGTATCTGATTGCAATTCCAGAGTTCGTATGTTCGAGTACATCATATCATTTTCAGTGTGTCGTTCTGATATCTGGACTTTTCTTGACCAATCTCTCCGGTAAGTTTAAATATATTAATTAGAAGTTTAGGCATGTAGAATGGCTCAGTGCTCTTGTTGTCTGATTACAATTGCAGATGCTGTGGGTTCGGGTCCATTCGCTCGCATGAATATAGCTAGTTGAATCGTTTTAACATCCGTACCTTTTTTCAACAGTCTATTTAGCAGTTAAGTTTAAATATAGTAATTAGGCGCTCTGTTATGTAAGTCGGCTGTCTCAATTGTCGACTGCCCATTACAGAGGCTGCGGATTCGTATCCAGCGTGTTAGTCCCTTTGTTTTCTAAGATTTTTCAGATTAGTCTATCCGTTAAATTTTAATGGACTAATCAGGAACGCAGTTTCGCGAGCTGGATGGCTTAGTGGTCATGTTGTATGATTCCAATTTCAGAGGTTGTGGGTTCGATCCCGTTTACCTGAAAACAGATGTTTTTGGCATTTGTCTTTTTCCCGTCTGCACATTTACTCTAAATGTGTTTTCTGACATTATTAAAAATATAACAAAATCGACATATCAGGAAGTGACGTCACTTCTTGTTCTTTTGTTTGAAAAGTATGGAAAAAAGAGATGCGTTGTACTAAACATGTATAAAATTTTGGAACTTCGAACCAGAACTCACGAACCAGAAGCACATCCCTTTCCTTATCTAATGCAATAGATTTAATACTTATACAGTCAAAAAATAATGTAAAAGATTCACAATACTGTGTTTTTATCGTTGAATTGTACATTTGACGATTTTCGCATGACAATATGCAAAACTATTTCAAAGTACCTAACTAACTTATATTTTGTAAGTTTAAATATAATAATTAGAAGCGTATTCACGTGGACGGGCTGCCTCAGTGGACTTGTTGTCTGATTCCAATTGCAGAGGCTGCGGGTTTGCACCATCCATTCACGTGAATAAAGTTAGTTGAGTCGTTTTAACATCTGTTCCTTTTTTCTTTAGTTTCTCTATCCGTTAAGTTTAAATATATTAATTAGGCTTGTTGTTTCGTGAGCTGCCTGACTCAGTGGTCATGATATCTGATTCCACTTCCAGAGTCTGTAAGTTCGAATACATATTCTCGTTTTGAAAGAAGCGTGGTGAGTCATTTTAGTAGATGCACTTTTATTGATCAGTCTCTCTGTTAAGTTTAAATATAGTAATTAGGACCGCAGGTATGTAGGGTGACTAGCTCAATAGTCATGTTGTGTGATTCCAGTTGCTTAGGCTATTAGTTGGGGTCCACTCCCTCGCATTGAATATAGCTAGTTGAGTCGTTTTAGTATATGTACCATTTTTCATAAATCTCTGTAGCAGTTAAGTTTAAATGTATTAATTAGGAGTTCGGTTGTGTGAGCCGGCTGGCTCAGTGGTTATGTTGTCGATTGCAGAGGCTGTGGGTTCGTATCCATCCAATGGAAGCGAGTTAGCCGTTTTGTTATCTAAGATTTTTCTGATCAGTCTATTCGTTAAACTTTAATGGGCAAATTAGGAACGCAGTTTCGAGAGCTTGATGGCTTAGTGGTCAGGTCGTCTGATTCCAATTTCTGCGATTGCGGGTTCGATTCCATTTACCTGAAAACAGATGTTTTGGCATCTGTGTTTTTCCCAACTGCACATTTTCACTAAATATGTTTTCTGCCATTATAAATATATAACATAATTGACATATCAGGAAATGACTCACAGGAAGTGACGTCATTTCCTGTTCTTTTGTTGGAAAAGTATGGAAAAAAGAGATTCGCTGTATTAAAAAATGTATAAAATTTTGGTACTTCGTACCAGAACTCACGAACCAGAAGCACATCACTTTCCTTATATAATGCAATGGATTTACTACTTATACAATCAAAAAATAATTTAAAAGATTCACAGCACTGCGTTTTTATCATTGAATTGTACATTTAACGATTTTCAGATGACAATATGCAAAACTATTTCAAAATACCTAAATAACTTATATTTTGTAAGTTTAAATATATTAATTAGAAACCTATTCATGTGGGCTGGCTGGCTCAGTGGTCTTGATGTCTGATTCCAATTGCAGAGGCTGCGGGTTTGGATCCATCCATCCACGTTAATTTATGGCTAGTTGAGTCGTTTTAACATATGTACCCTTTTTCTTTAGATTATCTATCCGTTAAGTTTAAATATATTAATTAGTCTAGTTGTTACGTGAGCTGCCTGGCCCAGTGGTCATGATATCTGATTCCACTTACAGAGTCTGTAAGTTCGAATACATGTTCTCGCTTTGAAAGAAGCGTGGTGAGTCATTTTTGTAGATGCACTTTTATTGATCAGCTGTTAAGTTTAAATATATTAATTAGAAACCTATTCATGTGGGCTGGCTGGCTCAGTGCTCTTGTTGTCTGATTCCAATTGCAGAGGCTGCGGGTTTGGATCCATCCATCCACGTTAATTTATAGCTAGTTGAGTCGTTTTAACATCTGTACCTTTTTTCTTTAGATTCTCTATCCGTTAAGTTTAAATACAATAATTAGACTAGTTGTTACGTGAGCTGCCTGGCTCAGTGGTCATGATATCTGACTCCACTTCCAGAGTCTGTAAGTTCGAATACATGTTCTCGCTTTGAAAGAAACGTGGTGAGTCATTTTTGTAGATGCACTTCTATTGATCAGTCTCTCTGTTAAGTTTAAATATATTAATTAGGACCGTAGGAAAGTAGGGTGGCTTGCTCAATGGTCAAGTTGTCTGATTCCGGTTGCAAAGACTATTAGTTGGGGTGCACCGTGTCGCATTGAATATAGCGAGTAGAGTCGTTTTAGTATGTACCTTTTTTCATCAGTCTCTCTAGCAGTTAAGTTTAAATATATTAATTAGGCCCACTGTCATGTGAGCCGGCTGGCTCAGTGGTCATGTTGTCGACTGCCCATTACAGAGGCTGTGGGTTCGTATCCTTCCACTCGAAGCGAGTTAGTCATTTTGTTATCTAAGATTTTTCTGATCAGTCTATCCGTTAAATTTTAATGTACTAATTAGGAACTCAGTTACGGGAGCTGGATGGCTTAGTGGTCATGTTGTCTGATTCCAAGTTCAGAGGCTGTGAGTTCGAGTCCATTCACCTGAAAGCAGTTCTTTTTAACATTTGTATTTTTTTCAACTGCACAATTTCTCTAAATGTGTTATCTGGCATTACAAAAAAATAGCATAATCGTCATAGCAGAAAGTGATTTACCGGAAGTGACGTACAGGAAGTGACGTCATTTCCTGTTCTTTTCTCCTAAAAATTATGGAAAAAAGAGATGCGATGTATTAAAAAATGTATAAAATTTTGGAACTTCGAACTAGTAGTCACGTGGTGTAAAATAAGCCCTGCACGAACTTCGGACGAGGAAGGGTGGTGAGCGCGACACCGAAGCCAGCAGGCCCGAAGAGAAACCCCGCCAGCAACGGTGAAGCTCAAACCACCGCTCGTCCTCCATCTCGTGCAGATAATTTAGTAAGAAATATAGGAAAGTTAAGAGATGAAAGAAGTAAGACGACCTAAATCCAATTAGGAACCCTGATCCCGCTTCTACAGCACTGAAACATTCTAATACATGGTACTCTCTAACACTACAATCTAGCAATTCGTACCCAGGCGAGAATCGAACCCAGAGCCTATACCCCCGCAACTTGACGCCCCAAGCCTCTCGGCCAAGAGGGCGACGGAAGAAGCTTAGACTTTGGTGTATTTAATTTTAACTTTTTAAATAGTCCGTTTAAATTATCTGAAAAAAATGCATCTAAAATTATCATGGATAGAACCCTTGGCTCTACGGTATTATCGCGATATTTTACCGCTGCGCTACAAACGGCGTGACAGTTTTATTTTATTTTAATTTTCTAAAGTTATCTTTGGCTTGACTATCAGAATAAAATTTTCTATAGCCCCTACAAAATCTATGCCCCTGACAACGTTGAGTATCATTATTTAAAACAGCAATCGAGGAATTACGCCATTTCAAGTGAGGACAGAACTCGCAATCAACAGATTTTGCAAATTCGATGGGCAACACTTTAACCACTAGACCATTCGAATCACGAGAGAGACAGAAACCACGAAGTATTTAAGTTTTCAATTAGAAAGATAAAAAAAAATGTCCAGAATATTATAATTCAGAATGCTATATATTTGTAGAGTCTTTGAATGCTATATTTTTTGTTTAGAATTATATAAAGAGTATAAAATCAAATGTTATATTAATTTTCTATTGAACTTCATAATAGAAAATTGCAGAGATTAAAGAAGATTTTGACTTGTTACACATAACAAAATTTAAATGCAGCATTTAAGGACACTCTCTTTTAATTATCTAATGTCTCCACTGGCTTGGCGAGTAAAAAAATTTAGGACAGAACCCACAATATATATTACCCAGGCGAAATTGTTTATTTATTATTTAAAATTGTAACCGAGAACTCATATTGTATGAAGTGAGGGCAGAACTCGCCAACAAAACATGTGTGAATTCGAAGGCAAACTCTTTAACCACTACATCGTTCAAAGCACGAGAAAGGCAAATACATGAAACAATTTAAGTTTCATTTAAAAATATAAAGACAGGAGACGGAAAGTACTTTAGTTTAGAAGTATAGTATAAAAAATATAAAATCAGGTGATATGTACAATTTCCATTATATTTTATAACAGAAGATTGCAAAGATGATATCAGATATTTACTTCTTACTTACAAAATTCTAAATTAAAATATAGCATTCAAGGACATCCTATTTTAATTATCTAAAAGTTTCTCAATCTCGTCGATTAAAATAAATTTTGGACAGAACCCAAAATATCTATCACCTTGGTAACATTGCTTATTTATTATTTAAAACGGTAAACGATGAAACATTGTATCTGAAGTGAGGACAGAACTCACCATTAACAGTTCTGCAAACTCTTTGCACTACAACACTTTCACTACTAACCCGTTCTAAGAACAGAAGAATCCTTAACTAGGAATTATTTACGTTTTCATTATGAAAAAAGAAAGTCTAGAAGCCTTTGAATGCTATTTTATATTAGAATTATGCAATAAGGATAAAATCAGATGTTATATTCATTTTCCATTATACTTTATATTAGAAAATAGCAAACATTACATCCGATTTTGATTTCTTCATGTAAAATTCTAAATTAAAATGTAGCAATTAAGAACATCATATTTTAATTATCTTATGCTTTCTTTTTCTTTGCGATTAAAATAAATTTGGGACAGAATCCAAAACAAAGTTCGTATGTTCGAGTACATCATATAGTTTTCAGTGTGTCGTTCTGATATCTGAACTTTTCTTTACCAGTCTCTTCGGTAAGTTTAAATATATTAATTAGAAGCTTAGGTATGTGGGATGGCTCAGTGGTCTTGTTGTCTGATACCAATTGCAGAGGCTGTGGGTTCGGGTCCATCCGCTCGCATGAATATAGCTATTTGAGTCGCTTTAACATCTGTACCTTTTTTCATCAGTCTATCTAGCAGTTAAGTTTAAATATAGTAATTAGGCACTCTGTTATGTAAGCCGGCTGTCTTAATTGTCGATTGTCCATTACAGAGGCTGTGAATGCGTATCCAGCCACTCGAAGCGAGTTAGTCATTTTGTTATAAGATTTTTCTGATCAGTCTATCCGCTAAATTTTAATGGACTAATCAGGAACACAGTTTCGGGTGCTGGATGGCTTAGTGGTCCTGTTGCCTGATTCCAATTTCAGAGGTTGTGGGTTCGATCCCATTTACCTGAAAACAGATGTTTTTGTCTTTTTCCCATCTGCACATTTTCTCTAAATGTGTTTTCTGGCATTATAAAAAATGTAACATAATCGACATATCAGGAAGTGACGTCATTTCCTGTTCTTTTGTTTGAAAACTATGGAAAAAAGAGATGTGCTGTACTAAAAATGTATAAAATTTTGGAACTTCGAACCAGAACTCACGAACCAGAAGCACATCACTTTCCTTATATAATGCAATGGATTTACTACTTATACAGTCAAAAAATAATTTAAAATATTCACAGTACTCTGTTTTAATTGTTGAATTGTACATTTGACGATTTTCAGATGACAATATGCAAAACTATTTCAAACTACCTAACTAACTTATATTTTGTAAGTTTAAAATATTAATTAGAAGTGTATTCATGTTGGCTGTCTGGCTCAGTGGTCTTGTTGTCTGATTCCAATTGCAGAGGCTGTGGGTTTGGACCCATCCATTCACGTGCATATAGCTCGTAGAGTCGTTTTAACATCTGTACCTTTTTGCTTTAGTTTCTCTATCAGTTAAGTTTAAATATATTAATTAGGCTAGTTGTTACGTGAACTGGCTGGCTCAGTGGTCATGATATGTGATTCCACTTCCACATTTTGTAAGTTCGAATACATATCCTCGCTTTGAAAGAAGCGTGGTGAGTCATTTTTGTAGATGCACTTCTATTGATCAGTCTCTCTGTTAAGTTTAAATATATTAATTAGGACCGTAGGAATGTAGGGTGGCTTGCTCAATGGTCAAGTTGTCTGATTCCGGTTGCAAAGACTATTAGTTGGGATGCACCGTGTCGCATTGAATATAGCGAGTAGAGTCGTTTTAGTATATGTACCTTTTTTCATCAGTCTCTCTAGCAGTTAAGTTTAAATATATTAATTAGGCCCACTGTCATGTGAGCCGGCTGGCTCAGTGGTCATGTTATCGACTGCCCATTACAGAGGCTGTGGGTTCGTATCCATCCACTCGAAGCGAGTTAGTCATTTTGTTATCTAAGATTTTTCTGATCAGTCTATCCGTTAAATTTTAATGTACTAATTAGGAACTCAGTTACGGGAGCTGGATGGCTTAGTGGTCATGTTGTCTGATTCCAAGTTCAGAGGCTGTGAGTTCGAGTCCATCCACCTGAAAGAAGATGTTTTTAACATTTGTATTTTTTTCAACTGCACAATTTCTCTAAATGTGTTATCTGGCATTATAAAAAAATAGCATAATCGTCATAGCAGAAAGTGATTTACCGGAAGTGACGTACAGGAAGTGACGCACAGGAAATGACGTCATTTCCTATTCTTTTCTCTTAAAAGTATGGAAAAAAGAGATGCGATGTATTAAAAAATGTATAAAATTTTGGAACTTCGAACTAGTAGTCACGTGGTGTAAAATAAGCCCTGCACGAACTTCGGACGAGGAAGGGTGGTGAGCGCGACACCGAAGATAGCAGGCCCGAAGAGAAACCCCACCAGCAACGGTGAAGCTCAAACCACCGCTCGTCCTCCATCTCGTGCAGATAATTTAGTAAGAAATATAAGAAAGTTAAGAGATGAAAGAAGTAAGACGACCTAAATCCAATTAGGAACCCTGATCCCGCTTCTACAGCACTGAAACATTCTAATACATGGCACTCTCTAACACTAGAATCTAGCAATTCGTACCCAGTCGAGAATCGAACCCAGAGCCTATACCCCCGCAACTTGACGCCCCAAGCCTCTCGGCCAAGAGGGCGACGGCAGAAGCTTAGACTTTGGTGTATTTAATTTTAACTTTTTAAATAGTCCATTTAAATTATCTGAAAAAATGCATCTAAAATTATCAGGGATAGAACCCTTGGCTTTACGGTATTATCGCGATATTTTACCGCTGCGCTACAAACGGCGTGACAGTTTTATTGTATTTTAATTTTCTAAAGTTATCTTTGGCTTGACTATCAGAATAAAATTTTCTGTAACCCCCACAAAATCTATGACCCTGCCAACGTTGAGTATCATTATTTAAAATAGCAATCGAGGAATCACGCCATTTCAAGTGAGGACAGAACTCGCAATCGACAGATTTTGCAAATTCGATGGGCAACACTTTAACCACTAGACCATTCGAATCACGGGCGAAACAGAAACCACGAAGTATTTAAGTTTTCAATTAGAAAGATAAAACAAAAATAGAAGTCCAGAATATTATAATTCTGAATGCTATATATTTGTATAGTCTTTCAATGCTATATTTTTATTTAGAACTATATAAAGAGTATAAAATCAAATGTTATATTAATTTTCTATTGAACTTCATATTAGAAAATTGCAAAGAAAAATGACGACTTTGACTTGTTACATATAACAATGTTTAAATGCAGCATTTAAGGACAACCTCTTTTAATTATCTAAAGTTTCTACTGGCTTGGCGATTAAAATAAATTTAGGACAGAACCCACAATATATATTACTAAGGCGAAATTGTTTATTTATTATTTAAAATTGTAACCGAGAACTCATTTTATTTGAAATGAGGGCAGAACTCTCCAACAAAACATGTGTGAATTCGAAGGCAAACTCTTTAACCACTACATCGTTCAATGTACGAGGAAGACAAATACATGAAACACTTTAAGTTTCATTTAAAAATATAAAGACAGGAGACGGAAAGTAATTTAGCTTAGAAGTATAGTATAAAAAACATAAAATCAGGTGATATGTACAATTTCCATTATATTTCATAGCAGAAGATTGCAAAGATGATATCAGATATTTACTTCTTAATTATAAAATTCTAAATTAAAATATAGCATTCAAGGACATCCTATTTTAATTATCTAAAGGTTTCACAATCCCGTCGATTAAAATATATTTTTGACAGAATCCAAAATATCTACCACCTTGGTAACATTGCTTATTTATTATTTAAAACGGTAAACGATTAAGCATTGTATCTGAAGTGAGGACAGAACTCACCATTAACAGTTCTATAAATTCCTTGCCCAACGCTTTCACCACTAACCCGTTCTAAGAACAGAAGAATCCTTAACTAGGAATTATTTACGTTTTCATTATGAAAACAAAAAAATCTAGAAGCCTTTGAATGCTATATTTTAGATTAGAATTATACAATAAGGATAACATCATATGTTATATTCATTTTCCATTATATTTTATATTAGAAAATAGCAAACGTTACATCAGATTTTGATTTCTTACATGTAAAATTTTGAAATAAAATGTAGCAATTAAGAACATCCTATTTTTATTATCTTAAGCTTTCTTTTTGTTTGCGATTAAAATAAATTTGGGACAGAATCCAAAAAAATAATAATAATACATTGGCAGCATTGCTTATTTAAAACTGTAAATGAAATTTCATTGTAGTTGAAGTGAGGTCAGAACTCGCCATCAACATACATCTGTAAACTCGTTGCCCAATACTTTCACCATTGGATCATTCTAGGAACACAAAAAACTTTAACTAGGAACTATTTAGGTTTTCATTATAAAAAAAACAAAAATAAATAGTCGGGAAGCGTTTGAATGCTATATTTTAGATTAGAAGTATATAAAGAGGATAAAATCAGATGTTATATCCATTTTCGATTACCCTTAATATTAGAAAACAGCAGACATTACATCAGATTTTGATTTCTTACATATAAAATTCAAAATTAAAATGTAGCAGTTAAGAACATCCTATTTCAGTTATCTAAAGCTTTCTCTCTCTTGGCGATTAAAGTAACTTTGGGACAGAATTAAAAGAAATAATAATACAATGGTAGCTTGTTTATTTAAAACTGTAAATGAGAATTCCCTGTATTTGAAGTGAGGACAGAACACGCCATCAACATACATCTGTAAACTCGTTGCTCAATACTTTCACCACTAGACCGCTCTAAGAACAAAATAAAATTTTACTAGGAACTATTTAGGTTTTCATTATGAAAAAATAAATAAATAGTCAGAAAGCTTTTGAATGCTATATTTTAGATTAGAAGTATATAAAGAGGATCAAATCAGATGGAATATCCATTTTCCCTTACACTTTATATTAGAAAATAGCAAACATTACACCAGATTTTTATTTCTTACATATAAAATTCTAAATTAAAATGTAGCAACTAAGAACATCCTATATTAATTATTATCATAGGCTTACTTTTTCTTGGCGATTAAAATAAATTTGGGACAGAATCCCCAAAAAATAATAACGCTTTGTTAGCATTGCTTATTTGAAACTGTAAATGAGACTTCATTGTATTTGAAGTAAGGGCAGAACTCACCATCAACATATATCTGTAAACTCGCTGCTCAATACTTTCACCACTAGACCGTTCTAAGCTAAGGTAAACTTTAACTACGAACTATTTAGGTTTTCAATTAAAAAAACAAAAATAAATTGTCGGAAAGCTTTTGAATGCTATATTTAAGATTAGAAGTATATAAAGAGGATCAAATTAGATGGAATATCCATTTTCCATTACACTTTATATTAGAAAATAGCAAATATTACATCAGATTTTGATTTCTGACATATAAAATTCTAAATTAAAATGTAGCAATTAAGAACATCCTATTTTAATTATCATAGGCTTTCTTTTTCTTGGCGATTAAAATAAATTTGGGACAGAATCCAAAAAAAAAATAATAATGCATTGACAGCATTGCTTATTTAAAACTGTAAATGGGATTTCACTGTATTTGAAGTAAGGGCATAACTCGCCATCAACCTATATCTGTAAAATCGTTGTTTAATACTTTCACCGCTAGACCATTCTAAGAACAAAATAAACTTTAACTAGGTTTAGGTTTTCATTATAAAAAAAAATAAATAGTCGGAAGTTTTTGAATACTATATTTTAGATTAGGAGTATATAAAGAGGATCAAATCCCATGTTATATCCATTTTCCATTATACTTCATATTAGAAAATAGCAAATATTACATCAGATTTTGATTTCTTACATATAAAATTCTAAATTATAATAAAGCAATTAAGAATATCCTATTTTAATTATCTAAAGCTTTCTCTGTATTGGCGATTAAAATATATTTTGGGACAGAATAAAAAAAAATAATACATTGGTAGCTGTTACAACTGGAAAATCTTGATTCAACTTCATGCCTACTTTTGGTTATTTTGATAAACGATATTTTGCTTCTATTGGCATCTGGCAAAATATATTAAAATGAAATATATTTGTTGTAATTTATCTCACAATAGAAATGAAAATGTTTTATAAAAATAGGATATATTCTTGTTCAACGTGGCACGTATTTGGACACACATGATCTAAGAAACAACTTTAAATATTAAAGTAGGCGAAATAGTAAGTGTATCTTTAAAAAGTACATTATTGAATGTAAATATTTCGAAAGAATTTTTTTTTTGGTCTAACAAATATTCTAATAAAATGCTCCAATATAACTGAATATTTTGAACCCTAGTTTCCCCATCTCTTTATGCTTTAAGATGGACGGTAATAATCATAACCGATGAGTGGGTGTGTTATAGATTTAAATGCTGTTCTTTGCAATTTGCAACGTCTATTTTAGATACTATATATTGCTCCAAAAAGTTCGTTTATTGACATGCACATCGTTACCATAGCAATTTGTACATCGCGGATCGTCGAGAACAAAACTGGTAAAGTTTTATATCACAGACTACTTCAAATTCTGCCATTTCAGCTAAAATCGCCACCAAATCCTTTTAAAAAGAAACAATTTTGATGGACCTGTCGAAACATAATGATATGATAACTATGTGACTGCAATATATATTATTTTATAACGCCTCGTTCAAGGCAAAATCCATCCTGATATTTTCCCACTCTGAATCCGATATCTATCCTTAAAAAGTGCAATAGAAATATGCAAAGTAGAGTATATAAAATTAAAGCTTCATGTGCACCCAGGATTTTCCACCTACAGTACGAAGTGACTTATCCGATAATAAGTTGGAGGTACATTTTCATTTTAAGAACAAAAATCGCGAGCATATGCTGTTGTAACGCTCACACTGCAATTGATTTACTGGTAAAGAATGTAAATTTATGTATTTAAATGGTTTATCTGCTCAGATGATTTTCAGAGTTGGGGGTAGAGACATTTCTTTCCATTAGTTTCTAAGACGTTATGTAAATTAGGCATGCTTTCCCGTACGGTTTCCAGGACAGACATCCCATACCAGTAGCACTATTAAGACATCTGAGATTGCCTGATAATATACTTTTCTTCTTTGAGAACAAAATTTGCACAATTCAACAAAAAATAATTTACACACTTCACTTCACTATTTTACTACATACAGTCGCGTGGAGTCCTGGGGTCTTGAGAAATTATAATTAAGCATACGTAATATTTTTATATACATATTTTACTTTAAATATCCCTATTGTACAGGTTATCTAAAATTTAGTATACAAAATTTCTTTAAGACAAACAGAAAAACAAGTATTTAAAATTTAGAAACATAGTATAATCAAGGCACTTTTACACAAAAGAAAACATTTCATAAAAGTTCGTTAGCGTGCTTCACAGCTGTTGAGTCTCTTGCGTCCTACGCTGGCCGCGGATTGAACACTGCAAATATGGACATACAGATAGAATATGGAATGCAGGTCAAAGTAATATATTCCGCACGAAAATGTCAAACTAATACATTGGAACCATGCTTTATGTCCGAATCTAAGAGTAATGTGAAAAAATGCCCTAACTGCAATCACATTTGAAAACGTGGCTATTCCAACCTATAAATTCTGCCGCATAATAGCAGAGCTCAAAATCAAGTTAATAAATCAGACGGACAATCCGGCTAAATGGACGTGGAGGCGAGCTCAAGGGGATCATAAATTTCCGCTGTACTTCAATTAGTATCCTCCACACTGTTATTACATTTATCGTAAATGTTCAAATGCATCTTCTGTGATTGCAATTAGCTCCAATTGAACTTAAAACAAAATTTATGTAAATCACAAAATGTGACATTATAAAATCAAATTACATTTCATTTTGCTATTTATGTTTAATGGAAAGAGTAAATACAAAATTAAAATCGATCTAACTGTTGTCAGAAGAACATCAAAATAAAAATCTGTACTAGAAAACAACATATAAAGATTGATAAAAATGCATTTATTAAACTTTTTTAATATTTATAATCTGGCATTCTATTGCTTTTTCCTATTTTGGGAGTAATCATTTTTCTTCTTCTTAATATAATTCTAACAACCCATAAATTATATTGATGAAATTATTGATTATTGCTTACTTTGTACATAATATAATGCGTAAGAAAAATATTGAAATGGGTCGAATATTCAAATTCGACCCATTCATTCTTGAACTTGAATCGAACGTTTTTGAAGTTACGTCTGTGTGTGTATGCATGTTAGTGTATGTACGGATGCAAGAGTGTGTGTATGTATGTTAGTGTGTATATTTATGAGTCTATGAATACGATATCTCACGGTCAAATAGAGTGTTTAAAAGCTAAATTTTGAAAAAAAAATCATAAAATATCATAACCTTCAATGATATTACACATAAATTATCATAGTTAGTATACTTTTCCATTAAGATACGGATGGCGGAAATTAAAACGCTAGCAAAAACCATTCTAGAAATATTGTTCGTATTTCAAACACATTCAAATAATATACATAAGATTAAAATCATGTTAAACTATTATGAAATATATTCCCTATCCATGCATTTTGAGACAAAATTGTTAACATAATTCTCGTACATAAAGTTTGTTCCATTTACGAGAGAGAGTACATTTTGTAATAATATTGTATTTTGGTGTCAATAATAATATTGTATATTTGGTGTTTTTTTAAATGTCGCCAAATTGATGAAACAATTGCCAAATTGGCAGACATTTTAATAAATGATGCTAAATGGATGAATATTCAACATCTCGGCAAATGAAGTTTATTTTTGCAGTCTCTTTGGAGAAATTAATATCCCAGATTCAAAATACAATGAGTTTCACGGTTTGTGAGACAAGTACGGTTTGTAAGAGAATCTAGGGCGTCGTAATTTAATTGCGATTTTAAGGGGTGATATAGCAATTTCGTTTTTCGAAGAGTGTGAATATCCGAGGTAATCGGGCTAAATTGTACTAAAACATAAAATTGCTGAAAAAAATCGAATTTAAAAATAAAAATAAAATATGAGATGCACTTTTTCGAGTTTAGAAGTATTTTTATACCAAATTTCAAGGGCACAAGCTTCTTAAATGTCCCATTACAGACTGAACAGACACACGCGCAGACATCTTCATTTATTACGTAAGATTCTATACCTGGCAAATGGCGAACGTCTTTAGCGACTGAAGAATTCAATCCTACCATGTAGCCGGCTACAAAATTATTCAAAATTGAGCTCAAGTTTTAGGAGGTTCCAACAGCCCATGTCAGACCACAAAACCACCAATTGGGCCAGAATATTTAGGTAACGCCCTCAAAAGGCGAGTCCTATGAGTGATGTAATGGTGTTCTATCGAAATTCTAAACATTACAAAGTTTTTTACTTTTCTGTCTCTAATGACCATTTGTAAAAAAATTCAAGAAATTCTGAATTAAAACTACACCTATTTCACTAAACTAATTTGTAGGGCATTTTCTTCTAGCTAGTTTGAAAATGTATGGATTATAGGTGGAGGAATAATAAAATATCGTATTCTTTACTTTACGCAGAGAATACAAAAATGCTTTAGAATACAAAAAGATTTTATTATATAGTTGATTTCTGCACTCCAAGCATCTGTATTTTATAGATTTTAATGAAATATTTCCTTCTGCTTTTTACAAGACTTTATCAACAAATCCCTTTTTCTAAATGGAATTATTTCTTTTTGAAACAGTAAAAAGGAAAATTATAATTTGGCAATATAACGTGGCAATAGATGATCATAAATTTATCATAGAGCATTTGAATATTAGCAGTATTAGGAAATGTGAAATATTTTATTTCACAGTTTAAGCATTTTCTACATTCTTTAACATGAAGTGAAAATTACAACATAATCTTAACAGATTTCGAATGGTCATAAAAATGAATTTGCAATATTTAAGTCCTTAACTTTGACCAAAAAACACAAATACATACAATACAAAATTATAATTCTAGTTTTGAAAATGCTGATATTTCTATTCGAATCGTCGCTTTGAAATCAACTTTTTTGACTTATTTATCTTCAGTGAACATTTTTATGTGTGATAAAAATGAATCGCACTTATTCATTATTGGGGAATATTTCTTAAATATTTGAAAAACGGCATTAGGAGCAATTTTAATGCATCTATAGAATAATGGAAAATGTATAGACGAAATGCTACAGTAAATTTTAAGAAAAACTTCAAATATATATTAAAATAATACGAGAGTTAAAAATGCCATTCAACTTTTCTTAAAATGCCATTTAATTTCTGGACCATAATATAAAATCGAAAAAATGTCCGATCATAAATTCTTATAAAAGAAACAAATATGTCAAAATATTTTCAAAAATGTTTATCATATAATACATGAAAAAGAATAACTCTCAAAGCAATCACAATGATCACGCTAAATAGTGTTGCTTGATAATTAAGACTACTATTTCATTAATACACATTTTGATGTCAGAAACAGAATTATTTATCCCCAATACTTCATAAATAGGCAAATTTGCCATACCTTCTCAACTTCAGAATCCAATGTGTTCATATCACAAACTCAATAAAATAGTCATATTAAATAGAAAAAAAAATTCCTATTGAGAAACATGTTCACTTTTCATATGTAATATCATGCGATAAATTGGGTGACATCATTCTCGTGGATCTAGCTCGTTCCATTCATGAAAAAAAAATACTTTGAGTAATACTTTTGTATTTGAACGCCAATAATCATTTATCTGCTGTAAGAATAACTTATTTCTTCGTCCATAATGCTTGGCGAGATTTTGGCGACGAAATTGGCGAAATGTCGCCAACTTGGCGACTTTTTGAAATGTTGCCAAATTAACGAAAATATCGCCAAATGGATAAAAATGACGCTAAATCAATGAAAATTACGACTAATTGTCGAAAATTCAATATCCTGGAAAGAATAGTATCTACTATAAGAAAAACCTATTTTTTTACTGTAAAAGTAGTAAATTCATTACATTATATAAGGAAAGTCATGTGCTGCACACATCAGATTTTTTTTTTATAATAAACGCCGATTTTTATCTTTCAATTTTTGAGGATCTATCGAACCGGTTTTCAATTTTTTTTATTTGAAATCTGATTCCAGTAGAATAGAATATGTCCCCTCAGAGCCCCAGATATTTTAATAGAATGGTAGAAAATTTACTAAATTTAAGGCACAGCAAAAACAATATTTTTATAATATGCATGGTCGATATAGTATAAATTTTGTTACAGAAGATGGAACTCTGGTACAAATACTTTGGGGCGATGTGCAGTCAACTTTAACTGTAAAGGCGAAAACATTCATATCAGTGGTTCTATAAATGCAGCTTTATCTGATTTAAATACCCTTCTGATTAGTTTTTTTATTCCTCTCCGAGACACACATATGCATTTATTATTGTACAATAGCTATATTTAGTTATATTCAGACATCGTATACCAAAATATGAAGAAAAATCATATTCATTTGATGAATAGTATCATTATATTCGATTCATATTTTATATGTATAAAATATAGACATAATATAAGTTTTGATCAGACTGAAATGTGGCACATTCATGCGATTTATAATACAATGAATATGCCACCCATCACATTGAGTGAAATATGAGAAAGTATTTCCACGACTTACAAACTTTTTATTCGGGAACATCTTTATCGATCGAAAACTCTCCAAATCTCCTCTGCCTTTTTCTCAAATTACAACTCACATCTTGAATGAGAAAAACATACAAAATATTCTCAAATGAGGGTCGACGAGATATAAAAATGTGTAAAATAAATTTTGTAATAGCATAATTGTTTCACAGCTAAATTTGAATTCAGTGTTGTTAAGGGGACGGTAGACGTTGAAATTTTTTTTATTTATTTATTGACTTTGAAACATGAAAATTTGTATAAATATTCCCCTTTACATTACTATATAAATATTATTATTTTTTTTCAATTTTGTTATAATTTTGTATTTTTTTTTAATTTAATTTTTTCTAACAAAAATTTGCCATTTTTTCACATTTTTGATTAATTTTGCATTATGATCACTCAAAAATACATTATGAACAAATTTGCGTATTTATTTTTAAATCCCTTAGAAAGTCATTTTTTTAAAAATATTTTTCTGCATTGAAACTTAATTTTTATCATTTAATTAGGTTCCTATTCATTTTAATTACCTTAATGAAGTCCAATTATAAAATGCATACCCAGTTTCATTAAAAAGTATGAAAGATATCTTCTTGTAAAATTTCATGCATCTCAAACAAAACTTAAGACGCATGGAGCATTTTAAAAATGAAAAACCTTTGAAAATTATGTTTCGAAAAAAATGCATTTAACCTTTTGCTTGCGGGTGGGACAGCGTCCATCCCAACGCAGAACCTCCTAAAATCGACGACAAAAACATTGCACATGCTGCAGCAGGTGCAATGTTTCTGTCAGCGATTTCCATGGACGCCAGTGCCTGCAAAGGGGGATGGAACTGTTTGGGATAGGGTATGTCAAATACTTGTCTTTTGGGGAGGTGCTTCGTTTGGGATGGACGCTGTCCCACAAAAAGATTAAAAAAAAGCAAAAGGTTAAATGTATCAAATAATGTTATATATTAAAGTAAAAAAACACTTTTTTAAGTCGATTTCAACGTCCATTTCAACATCCACCGTTCACCACCGCAGGTGAACGTCCAACGTCCACCTGCTCATTTCAACGTCCACCGTTCCCTTAAAAGAAGTTTTTAATAAGCAGTATTTTATTTATCTTTTTACTTTCCTTATATACATAATGTATAAGGAAAGTATTGGGACGGGGTCGAAAATTCGAATTCGAGTTTTCGACGGGAGAGCACGTTTCAAGCATCCCTGATCACGAATCAAACATTTTTGAAGTGATGTCTGTGTGTGTGTGTGTGTGTGTATGTGAAAGTATGTGTGTGTGTGTGTGTGTGTGTCAGTGAGTCTGTGGAGACGATAACTGACGAACGAATGGACCGATTCGAACCAAATTTGGTACAAAAATCACAATCCGTAAACACTGGAAGCCTATTGTTTTTATACGTAATCGAATGTTCAGAACCCCCCTAAATTTTCGAATGAAATTTTGAAAAAATCGTCAAAAAATCAAAACCGCTAATAAAGTTACGGAAATAGACATTTCTTATGTAATTTTTCATTAGAAAACGATTGGCATAAATTTTAGAACGCTAACATGAACCGTTCTCGAGATATTGTGCATTTTTAAAAAAAATTATGAAAAAGTCACATAAAAAAAAAATTCCTATTGAGAAACATGTTCACTTTTCATATGTAATACCATGCGATAAATTGAGTGACATCATTCTCGTGGATCTAGCTCGTTCCATTCATGAAAAAACATACTTTGAATAATACTTTTGTATTTGAACGCCATATAGTCATTTATCTGCTGTAAGAATAACTTTTTTCTTCGTGCATAACGCTTGGCGAGATTTTGGCGACGAATTTGGCGGAATGTCGCCAACTTGGCGACTTTTTTGAAATGTTGCCAAATTAATGAAAATCTCGCCAAATGGATAAAAATGATGCTAAATCAATGAAAATGACGACTAATTGTCGAAAATTCAATATCTTGGAAAGAATATTAGTATCTACTATAAGAAAAACCTATTTTTTTACTGTAAAAGTAGTAAATTCATTACATTATATAAGGAAAGTCATGTGTTGCCCACATCAGATTTTTTCTATAAAAGTGTTGAAATATATAATAATAATAGAAAAAGTAATAGTCCTAAAATATTAAATATTACTAATAAGATCAAGGGTGTTTTATAAGTAATTGTGATCCTAAATTAATTCCTATTTTTGTTTCAAAAATTTTATGCATTGTTTATGAGATATTGGAAATCATGTCTTGATAGTAGATGAAGGCAGATATTTCTGAGGCGGTGGTAGCCCTTTCCACCGCAAGGTGACTTTGGCGTATGTAACACATACCCCTCTACAAGTGTTGCCACACCTTAAAAGTTCCTATGTACCCTATTTAACTAATGAATAATTAAAACAAGAGAGATCAATCATCCATAAGGCATCGATTATGAAACACATTCCAACATCAATGCAATTTTATTTAAACATCTCTAAAATGCGATACATTCCTCGGTAATATTTTAAAAATTATCATACTACATTGATTAATTATATTTGAAAACTTAAAACTTCATCGAAAAAAATGAATTTCATTCAAATGACGGCATTGAAATTTTCTATCGAAAACAAATGAAACGTGTTTAAATGATGTCATCGTAATATAACACGTCTGTCTCTCTCTATAAAAGCATAATTTCATTCATAAATATTTTTCCATCCATTTCATTCATTACAATACTATAATAATTTATTTTATTTAAAACTCAAGACCATGGCGATACAAGAAATTAAACTCTATGATTAAAACTTCATCGAAAAAATCGTCCTTCTCTCTGTAAAATCGATGAATATTTCATTCATATCATCTATATTGCAAACTCCATGAGGTAAATAATTTTGGGTTAAAGAAATGCAGCAATTCTTTCCAACTTCAATGCGATTTTATTTAAACATGTCTAAAATGTGCAATACATTCCTCGGTAATATTTTAAAACTTATCACAATACTACATTAATTATTATATTTGAAAACTTAAACCTTCATCGAAAAAAATGAACTTCATTCAAATGCCTTCATTGAAATATAAATTGCCTGTTTTAAGCATCTCTAAAATGCGATACATTCTTCGGTAATAATTTTAGAATAATCATAATACTGCGATAATTTATTATATTTGAAAACTTCATTGAAAAAAACTGAAATGCATTCACATGACGTCATAGAAAAAATAACACGCCTGGCAAAAAAAGCAGCATCTATAAAAGCAGCATTTCATTCATAAACAATTTCCCATTCATTGCATTCATCACAATACTATAATAATTTATTTTATGTAAAAATTAAGACCATGGAGCTACAAGTAATTAAACTCTATGCTTAAAACTTCATCGCAAAAAATCGTCGTCATACATGTCGTTACATGACGTCATAGAAAAAAAAACACGCCTGGCTAAAAAAGCAGCATCTATAAGAGCAGCATTTCATTCATAAACAATTCCCCATTCATTTCATTCATCACAATACTATAAGAATTTATTTTATGTAAAAATTAAGACCATGGAGCTACAAGTAATTAAACGCTATGCTTAAAACTTCATCGCAAAAAATCGTCCTTCTCTTTGTAAAATCAATGAATATTTCATTCATATCAGCTATGCAGACTCCATGAGCTAAATAATTTTGTGTTAAAGAATTACAGCAATTCTAAGACAACTTATTCCACATATTTTGCTGTTTACATTTTACATAAGTGAGAAATAGGCTTCGTTGTAGAAGTAATCAAATTTGGATGAGCATTTAAACTTAAATATATTGTAATAGAGTTGTTTCAGTATGCAGATGCACAGAGTGTAAGCAAAAATAAAGTGGTTTTAGGACGGATACAACACTCAATATGAATTAAAAAGAACTTTAAAAATCACGATTTTGAGAGAAGATGGACGTCATATATCATTTTGAAGTGGGTCACGTGATCGTGTCATATCATGGTCACGTGATCGCTTCATATAGGAGGTGTAATTATTGTTTTAATTTTTATTTAAAAAACTACTGAATATATTTCGCTGAAATTTTTTTTATATATTTTATGGAACAATTTGAATATTACCTAAAACTTTCGAAGCAATTTGTGAATTTTAAATCCGCTTAAAAAATGTTTGAAAAATTCGGTCCCATAGGGCTCAATGTATTTCATTTTTTCAATCCAGGTTCAATCCAAAACTAATTGGGTGATGTTATTCATTTATATTCCCATAGGTCCTACAGACCGTCTGAACAACATACTAAAATTTTATTTTTATTAATTCATTTTTACGGCAGTTATCGTGATAACGGACAGGCAGACAGACAGACAGACATAATATACAGTCATAAACACTTTTCAACTATGTTGTAAAGTGTTAAAAACTCACATGGATATTGTTAACATAAGTTTAAAATATTTAGAATAAAATATAGTAGCATGGAAATATACATATTAGAACACATATACAAGTATGTAAGTATAAAATCATGGATAATAAATATAAAACCACTATGTATTTCACTTCTCTCTTTAATAACTTTTAAATTTCACACAAAATAAAGTATACAGAATTAAAACAACACGGAACTGTGAGGTAGGTTTTAATTTTCGAAGTTGTTTACATAATCAGCTTATTTTGTGACACATATCAACAAACAGAAAATCTCCAACTTTCATAAACTATTTAGAATTCGGAGAAACTGAATTGCCGAAAAATATAGTTCCAATTAAAACCGACAAGAGGAGAAATTAAACACCATAATCCACAGAGGAAATCTAAAAAGGATAAAAAGATTGATAAACGCAAAACACACAATTATTGAACATAATAAATAAAATATTTTGTTAATAGCAGCATAAACCAATAACAGCCAGTTTATTGGGTAAAAAATATTGCCTGGGTGAATGTGGCGAAATCGTCAATGCATCAAATGTATGTAAATTTCTGCCAAAAAATGATCTACATCTGTTGTAGTGACTGATGTGTTATGTGTATCCTGACAAAGAAAGTACAGTTTTGTCTTTAAGGATTATTGATACCGTTAATCAATGATTTATACTATTAATACCAGAGTCTCTTTCTTTAAATGGTAAAAAGACACTAAATGTATACGATACAACTTGTATTGATGGGTATTTCAAAATGGCTATCGATTAATTAAATATTATAAATTAATCGTTGGTGGCAAACACTGGCGATACAATCGTTTTCATTATAAACTTTTCTTTGAGACATCTATTTCGCAATATCTGCTATAGATAACGATTATGCGATTATTGAGATATGTTCAAAATTAAATTCTGTAGGAGCCAAATGTTCACTAAGGATTTCGAATTCTGGTATTTTTACATTACATTTTTGGTTCAATTTTTTAAAGTTTTACTTGAAACAAAGTTTTATCAAGATTGGCTACAGACTAGATGGTATATGATATGAATTTAGCATCACATTCTGGATGAGCTAGACTAGATTTCTGCGGATATTTCCACTTCCGTTTAAAAAAAAATTTTTTTGAACAATGTATTTTTCAAGATTGTCTATAGATAATGACTGTTTAGATAATGACTGTATTCAGCATCAAATTTTAGAGGAGGTGGGGATTTCTTTGAGTTTATAATTCACAGTTTTTTTCACCTCTGATTAAAAAAATATCAATGGAACATCTATTTCTCAGGATCTACTATAGATGGAGCTTAGACGATGGCTGATATGGATTCTGCTTCGAATTTTTGAGGAAGTTAAATGGGTTTCAAAGGATTTCCATTAAACGGTTCAGGAATTGCCACGTCCATGTCTGCAAAATATTTGTGCGACTGAACTAAAACATTGATATTAAATACTATTAAATATTAAGATTTACTATTAAAAAAATTCAAATATTTTAAAGTACCCTCCCCCCTCCCCCGTTGTAATATGCGCTAATGCAACTATAAAACAATGCTTAATTTTTAAATAAGGAGTGTTTAAAACTAGTATTATAAAAAAATTAATATGAATACATATCTACATAATACATTATATCTATGCTACCATAATTATGTATAGGTAAATATATAATTAACTTTTATATAAGTATGTATATATAAAGTAAAATTTATCATTCTCTGGATTTTGTTTCTAATAAACGTTTCTAACCCATTAAACAGAATCGAAACTTTTTATACAAAATAAACAAATTTCACAAAGCTTATATTTAGCAGAAGAGGTTCAATAATCAATCATTGAAAAGAGGTACGACTATAATATCAATATCTCACAAGAGTTATCCCAACTTACAGTATCAAAGAAACAATTCTCTAAACCAATACTGCAATTCATATTTTCTTTGTACGGACTGAGTTCTCCTCTTTCATTCGCCTTATACAGCAACGTACCTTGAACCCATCACAATAAGTGAAACCTGAGAAAGTATTTTCATCTCATACATATTTTCTCCGGAAACATCTTTATCGATCAGAAGCTCTCCAAGTCCTTTTTTAGCGCTTTCTCATGTTACACACCTTTCTTGATTGTCAAAAGCCTGTCAAAGATTTGTAAATGTAAGTTGCATGTGAAATAAAACTTCTAATGTAAAATACCGTCAGGTTTAGAATCCGAGTTATTAGCTCTCCTGAAAATATTGTATAGTATATAAAAATATAATATATTTTTGCTATCATATAGGTAAATAGGGCTTCTTAGAATACATAGTTGTATATATATAATTAATACATATAATTGTATATACATATATATAATTGTATATACAATTTTAAATCACCATGAAGAACTTTATAAGGAAAGATACACGAGTGAACGTGTTTGGTGTATCTATAATAAAATAATCATTCCCGATCAAATAAAACTGATTGCAGAACACTTAGCGGATAATTTTAAAAGTTAGAAGAATGAATTTTGTAATTATAATGTCAGAGCATTGCATATTAAGTAGGATGCGACAAGATACTGTTATTGAAAGCATTTCTTTGAAACAAAATGGTGATTTGTAAATTTCTGTCAATTTAGGAATTCTAAACTAAATAATTCTGAAATTCACAATAACTTTGCGGCCCCAACCGGAAATCGAACCCTGAATCTCCGAACTCCACCGTTGATTTTGCTGGGGCGAAATTGAAAGCTCTTCACAAACTGTATTTTTTTTCACAGTGACGTAAGGTTAACGTCACAGTGTGACTTTGGGACCTCACAGTACTTCTCGGCAATGTCGCATTGAGGTCACAGCGAAGTCATTTTGGTCATTTTCATGGTCGTTCGTGGCGTCGCATATTAACTTGTTTGTGACGTCACATTATAATTGCCATTGTAATGTCGTCATATTGTTACGTGTTCATTAAATTGTGAAAATGCCACAGAATATAGTCACAATGAAGTTACAAAATTGCTTATACGTAACTTCGCATAGCAGTCACAAATATGATGTCACATTGTGACCCAGGTGTCACGTGACTACAACGTCACTGTCACACATGTGACGATCTCTACTGTGAGGGTTATGGTCGATGTGGATGCTGCATTGTACACCCTCTAATGCCAGATTGAGGGAAACTAACAACCTGACTAACCACCTCCTGCTATTTTTACCTCAGGTTAGCCTCCTGCTATTTTTACCTCAGGTTAGCCTCCTGCTATTTTTACCTCAGGTTAGCCTCCTGCTATTTTTACCTCAGGTTAGCCTCCTGCTACTACTATTTTTACCCAGGCTAGTATTCTGCGTGGTCGTTATCCTCTCACTTTGAAATCGACGATCAATCTTCCATAGTCCGTACTAGCCGTACTAGGGTCGCATTCAGACACAAGACATTGCACTACAGGGTGATTCGCTTGGTCGCCATTATAAAGAGCCTTGCTGCGCCTACAGCGAATCAAATCCTGCAACCGACGCTCTACCATTGAGCTATTGGGATAAAATTGCAAGTTCTTATCGTCGATGTGGACTCTACAAGCCTGTTTAAAATATTCTCCATCTGCAAGTATGCACATTTGCTTTCGTGAGAAAGCATTACCGTGTTTGATAAGCCGTGTTTGATATGCGTCATCATATTACAAACCCTAATCGTATGACGTTTAGAGAAGAATTAATTTCCTTCCATGTAGTCGTTCCGTTCGCTCCTGGTGTAGATTTCTAATAAATATATAATGCTCAGCAACTTTGTAGTTATCTCCTTACGCCCATTTTTCTATGTTACCTATTTCATCATCCCAAACAGTTTTTAAATATTGGCTAGGAGAGCTGCAATCACACTTGTTCCATCATCAATATCACTTTATTATAGATACTCTTAACGTATACATTCAAAGACATTTTTTCCAAAGTAGTTGGGATGCTTAAGGACTGTCCTAAAAACCCTAGATATCGATAATTGCAGAGGACTGCATAGAGAAGTATGTATATATAATTGTAGTTATGTATGTATATATAAGTATAGATAAGCATGTATAGATAAAATAATATTTTATCATACTTTATATTATATTTCTAAAAAGTATTTATCACCAAATAAAAATATTCTTTCATTCAAAATGACTAGGGCAGTAATTATATCGCATCGCAAAATTCGGTGATATTTTTTTGCAAAATTTGTGGGAATCTCTGATATTTCGCGAATATCAAATATATTAACGAATTTAAGATTTTATTGCAGAATCTGTATCATAATATTTAGGTTGCTGTTTCGTGGCGCGGATTTCGGATATTATTTTCGCGAATTTTTGGATTTTTTCTAAAATTTAAAGAATATCATATACAGGATGTCCCAAAAACTTTGGCCTCGGCTTTTATTCCCTGAATATTGATTTTAGACAATATATATTAAATTAAAAATTTGCGTAAAAAAGGTACAGCTTTTTATGAAATCGATTAAAATTTTCAAGGGAATTAAATGTAAAGAAATACAAAATTAAAATTGTGTACGGCTCCCGTACAGAAATATTTCCAATGAGTAAAATGTGCCCCACACATTAATAAGGTGATGTACAAAATTTCAGCATTTTATTATAAAAAGTCCCAGAGATATGTTTAAACAATGTTGGTGAGGGATTAATCACAAATTAAAATGTAAATGTTTACAGCAAGAGTGCAAATGACGCAACGCAGAAATGCATCATAGGCAAATAATATCTGCCTCTTATCTTTAATGGATCTTTTGCATGGATGGAAGCAATTTTGAACAAGCATTGTAATCTTAGTGTAAAGTTATTATTTCTACACAATGTAGATACTTTTGCACCAATAAATAGCAAAATTATTATTTATTTATGTAATCATTGTTTTGTTTCGTAATTTGTGTATGACCCCTGAAACTCGATCTGCCGACATGGTTTTTCCCCTCTGAGAACAACCCATGTCGATGCATCGAAAATTGGTTTAAGTCAGCATTTTTGTCCTTTCTCTGGGATTTTATTATGACAAAATATTGAAATTTTGTACATCACTTTATTAGTGCATGGGGCACATTTTACTCTGGAAATGTTTTTGTACGGCCGCCGTATTAAAATTAAAATTTTGTATTTCTTCAAATTTAATTCCCTTGAAAAATTTTAATCGATTTCATAAAATTCTGTATATTTTTTTAAGCAACTTTGTAATTTATTATATATATCCAAGATCAATATTTAAGGAATAAAAGCCGAGGTCAATGTTTTGGGGCCACACAGTATATTACGTACATGGACCTTTCGAACAATGAAGTAAATTTATTTGTTTTCAGTCCCATTCCCATTCTCGAATTTAAAGATCCACTCAAATGTGGATTGCGTTCATATAAGGAGCGTGTAAATAAATTTTGTATTAGCGAAAGTTTGATAGATTTCCGGGTTACGAAAACAGGACGTTTACCCAGCTACATAAAGTCGCTAATCTTTGTTTGATGTCACAAATATTGTCGATGTCGAAAGAACTGTTTGTAATTTAAAATCCATGTTACAAAACAGCAACCACTGCATTAAAGGAAAAAAAAAACAATGTATGTTCAATATGATGTATAAAAATTCCGTCCAGTTTAATTAAAATATTGATCGGATCTCATGTAATGGCTTTAACTGCATTGTCAGATTTTAAATAGATTATGAAGTATAAATAGATTATAAGTATCAACTTTCATTTATATCAACTAATTGTCGCAAAATTTTGCGATTTATCCAACCGAAATTGACATTTTTCACGTGATAAAAATACTGCCCTAAAATGACCAAACCTTAAAATTTTTATCTTTCAGAGACTGGGTATAAAGACAAGTCATTTTAACCGAGGAAGATGATAAAACTGATGAAGTGAGCAGCAGATGACTTTCCTTATATAATGCAATGAATTTACTCCTTTTGCAGTAAGAAAATAATCTGATGTGGGCAGCACATGAATTTCCTTATATATTTCAATGAATTAACTAATTTTACAGTAAAAAAAATAGGTTATTCTTATAGTAGTTACTTATATTCTTTCCAAGATATTGATTTTTCGTCAATAAATCAACATTTTCATTGATTTAGCTTCATTTTTTCCCATTCGGGGAGATTTTCGTTAATTTGGCGATATTTAAAAATGTCGCCAAGTTTGCGACATTCCGCCAAATTCGTCGCCTACATCTTGCCAAGCATCATCTACGGAGAAATAAGTTATTCTTATAGCTGATAAATGACTATTGCCGTTCAAACACAGAAGTATTGCGCAAAGTATATTTTCCACGAGAATGATGTCACCAAATTTATCGCATGATATTACATATGAAAATTGAACGTGTTTCTCAACAGTTAATATTATTTTTAAATCCATGTGATTTTTTAATAAATTTATTGGAAAGATGGGCAATATCTCGAGAACGTTTCATGCTAGTGTTCTAAAGTTTATGTCAATCGTTTTCTAAAGGAAAATTACATAAAAAAATATCTATTTGAGTAACTTTGTTAAAGTTTTTCACTTTTTGATGTTTTTTTCAAAATTTCACTCGAAAATTTAGTGGGTTTCTGAACATTCGATTGTGTTGTAAAACAAAAGGCTTCCAGTAATCACGGATTGTGATTTTTGTACCAAATTTTATTCGAATCGCTCCATTCGATCGTGAGATATCGTCTCTACAGCCTCACTGACACACACGCATACACACACACATCACAGTAATCAATCGTTAACAGGGATGCTTGAAACGTGTTCTCCCGTCGAAAACTCGAATTCAAATTTTCGACACCGTCACAATACTTTCCTTATACATTATACTACGTATATAAGGAAAGTAATAATATCACTCCCTTAATATTGTATAATATCTCAGAAAGGCTTCTCCATCACTAATACCGCATTTCATACCTTTCGTACTGACTACATTCATCCCTTTCACTCCCCTTATCCAGCGCCATATCTTAAACCCATCACAATGAGAGAAACCGGAGAAAATAATACCATCTCATATATATACCGGAACAACTTTATCGATCTCAGAGATTTCTTTGTCGCTTTCTCAAGTTACACACCTTTCTCGAATGTCACAAGTGCGTCAAAGATTTGTAAATGCAAGATGCATACGAAATGAAACTTTTAATGCAAAATACATTCAGATTTTGGATCGAACGTTTTAGTTAGTGCATGTACAGTAAAATGTATGGGGGAAATATGGTGATGTATTTGGGCATTTAAATGATAGTATTCCATGCATTTTAATTTCTCTGCAATACATGTCAATGTATAGGGGAAATATTAGAATGTGAAAATCGCAAATCGAATTTTTGACGGATCTACACATTTTGGGACCCCTAGAGTACGAAAACACTATTTTAGCGTGACGTCAGTGTATGTTTCTGTGTCTTTGTGCAATATATGTATCCATTCTAACTCAAAAACTAATAGGCCATGTTTCATAAAATTGGGTAGATAAGTCACTGCTGTGATACCCTGGTGCTGATTAAATCTTGGTACGATTCTGAGAAACAAAACCTGCATTTTTGTCAAACAGCCGCAACAATCGTATATATTTGCTCTAGCTAAATACTAATTGACCAAATTTAAAAAAAAAAATTGGTAGATAAATCATTTGTGGGATACCCTGTTGCTGATTAGATTTTTGTACGATTCCTGAAAAATGAAGCTGAAATTTCTTTGCAAAATAGCCCCCAACACATACCAAAATATTAAGAAAAACTAAATATGATGAAAGGTATCTATTAAATACATGTTTCGTGCGTAATTTTGAACGATGAAACGAATAAGACCATCCGCTTTACGCTAGATCTAGCTATTCTCGAGATAGTTTAGTTTTTCATATTTTTGATACTCCGGTTTTGAGAATACGTTCAGTTACAAAAAGAAAACGAAAATGAATACAAAAATCTGATGTGGGCAACTCATGACTTTTCTTATATAATGCAATGAATTTACTACTTTTACTGTTAAAAAATGTTATTCTTATAGTAGATACTTATAATCTTTCATAGATATTGAATTTTCTTGAATTAGTCGTTATTTTCATTGATTTAGCGTCATTTTTATCCATCTGGCGAGATTTTCGTTAATTTGGCAACATTTAAAATTGTCGCCAAGTTCGCGACATTCCGCGAAATTCGTCGCCAAAATCTCGCCAAGCGTTATGGACGGGGAAATAAGTTATTCTTACAGCAGATAAATGACTATTGGGGTTCAAATACAAAAGTGTTGCTCAAAGAATCTTTTCTCATGAATGGAACGAGTTAGGTCCACGAGAATGATGTCACCAAATTTATCGCATGCTATTACATATGAAAAGTGAACACATTTCTTAACAGTTAATATATTTTTTTAATTTATGGGACTTTTTGATAAATTCATTTGAAAATGCGCAATATCTCGAGAATGGTTCGTGCTGGCATTCTAAAATTTAAGTCAATCGTTTTCTAAGGAAAAGTTACATGAGAAATGTCTATTTTCGTAACTTTATTAAAGGTTTTGATTTTTTGATGATTTTTTCAAAATTTCACTCGAAAATTTAGAAGGGTTCTGAACATTCGATTGCATTTTAAAACAATAGGCTTACAGTATTCATGGATTGTGGTTTTTGTAGCAAATTCCATTCGAATCGCTCCATTCGTTCGTCAGTTATCGTCTCCACAGACTCACTGACACACACACACACACACACACACACACACACACACACACACACACACACACACACACACACACACACACATACTTTCACACACACACACACATACTGTCATACACACACATATACTTTCACACTCACATACACACACACACACACACACACACAGACATCACTTCAAAAATGTTCGATTCGTGATCAAGGATGCTTGAGACGTGCTCTCCCGTCGAAAACTCGAATTCCAATTTTCGTCCCCGTCACAATACTTTCCTTATACATTATGTATATAAGGAAAGAAAATTGGGCATTTAGTGTGGCGCTATTTTGTGCTATGAGACGTAATTTAAGAAATCGGTAAGGCAATAAAGAGAAAGAGAATTTGAGTCTGCAGGGAAAGTCATGTGCTGCCCACTTCAAATTTTTTATGGTTTTAGCATCTCAGTTTTTTAATGTAATAATCTCATGGGATGCCCTTCTTCATATTCTTGAGATATTGCACAATTTGGATGAAAAAATATGTGGGAGCTGAACGTGACTTCCTATAAATAATCAAAAAACGTTTGCCTTTCTTTCCTTCATAATGCACTGAATTCAGTTTATTAGCATAAAATGACTTGAATAATTACGCCGAATGGGGCAGAATTTATACATTTAAATCAATTTTCATTTTATCTTGGTTGACAAACCCGAAGACGAGGAAATCCTGGACTTCGGGTCTGTGGGATTTCTTTCACTGAAGAAGGGGATACAGCCTAATTTCAAATCAACTGTATGCTGCATTATTCTGTTATTTTTGCTTATTAACACTTTACAACAAAGTTGAAAAGTGTTTATGACTTTGTTCATTCTGTCTGTCTGTCTGTCTGTCTGTCTGTCTGTCCGTTAGCACGATAACTGCCGTAAAAATGAGTTTATCAAAATGAAATTTTAGTATGTTGTTCAGACGGTCTGTAGGACCTATGGGAATATAAATAAATAATATCACCCAATTAGTTTTTTATTGAACCCGGGTTGAAAAAATGAAATACATTGAACCCTATGGGACCTAATTTTTCAAACATTTTTTAAGTAAATTTAAAATTCACGAATTGCTTCGAAATTTTTAGGAAATATTCACATTATCCCATAGAATATATAAAAAAAAATTCAGTAAAATATGTTAAGTAGTTTTTTAATTAAAAAAATTATTTAATATAGGGAAAAAAACAAATTCAATTAAATTCTGACTTTGGGATATCTTCCAGAAAGAAATGAGAGAGATATTATATAATAAATATCTCTCCATTTGTTTAAACGTTTTGCATATGGGAGTGGCTTCATATTTTAAAATAAATTTGGTAGATAACAATTTTTCATTTTTTTTTTTAAATTTTATATAACTCTTCATGATAAATTTAATTGATGGCATTTTAAATGCACTTTCCTACGTCCTAGAGAGTTAAAATTTGGTACACAGCTTAAATTTGTTGAACATTTTATTCGACAAAAATTTGATGGATCTTTAAATATAGATCATACATTTTTTTCGAAATGGCTTAAAATAATCCCCGTTCACTTCTATAAATCATTGGTGTAATATTGTTAATTATTGTTTTATTAAAAATTCTGATGTGGACAGCACATGTCTTTCCCTGCAGACTCATATTCGTTCTCTTTATTTATTCAATGATAATTTGAGTTTATCTGCACAACATAAGTATTTTAAATGACATTGAATTTACACGTTAAACTTAAATTTGGTTCTCATTTGATAGCTGGACTTATTGTCAAAGGTGGCGTAGCGAAAACGCGAAAAAACTAGAATATCTCAAGAACGGCTAGTCCTAGAGTAATGGGGTTAGTCTTATTCTTTTTGTTGTCAAAAATCACATATAAAATAGGAATTTAATTGATATAATTGAGCACACGTAGTCTTTTATTTTTATATATAACGATTTTTGCTGGCCATTTCGCAAAAATAGCCCGTTCCTTTTTCCCGAATCGTAGTAGAATAACCTACAAATGATTTATATACAAAATTTTGTTAAATTTGGTATATAAATCACTTGTAGGTTATTGAAATATTATACTCCAAATTTTGTTAAATTTGGTTCATTAGTTTTTAGCTAGAGTGGATAAAGGCAATTTCAGCGGCCATTTCGCAAAGAAGGCAGATTCTTTTATTACGAATCGTACTATAATCTAATGAACATCAGGATTTCCCACAAAAAACATACCTACCAAATTGTATGAAATTCGGACCATTAGTTTTTCAATTAGAGTGGATGTAATATCCACACAGACACACAGAAACATACACAGATACACCCTTACACACACAGACGTCTTCCTAAAAGTAGTTTTTTCGTGTTCTAGAAGTCCCAAAACGTGTAGATGCTTTGAAAATTCGAGTTCCGATCTTCGGCACGATTCCAATACTTTGAGTACATACACATACACATATATATTATCTGTGTATTATCTGTGTATCTAAATTCCGTGCCTATGCAATTACAATAGTTGTGATTTTAAATGATCCTTAAACTTTTATTATTTCTTCAAGGAAGCCTAATTTTAACATATGCAGAATGCAAATATCTCAAGCGATTGTAAGATGAATTACATAAGAATTGCTGAATTTTTTTCACACAAAATTATTTAGCTCTGGAGTCTGGAATACAAGTTATATGAATGAAATATTCATTGATTTTGCATAAAGAATCATATGATTTATATTTCGATACAGTTTTAAATATTTAAGTATAATAAATTACTGTAGTACTGTGATAATGTAAAAGCTATTACCACTGAATGAATCACATTTTAGAAATTTTTAAATGAAATTACATTTCAGTTGGAAAGTGTTTCATAATCAATGCTTATGCATGATTGATCTTTCTTGTTTATATTGCTGTAGTCTTCAGTTTACTAACATACATAAAATAACCAAAATCGTCTGTTGGCTATTTTCCTGATCAAAGTAATGGAGATTTTTTTTAACATTTAACAACATAGTTGAAAAGTGTTTATGACTTTCTTCATTCTGTCTGTCTGTCTGTCTGTATGTCTTTCTGTGTGCCTGTCTGTCTGTTCGCACGACAACTGTCGTAAAATGACTTTATCAAAATGACATTTTAGTATGTTGTTCAGAAGGTCTATGAGACATGTGGGAATATAAATGAATTGTATCACCCAATTAGTTTTGGCTTGGACCTCGGAAGAAAAACGAAACATATTGAAACCTATGGGAGCTAATTTTTCAAACATTTTTTAATCGAATTTAATATTCACAAATTTCTTCGAAAGTTCTAGGAAATATTCAAATTATCCCATAAAATTATAAAAAAAAAAAAACTTCAGCACAATATATTCGGTAGATTTTAAATAAAAATTAAAATAATAATAACACCCAATTATATCAAGATATTACGTGACCCACTACAAAATGAAATATGGCATCCATCTTGTGTCAAAATAGTGATTTTTAAAGTGCTTTTAGATTTTTATTTAATGTTGTATAGTCCTATAAACGCTTTATTTTTGCTTAATTTATTTACATCTATATTCCGAAACAACGCAATTACAATATATTTGAATTTAAATGATCATCAAACATCGATTATTACTACAACGAACCCTAAATTTTAAGTACGCAGAATGTAAACATATCAAGCTGTAAGATGAGTTGTATAAGTATAGAATTTCTTTAACGCAAAATTATTTAACTTTGTAGTCTAGAATAGAGCTAATATGAATGAAATATTCATTGATTTTTCAAAGAGAAACAAACGATTTCATAGCAGACATTTTCGAGTAAGTTTTAAGCATAGAGTTACAGTACTTTTACACACATGGTTTAATGTTTTTAAGTAAAATAAATTATTGTAGTATTGTGATGAATGAAAGGAATGGAATAAAATGGTATGGATGAAATATTTACTGTTTTTACATACAGAGCTAGTCGATTTGTATTTCAAAGATGTCGTTTCAACAAAGTTCATTTTTTTCGATGACGTGTTCGAACAAGTGATTGGAGGATGAGTTATATAATAATTGTGAATTTTTTACATGCAAATTATTTAGTTCTAGAGTCTGGAATAAAAGTGATATGAATGAAATATTCATTGCTTTTACATAGAGAACTAGACGATTTATATTTCGAAGACGTCATTTCAATAAAGTTCATTTGCTTCGATGAAGTTTTAAGTTTTCATATATAATAAATTATTGTTGTATTGTGATAATTTTTAAAATATCACCGCTGAATGCATTGCATTTTAGAGATGTTTAAATAAAATTGCATAGCAGTTGGAAAGTGTTTCATAATGAATGCTTTAAGCATGATTGATCTTTCTTGTTTATTGATGATTGACAGTCTAAAGTTAAATAGTCTAAAGACTTCGAAAATAAGATAACATACAATGGTCAGAGATAAAATGTTGTTTTTGATATCACAATTTACATGCAACACATGACTCTTAAAATGTGTGACATATTTAACACTTTACAACCTAGTTGAAAAGTGTTTATAAAATTGTTTATTCTGTCTGTCTGTCTGTTCGCACTATAACTGCAGTAAAAATGACTTTACATCAGTAAATCTGACTTTACTGCAATAAAAATGACTTTACTGTAGTAAAAATGACGGTCTGTGAGCCGTGTGGGAATGTAAATGAATAATATTACTGAATTAGTTTTATATTGAACACAAGTTGAAATAAATCTGATATAGGCAGCACATGACATTCCTTATATAATGCAATGAATTTACTACTTTCACAGTTAAAAAAATGCTATTCTTATAGTAGATACTTATATTATTTCCAAGATATTGAATTTTCGTCAGTGAGTTGTCATTTTCATTTATTTAGCATCATTTTAACTATTTGGTGAGATTTTTGTTACATCGGCAACATTTAAAAAATCGCCAAGTTGGCAACATTCCGCCAGATTCGTCTCCCAAATATCGTCAAGCGTTATGGATGGAGAAATACGTTATTCTTACAGCAGATAAATGACTATTGGCGTCCAGATACAAAAGTATTACTCAAAGTATATTTTCTCATGAATGGAACGAGCTAGATCCACGAGAATGATGTCACCAAATTTATCGCATGATAGGGAACATGTTTCTCAACAGTTATTGTTTTTTTATTTAAGAAATTTTTTTAAAAATTTATTTGAAAAATATGCAATTTCACGAGAACGGTTCGTGCTAGCATTCTAAAATTTATGTCAATCGTTTTCTAAGGAAAAATTTCATAAAAAATGTCTATTTGTCTAACTTTATTAAAGGTTTTAATTTTTCGATGATTTTTTCAAAATTTCACTCGGAAATTTAGAGGTGTTCTGAACATTTCATTGTGTTTCAAAACAATAGACTCCCAATAACTTCTGTGCCAAATTTCACTCGAATTACTCCATTAGTTCGTGAGATATCGTCCCCACAGGCTGATTAACACACACGCACACACACAGACATCACCTCAAAAATGTTCTATTCGTGATCAGAGATTTTCGAAACTTGCTGTCCCGTTGAAAACACGAATTCGAATTTTTTACCCCATCACAGTATTTTCCTTATATATTATACTATGTATATAAGGAAAGTAAAAATGAAATATATTGAACTGTATGGGACCTAACTACTCATATTTTTTTTTATTTTAAAGGACATATCTTTGTAAGAAACACATTTTTAAAAATATTCAAATTACCAATAAAATATATAAAAAAAATTCAGCAAATTATGTTCGGTAGTTTTTTAAATAAGAATTAAAATAATAATTACATGCATATAATATGAAGCTATCAAGTGACTCACATCAAAATAAAATATGGCATCCATCTCTTTTTCCAAATGTAAAAATTGTGATTGTTTAAGTTCTTTTAAATTTATATTTAGTATTGCATCATCCCTAAAATCGCTTCATTTTTGCCTATTTTATATTCATCTACATTCTGTGTCAACGCAATTACAATATTTTTTAGTATAAATGGTTATCAAACTTTGATTATTTCTACAACGAAGTCTAACTTCAATGGATGCAGAATGAAAACAAGTGATTGTACGATGAGTTGTATAAGAACTGCAAAAAATTTTTTCACGCAAATTGATTTAACTCTGGAGTCTGGATTAAAAGTGTATGCGTAAAAAATGCACTGCTTTTACATAGAGAGCCAGACGATTTATATTTCCATGACGTCATTTGAATAAAGTTCATTTTATTTCGAGGGAGTTTTAAGTTTTCAAATAAAATGAATTATTGTAGAATCGTGATAATTAAATATATATCAGACCTGAATATATCCAATTTTAGAGCTGTTTACATAAAATTGTATTTCAGTTGGAAAGTGTTTCATAACCAATGCTTTCTTCATGATTGACCTTTCTTGTTTATCTTTAATTTTAAACGATTATTGGCCAAAACTTTGATAGACTCATATGTGTCACATGAAGTGACCAGTTGTCCGTTCAAAGATTCGATGGCTTTGAATAATTTTATATTTTTTAACTTAATGTTTTATAATATTTTAATAGAACATAATTTATTAAAGAGATATTATTTATATTGGAACACCAACTGATATAGTAAAAAAAAATCACTTTAATTATAGCTGTTTGAAAGAGATAATTGATGTTATCTTTAAATAAAGATACTAAAGATTATTGATTTTTTTTCCTTCGACCTAGTCTGTCTGACCTACCCGAAAGTTTAAGATATATGTTTGGACGGCCGGGAATTGCCACTCAATTTAGATCGGAACCCAGTGGCGGCGATATTCACGGGGACTGTTATATTTAGCGTGACATTCGCATTACTCGCAGTTGCTCGGGATTTATCATGCAAAACTGTGATAAAAATTGCACCGTGTGAGACCAGAAATTGTTCTCACATGAGACATTTTTATTTGATTATTTATGGTGTCCTTTATGAAAAAGAAAGCTTGAGTCTGTCTGGCGCCGAACTTTCCGACAACTTGAACTTTTAGGTCAAAAGCTATAAATTTAGGTGTGCCAGGCCACAGGGGCTGAGAGGGGCTGTGAAGTGATGCCATTGGGTTTAGGGGAACCAATGAGCGCCAAGGGGAAGAAGGGTGGAGCTACCCCCCCCCCCCCGCCGAAGAAACCACAAGTCTAAAAACAGTTTTACGGAAGGAGCGAAGTGAACATGTCCTAGCAGACATGACTTAGGAGTTGTAGTTTGAGTACAAGTATTTACACTGTCATGACTTAAGAGGAAAGAAATTAGAGTTTGGAACCACACACCCCAGAGTTGTGTACGAAATCAGAGATATAGACGACGAAAGATGGAATTTTGAGAAGGAGTGTCCCGTAAAGGTTCCAAAGTAATAGAAAGAGATCTATGTGCGAGTGCATTAAAAGTACGAGTAGGAGCCACACACCATAGAGTTATATCCCCGTGGTTTGCGCGCTAGATTTGCACGCTGCCACAAATGCCGCCGTGTTCATGCGGAGTACGATCACGTTAAACATGTGGGTCCGTAAGTCCTTCCGAGAGGTTGGTGGTAGGGGAAGGATGGTACGGTCCCTGTGGATGCCTCCCCCACTGGGTTCCGGTCTAAATTGGGTGGCACTTCCCGGTCGTCCATACAGTTACCTTACACCTTTCTGGTAGGTCGGACGGTCTGGGTCTCAACAACAACACCATATAGTTATGGCCGTACTTCAGCACTAAGACCGATGCAAGCGAGATGATGAGCCCAAGACTAAACTGTAAGGTATGTGCTCTGAATGTTACCGGTCCTAGACACCATCGTAAAACTAATAATTCTTGTCGCATATCTCCCCTCGCTAAAATAATCAAATAAAATTTGATAATAGTTGAAAATTGATATTGATGAAATTTAGTGTTATTGATAAATTGATGTTGTTAATAAATTATATTGTTTAAGTTTTAAAATAGTCTAATCTTTTAATATTAATTAACAATTCTTTTCAGGACCTACACAAAAGGTAAAAATAATTGGAGGGTTATTGCGGCACAACAACGAGCAATGTACGTTTAAATGTTAATTCCACTTTATGAGATCAACGGCCATGTTTTTAATGAATTTAATAATTAAAAGTGACTTGTAATTTCGTGTGCCACACACCGGAACATATAGGGCCGTGAGTCTTATACATTGGTTTTTCACAGTGAAAAATGTAAATTCATTGCATTATGTAAGAAAAAAAATATTTGTATTATATAAGTCATGGATGCATAGGAAAAAATCTTTCTCACGAAATGCTGAAAATTAAATAACCATTTTTAACACTTTACAACACAGTTGAAAAGTATTTGTGACTTTGTTCATTCTGTCTGTCTGTCCGTTTGTACGATAACTGCCGTAGAAATTACTTTATCAAAATGATATTTCAGTATGTTGTTCAGTCGGTCTGTGGGACCTATGGGAATGTAAATCTATATAAATAAAAATGAAAATCTGTCTGTCTGTCTGTCTGTCTGTCTGTCTGTCTGTCTGTCTGTCTGTCTGTCTGTTTGTCACACCATCACGGGAGAACGGCTGAACCGAATTTGATGAAATTTTGTGGGTAGCCCAGAAATATCCCCACTTAAAATTATATCCGTGTTTTGAGTTTCTACGACTAGTGGTTCTCGAGATATTAGTAAAAAACGAAATTTTCGTTTGTCTCAACATCACGGAAAAACGGCTGAACCGAATTTAATGAAATTTGGTGAATAGCCTTGAAATATGCCCCCATAAATTTTGTCCAAGTTTCGAGTTTCTAAGACCTGGGGTTGTCGAGATATTAATGAAAAACGGAACTTTTTCCTAGGAGTTCTACTCCCTAACTCCGTGGTTTATCCAAACGAAAAGCTTGAAAATCGTTTGAAAGTGAATTAAAATTTAATCTCTGAGTTTGATGGGAGATTTTTTGCGTTAATTAGTCACTTTCTGAAAACATGAATTGTTTGAAACATGATTTAAAGGGGAAATCTATCTCCATGGTTCATGGTTTATTTAAAACAAGCTTTTACGGAACAATGAGAAGTATAGAGAAATCAAAATCGTTATTTAATTTCGCAGTTTATGTTATAAGACATGACATATTTAACATGTTATAAGATTCTATCTTATATCATGTTACTCAGAAACGCAATTAAATTAAATCTGTCTGTTAATTTTAATAATTATTTTTTCGATTTGAATAATAAATAAATGGATATAAAAATATATTTTAGAAAAGAACGATTTGATTTTTCTTATAGCATTTTTGAGTGGATAATATCAATTACGGTCTTCAGGTTTAAAAATTATTATTATTTATATTTTCGGGGATTATTGATTCAAGGATTATTGATATTTTCAAGTTATTATGCAATTATTTTATTATGACAAAAATTGTTTAAACTCATATATTGTATGTTGTACGAATCTTCTACAAATACACGTGTATATATTTTAATCTACGAGAATATAAGTAGTACAGGTATATTGACATATGTTTTGATATATATTGGCATATATTGGAATCAATTACGACCTTCTGGTATAAAGAGTACGGATATTATTGATGTTTTCAATTTATTACGTCATCTCTTTTATTTTGGCAAATATTTTTGAGACGCATATTGTAATACGGGTAATCTTCTACTAACACATTGGCATATTTTCTGATCTGCGACAATATAATTAGTACGGGGTTGCATATATTCATTCAATTCCTATTTTTTCTTCTGTAAATTTGCTTACAAAAGGGGGCAGTATGTTTTATTCTTCAGATCTGATCGTGAAGATAATTTTGCATAGTGAGAACATATATTCTTAAACTTCTCTTTAGGAGCAATAAATTTAATATTTTAACAGAATTTGCACATGATTGCGAACTTTAAGTTTCTTTAAATTATACACTCCGTACGAATAACGGGTGTGCTGTTAGTGGTTAATAAATTTTAACATTTTAGGAGGATTTGTCATGTTGCTCGGCATCGCAATTAAATTAAATGTGTTTGTTAATGTTTTTATTATTTTTTTTCGATTTAAATAATAAATAAATGGATAAATGGATATAAAAGTATATCTTATGAATGGACGGTTTGATTTTTCTTTTAATTATATTAATTGCTGACTGCGTACATCAATTTCATTTATTTTGGCAAAGAGTTTTCAAGCTTATATCGTATTTAGCTACTAAACTCATATATTGTGTTTAGCCAATAAATTCATATAGCCGATTGTTGAAACAGAAAAAGAGTAGAGCGGGTATATCTTCTAATACAATTGTAGTGTTTTCATTTAGTATATTGAAACGGAATAAGAATGTTTCATTTAGATCTGCAAATTCAAAGCTACGAATTTGGAGGGATATCGCTAATTTGACAACTTTTCTTAAACTTTGCCAAATTGACGGAAATGTCGCCAAATTGATATAAACGACACACAAACAGCTGCCCCGGTCGTCCATTTTGTTGCTCTAAGTCCTCTGGACGAGCCGGACGGCCTGGGGCTTTCACACAAACAGCTGCCATAAACCTTCGGGTTGGTCGTGTGGCTTGGGTCTTCTACATATCAATGAAATTTTTTTTTGTTTTGTTAGAAGAGAGTACTGAAATGATGTTTGGTTAGCATTTATCTGTCAGACCAACCATCCTACTTAGTAATACATTTAGCGAATTTTTAAAATGTCACCAAATTGATAAAAATGTTTTCAAATCTATAAAAATATCTTGAAATTGATAAAATTGCGCTACATAAATGATATTAATTGTTTTTTGTTAGGGGATAGTATTGCGATGATATTTCGTCAATTTGTCGCAAAGTGGAACTGTCAGTTCTACAGTCCCACTTGTCGATAAATTTGGCGATTTTTTAAAATGTCGCTAATTTGACGAAACTGTCGCCAAATGTTCCATAGAAATATAACTATTTAGACGATATTTTTTCTACCAATTTATTTGAAGCAAATGATATCATGTCGCTTAGCAACGGATTTAAATCCAATGTGTTTATGCGGCAGACGATTTTTATTAAATCCTTTCCGATTTGAATAATGAAGATATGTATATAAAATAAATTTCATTGCCATTTCATTTTGGACTGGATAATATCAATTATACTCTTCAGGTTTAAACATTATTATTATTGATATTTTCCGGAATTATTGATTCAGGGATTATTGATATTTTTAAGTTATTACGCCATTGTTTTATTGCGGCAAAAATTGCTGACACACGCATATTGTACGTTGTACGAGTAATCTTCTAGGAATGCACGGGTATATCTTCTAACCTACGAGAATATAAGTAGTACAGGTATATTGGCATATATTTTGACATATATTGGCATATATATTGGAATGAAGTACAGTCTTCTGGTATGAAGATTAAGGGGATTAATTATATATTCAATTTATTACGTCGTCTGTTGTATTTTACCAAAAAACATTTGTGACTCATATTGCAAAACGGTTAATCTTCTACTAATAATCGGGCATTATAAGTAGTACGTTTATATCTTCCCATATAATTTTAGCACTTTAATTTTGACATATATTGGAATAAATGACTGTCTTCAAATTTAAATTACGGGTGTATTGGTATTTTCAATTTATACATGTAATCTACTAATACAGGTTATATTTTCTAATATTCGCGCATATAATTAGTACGGGTCCCATACAATTTTAACGCTTTTATTTTGCATATATTGATTCAATTCCATATTTTTTTTTATATTTGCTTACATAAGGGGTCCAAGATGTTTTATTCTTCAGATATGTCCATGAAGATAATTTTATATAGCGAGAACAGAGATTCTTAAACTTCTTTTTAGGAGCATTATATTAAATATTTTAATTTGGGCATGATTATGAATTTCAAATTTCTTTATATTATATACTCCGTACGAAGAACGGGTATGCTGCTAGTGTATAATATCACCCAATTTGTTTGAACCCGAGTTGAAAAATTGAAATACATTGAACCCTATAGGACCTCATTTTTCAAACATTTCTAAGCGAATTTAAAATTCACAAGTGCCTTCGAAAGTTTAGGGAAATATTCAAATTATCCCATAAAATATATAAAAGAATGGAGAGCAAAATATATCGAGTAATTTTTTAAATAACAATTAAAATAACAATTAAACCCTTTATATGAAGAGACCATGTGACCATTATATGAAGGGATCATGTGACCCACTTCGAAATAAAATATGGCATCCATTTTGTGTCAAAATCGTAATATTTAAAATTATTTTTATATCATATTTAGTGTCGCATTCGTTTTAAACCCCTTTACTTTGCTTAATTTCTGTACATCTGTATTCTAAAACATTACATTTACAATATATTTGAGTTTAAATGATCAATACCATATATATTTTGTCAGAATTGTGATTCTTAAAGTTATTTTTAATTTTTATTTAGTATTGTATCCTTCCTAAAACCGCTTTTTTTTGCTTAATTTCTGTGCATCTGTATTAAATGATCATTAAACTTTGATTATTTCTACAACGAAACCCAATTTTTGCTTATGGAGAATGTAAACTGATTAGGCACTAAGATGAGTTATGTAAGAATTGCTGAATTTTTTTAACGCAAAATTATTTTGCTCAGGAATTTGCAATATAGATGATATGAATGAAACATTCATTGATTTTACATAGAGAAGCAGACGATTTAATGTCAGACTTCTTCGATGAAGTTTTATGCGTAGAGTTAAATTACTTTGGCCTCCATGGTTTTAAGTTTTTAAGTAGAATAATTTATTGCAGTACTGTGATGAATGAAATAAAAATATATGAATGAGATATTTACTGCTTTTACACGGAGAGCGAGACGATTTATATTTCGATGACGTCATTTGAATCAAGTTCCTTTTTTTCAATGAAGTTTTCAATTTTCAAATATAATTAATTATTACAATATTGTGATATATTTTCACGTTTTAAACCAACTATCTCCAATCTTTTTTGTTGGAAATCATGGAGTTAGAGAGTAGAACTCCTAGGAAAAATTTCGTTTTCCATCAATATCTCGACAACCCCAGGTTTTAAAAACTCAGAACTTAGAATCAATTTATGGAGAGCTATTTCAAAGCTACCCACCAAATTTCATTAAATTCGGTTTAGCCGTTCTCCCGTAATGATGAGACAAACGAAAGTGTCGTTTTCTACTAATATATCAAGAACCACAGCTCGTAGAAACTCAAAACATAGCCTACGTTTTAAGTTGGGCGATTTTAAGACAGCCCCCCAAATATCATCAAATTCGATTTAGCCGTTCTCCAGTTATGGTGGGTCATACATACATACATGCATACTTTTCTTTTTTATATATACAGACAAGCAGCATACCCGTTCTTCGTGCGGAGTATATATAATATAAAGAAACTTAAAATTCACAAACATCTGCAAATTCCTATAGTATACTAAATGTCATTTTTAATCAAAATATTCTGTTAATATATTTAATACAATGCTCCTAAAAAGAAGTTTAAGAATCTCTGTTCTCGCTATACAAAATTATCTTCAAGGTAGATCTGAAGAATAAAACATCCTGGCCCCTTCTGTAAGCAAATTGAATCAATATATGCAAAATGAAAGTATTAAAATTCTATGGGACCCCTACTACTTATATACGCGAATATTAGGAGATATAGCCTGTATTACTACATTACATGTATAAATTGAATATATCAATAAACCCGTAATTATCTCCAATACATGTCTGAATGACCACACTAACATCATATGAGAATATATATATATATATATATATATATATATATATATATATATATATATATATATATATATATATATATATATATATATATATATATATATATATATATATATATATATATATATATATATATATATATATATATATTCCCGTACTACTTATGTTGTCACAGATTAGAGAATATGTCATTGTGTTAGTAGAAGATTACCCGTATTATAATATGAGTCTTAATCTTTGCCAAAATAAAACAAATGACATAATAAATTGGAAATATCAATAATTCCTACAATCTCTATACCAGAAGGTTGTAATTTATTCCAATATATGCCTGCATAATGCTATCTCCATGGAATGTTTGGCGTCATTTTCGTCAATTTAGCGATAATTTAAAAAATCGCCAATTTTCTCGCCAAGTCAGACTATAGAATTGATAGTGCCATTTTGCGACAAATTGACGAAACACCATCACAATACTATTCCTTAACAAATCACAATTAATTTCATTTATTAAGCGCAATTTTATCAATTCAATAACACTTTTATGGATTTACAAACATTTTTATCAATTTCGTGATATTTTGAAAATTCGTTAAATATGTTACTAAGTAGGAAGGATGGACTGACATACAAATGCTACCGAAACATCATTTCAGGACTCTATTATGAAAAAACAAATTTAATTTCATTGATTTGCGGTGTTTTTATCAATTTGGCGACATTTCCGTCAATTTGGAAAAGTTTAAGAAACGTTGTGAAGTTAACACTATTCTGCCAAATTCGTAGCTCTGAATTTGCTGATCTGAAGAATTAAATATCCTGATCCCGTTTTTGTATATAGTAAATGAAAACACTAAAATTTTATTAGAAAATATGCCCGTTCTACTCTTTTCTGTTTCAACAATAGGATAAATGATTTTATTTGGTAAACACAATATATGAGTTTATTAACTAAAGACACTATATAAGCTTAAAAACGCTTTGCCAAAATAAATAAAAGTGATGTACGCAGTCCGCAATTAATATAATTAAAAGAAAAAGCAAACCGTTATTTTCTAAAATATATTTTTATATTCATTTATTTATTATTTAAATCGAAAAAATAATAATTAAAATTAACAGACAGATTGAATTTAATTGCGTTTCTGAGCAACATGATATAAAATAGAATTTTCCTCATAAACTGCGAAATTAAATAATCATTTTGGTTTCTTTATGCATTTCATTGTTCAGTAAAAGCTTGTGAAAATAAACCATGGAGATATATTTCCCATTTAAATCCATGTTTCAAACAATTCATGTTTTCAGACGTGACTAATTAGCGCAAAAAATCTCCCGCCAAACTCAGAGACAAAGTTTTAATTCATTTTCAAACGATTTTCAGCCTTTTCGTTTGGATAAACCACGGAGTTAAAGAGTAGAACTCCTAAGAAAAAGTTTCGCTTTTCATTAATATCTCGACAACCCCTGGCCTTAGAAACTCGAACCTTGGAATGAATTTATGAGGGGCTATTTCAAGGCTATCCACACTATTTCTTTAAATTCGGTTCAACCGTTCTCCCGTAATGATGAGACAAACGAAAGTTCCGTTTTTTACTAATATCTCGAGAAAAACTGGTCGTAGAATCTCCAAACATGGACTTAAATTTAAGTGGGGCTATTTCCAGGCTCCCACTAAATTTCATCAAATTCGGTTCAGCCGTTCACCCGGGATTATGGGATAAACAGACAGACAGACAGATTTTCATATTTATTTATATAGATAACCAATTTTAGAAATATTTATATATATATATATATAGTTGCTCCCTTTTCAAACAGTTCTGCACATAAGTGTTTATGGATGTGAAATATTTGTGAAATACTATCTGTATCTAGTATAGATAAACATATTGTATGTAAGTGTTTATCATTTTCAACTTGGCATTAAGTTTCGTTTTCTAGTTTTGATAGAGATATTCCTCCACCATAGGCTGTAATTACTGTAAACCTTCGGGTCCGTGCCTATAAATGATAAATCTGTTAATCTGTTTCGATTTCCCTTTTGACAAGATATATGCATGTCAAGTGTACTACCCAGACTGTCAAACCTACCAGATAGTGTAAGATACGTTGGTATGGCCGGGAGAGAGCAAATAATATCCAAAGTATTAAAAAATAATTGGGCCTATTCTTTAGACCACAGATTACAATGCAAGAAGTTGAATCTATAAATTGAACAGTTAACTTATTGTGAGAACTTGTATCGTATAAAATTGAAGTTGAGTGGTACAATGTTTTGAGTACAATTTCTTGAAAGGACCTTTGCAACCACAAAAATCGTACAATTCCACGACTGTAACTGAGGAATCAGAAACACACAGCGTATGGCGTCACGATTATGTTTTACAATTTTCATCGATTTCTGCTTTGCTCGTGCATGAGATGCATCTTAATACATTTTTAATTGACTACTTCAATTATGCATTTTCAATTTAATTATTTCGCGTTTGTCATTTAATTTAAACATTTTTTCGAAAACAGTTTTCTTTATTTCTCTCTGAGATTCTACCGATAAATACTTTATTTCTCTGTAATTTTGAGGGAAGATCTCATAATTAAATTTTTCAATCGTTTTTTATTGAAAATTAACTTTATTTGCAATTACTACCGTAAGTTTATTAGGCATTTATTATTAAAATCTCAAACAATTTAGCATAAATATGTAATATTTTATTTATAACATTCTTAAATATAAGGTGCCAGCAGAATTTGCATTGATTTAATTATTTAAAATGAGAAACTAAATTACAATTGATACATTTTAATATTTAGTGAAATGTATGTTAAATTAATTATTTTTTTGACAGACACTTCTTTTCATTATATGATTTTCCTTATCCTTTTTCAAAGCAATTACCTAAGCCCTTAATGGTAGAAAATTCTATCTAAACAATTATATCGTATTCGAAAAGGCGTATTAAATGTATAGAACATAAAGAAAAAATTATTTATAAAATGAAGGAAATTACGTTATTACAAATATTAACAAAGTAATAAAAATATAGCACAGAAGATCATCTGAGCCTCATGTAAATCGAAAGTTGTACGAGCAGAAATTGAACCGTCAATTTATTGATTCAACTTCTTGTATCATGTACAAGGGACTTTATAGTTTATTTAGGGTACGCCAATAAATAAGTGTGAGATCCACATTTTATAGCGCAATATATTAAAATATAATATACTTCCAAATAGCGTTTTAAACCACTTTAAACGTATTACTTCTTCCACCGCAATAAACATATATTTTTGAAGCAAGTAAAAATTGTTGAAACATTAACTTTAAACAATTCCCCATACAACAGTTAAAATAAATTCGGCAAAACCAAAATATGCTGCTTCTAAAGTTTCCTTCAATGCAGGTTTGTAATCAGATCAAATTTCTCCCCATCGAAATATGTTCTTTAAATATATATAAAATTCCTTCCAAAGTTGTTCGTTTCTTTTGTAAAGAATTGTGCCTTTGAGTGGCAGGTATTTTGATAAAAACGTCTCTTTACTTTTCTTTCATCTTCGGTACCAAACAATAAATGTCACACACAGTCATACGCTTTCGGTTTTATCATCTTATTCGCTCACCATAACAATATTTTAAAATATTTATAATCCGTTAAAAATGAAATAGAAATACTTGAAGTTTTCAGCTGGATGCATTCTTAAACTCCTAAATAATATAATGGTATAACGGAGAATGCACCTTTGAAATTTAACAAAAACCAGTAAAAGTAGAAAGCATAGAATTTAAAGAACTATTTTATATTATTTGTATGTAACTCATTTGTATGAAATGTGTATTTATTAAATTGTAGGAAAAAATAATAAGGTCCCAAATTTAGACTTTCTAGCTACACAGATTCTCAAGTTATTCTCTAAAAGCAAATATAATCTAAAGACGGGACCAAAATGACCTAGCCGGGTATTGTTCAAAATCCATAGTAATTAAATATACAGCTAAATACATATGTATGGTAAATTTAGAATCCCTTGTTGCTGTGGATCTTGAATTATTCCACCCAAAAACGAATACATTCCTATTGCGAGCTAGCTGGGTAAGGTTCAAAATTAAAAGACGTCACACATACCACAAAAGCAATGATGTACTACATTTGCACTGTCTAGAAGTCCCTTCCCTTTACGGGGTTAGTTATCGTATGTGTCCATGTGATACTCAGTCCCCTATATATTTGCATACTAAAACAAAGATCGAATGCTCGTCAACATTGAAATCGAAAAGTTTCGACTATCTTGCGTCGTCTTTAAGACTGGAATCATAAGTTACTTAATTCGCTGCTAGAGACGCTGAAAACTTTGTCACTCGATAGCATATAGTCGTTTTCCTATTTATAGTCCTTTGCAGATCTATAACATTTAATTGAATGCTAAACGGATGCATAAAGACTTCAGGCGTATCCTGTATATAAAACACTAATGTAGCCGATTTTTTATATACATTTTTGAGCATTAGAAATAAATTGTCTTAAAAATGGAATGATTTTTCCTAGGCATAGCTTCCCCACCAAAAATTAATTCTCTGACATACATCCAGTGGAATTAACGTACCAAATATCGTTCGATTTGTTCTAAATTACTGTGGTTAGATATAATAGATAGATATTTTAGAAAAAATACTAAATTTCTGTTCAGTAACTTTCGAAACACGGAGATTAAATAAAATACTTGGGCTTAGGTATATGAGTTGAAGGCCCAGACCACACGACCAACCCAGGGGGTTTATGGTATCAAGTTGTGTGGCCGAGTTTTAGGTATATGAGTGTCGGATTTCTGACACTATTGCAATACTTTAACTTTATATGCACTACGTATTGCTGGGAATGCAAAATCTTAAAAATATCTCCAGATTTTGCCTTAACCTAAAAGACGGATTTCTTAGCTTCCGAGAAATATGTATAACAGTTACAGAAGTACTGATGGCAATGCTAATTTATCGCACAATATTACGTGCGTTTATTGCAGCAAAAAATTTATTGGCATCTACACGCTAGTCGTAAATGTATATTTACACATTTCCGACAATGTGCATTACATTCTGATATATATTATTTTTGCGACAATGTATTTCTGTTCGCAGATGGTTATATTATAGGGATTAAGAGCAAGAGTTAAATATCGGGAGATTTAAATACATATTGCAAAGGTTAAAAACACATACAGCTATATACCGGAAAAATATGGCTATATATATTTTTTTAATTAAGAAATGTAATTGTAAAAGGTAGAAGTAACGCATAAAACTGTTAATATTTTACTTCAGAATGAATAAAATAATTTGTGCGTTTTTCCTTTGTTAAATGTTATACCAAGGGATTTCAGATTTGGAACAAGAAGAAACATAAAAAATGTTGAAAATTGGGATATAATACGACTATTTTTTAACACTTTACAACAAAGTTGAAAAGTGTTTATGACTTTGTTCATTCTGTCTGTCTGTCTGTCTGTCTGTCTGTCTGTCTGTCTGTCTGTCTGTCTGTCCGTTAGCACGATAACTGCCGTAAAAATGAGTTTATCAAAATGAAATTTTAGTATGTTGTTCAGACGGTCTGTAGGACCTATGGGAATATAAATAAATAATATCACCCAATTAGTTTTTTATTGAACCCGGGTTGAAAAAATGAAATACATTGAACCCTATGGGACCTAATTTTTCAAACATTTTTTAAGTAAATTTAAAATTCACGAATTGCTTCGAAATTTTTAGGAAATATTCACATTATCCCATAGAATATATAAAAAAAAATTCAGTAAAATATGTTAAGTAGTTTTTTAATTAAAAAAATTATTTAATATAGGGAAAAAAACAAATTCAATTAAATTCTGACTTTGGGATATCTTCCAGAAAGAAAAGAGAGAGATATTATATAATAAATATCTCTCCATTTGTTTAAACGTTTTGCATATGGGAGTGGCTTCATATTTTAAAACAAATTTGGTAGATAACAATTTTTCATTTTTTTTAAATTTTATATAACTCTTCATGATAAATTTAATTGATGGCATTTTAAATGCACTTTCCTACGTCCTAGAGAGTTAAAATTTGGTACACAGCTTAAATTTGTTGAACATTTTATTCGACAAAAATTTGATGGATCTTTAAATATAGATCATACATTTTTTTCGAAATGGCCTGAAAATAATCCCCGTTCACTTCTATAAATCATTGGTGTAATATTGTTAAAAATTCTGATGTGGACAGCACATGTCTTTCTCTGCAGACTCATATTCGTTCTCTTTATTTATTCAATGATAATTTGAGTTTATCTGCACAACATAAGTATTTTAAATGACATTGAATTTACACGTTAAACTTAAATTTGGTTCTCATTTGATAGCTAGACTTATTGTCAAAGGTGGTGTAGCGAAAACGCGAAAAAACTAGAATATCTCAAGAACGGCTAGTCCTAGAGTAATGGGGTTAGTCTTATTCTTTTTGTTGTCAAAAATCACATATAATATAGGAATTTAATTGATATAATTGAGCACACGTAGTCTTTTATTTTTATATATAACGATTTTTGCTGGCCATTTCGCAAAAATAGCCCGTTCCTTTTTCCCGAATCGTAGTAGAATAACCTACAAATGATTTATATACAAAATTTTGTTAAATTTGGTATATAAATCACTTGTAGGTTATTGAAATATTATACTCCAAATTTTGTTAAATTTGGTTCATTAGTTTTTAGCTAGAGTGGATAAAGGCAATTTCTGCGGCCATTTCGCAAAGAAGGCAGATTCTTTTATTACGAATTGTACTATAATCTAATGAACATCAGGATTTCCCACAAAAAACATACCTACCAAATTGTATGAAATTCGGTCCATTAGTTTTTCAATTAGAGTGGATGTAATATCCACACAGACACACAGAAACATACACAGATACACCCTTACACACACAGACGTCTTCCTAAAAGTAGTTTTTTCGTGTTCTAGAAGTCCCAAAACGTGTAGATACTTTGAAAATTCGAGTTCCGATCTTCGGTACGATTCCAATACTTTGAGTACATACACATACACATATATATTATCTGTGTATTATCTGTGTATCTAAATTCCGTGCCTATGCAATTACAATAGTTGTGATTTTAAATGATCCCTAAACTTTTATTATTTCTTCAAGGAAGCCTAATTTTAACATATGCAGAATGCAAATATCTCAAGCGATTGTAAGATGAATTACATAAGAATTGCTGAATTTTTTTCACACAAAATTATTTAGCTCTGGAGTCTGGAATACAAGTTATATGAATGAAATATTCATTGATTTTGCATAAAGAATCAGATGATTTATATTTCGATACAGTTTTAAATATTTAAGTATAATAAATTACTGTAGTACTGTGATAATGTAAAATATATTACCACTGAATGAATCACATTTTAGAAATTTTTAAATGAAATTACATTTCAGTTGGAAAGTGTTTCATAATCAATGCTTATGCATGATTAATCTTTCTTGTTGTATCTTTAAATGATTCATATGAATTGTCTGCAATATAAAAACGTGTCAAAATTTTTATTTTCTACAAGATAAAATAAAAAATATGTGCACTGTACAATGCAATTGTGTCAATTATAATGCTATAATGATTATTGGTTGAGGAAATGCATCGATAATTAATAAATCCTAAAAAAATATTTTATATTGTAATGGGTCTGTGATCTTTACAGCTAACTCTAATTTTAAAAATATTATAACTTTCTCTGCTATGACAATTAATTGTGAATTATTTGTGATATATAGTATTTCACGTAGACTGCCCAAAAGGAATAAAAAAACAACGGTTGATAATAGACGTTAAATAAAATATGAAAAATAACCATCAAACGAGGGAAAATTAACCATTATACGTGGATGCCCCTGATGATATAATATTATAAAAATGCAAAAGAACATTTATTATACGGTTTCCTGATTAAACCATGTCAATTAGTAATATTTTCACTGAGCTTATTGCGGGCAAAAGACATTTATCACGTACCTTTCCATAAAAATTTCACTCAGATATCGATACTTAAAATTATTGGCTTATTCCGTTTTATTTGAATTACAAATGTGTACAGTTTACACAATGAAAATATACGCGTGAAAACACACATAAAACTGGGTATACTGCCACTAGAATGACACTTTTAAATAGGTAAATTTCCAGTTATAAAATTCAATATAACCATATTTATATGAATGTGGTATTTTATTCGTATATGTGAGAATATCACGGAATAATGGGTATATTTCATTTTGCTCTGAAAAGGCCGTTTTTATCGGGTCATTTTACACACCATTTTATTTGCTACCCACTTGCTCGTCTGCTTGAAATTGTTCTTTATGAGGAACCTATTTAAGCAGGTAACAAGTGCGTAAAATGAACATCTCATGTTACCTTTCTACCTGTTTAAAACGGCCTTTTCAATTTAAAATAAAATATACTCATTAAACGGAGCAATTTTCATATAAAAGAATAAAATAACAGATTCGTATAGATATAGTTACCATTTTAAAAGTGTAACTGTAACTTTACCACTTTAAAAGTGTCATTCTTCTAGCAGTAAAACGATATTTTTGTGTCTTTTTACCCATACATTTTAGTGTGTAATTCCTATGACAGTAAATATGGAGGGCTTTAACAAATCTCTTTAAAACAAAAAGAACCGGCAACAGAAATGTCCTTCTATTTAATTTTGAATAATTTATTTCTGGCTGATCCTTTACAATCGACTAAAAAATAACTAATAGCAATATTTGGAATATTTCAGCTGTTGGGTTGCTTTAGAATTTAGGTAGTTTGGAGGTTTAGAAATTTACTTTTATTTCTTTTTCCCTGGCTCAATATTCTTAATTTGGTAATATTTAAATAATATTTATTGGCTTTTTCATTTATTCTTTAATTAGAATATTTTTAATCTTCTAAATTAATTTTCTTTATAATATTCTTAGTTAAAAATGTTCCATTCCTTAAATTAATATTACTTTTGATTTGCAAATTTTAGAAATTATTTATTTATTTGATTCCCCTTAAAATTCCCTTTAATTTGATATCCCATTTTCCCATTTTTGGTTAGAAATTCCGTTTGTTCTTCAGTTTCAAGTTATTTCCATGTCTCACTGCAATTCAAAAATTTCAGTTGCGGCCATCTTCGGAATTCTGTTTTGCGGGCTTTTTACTGCGATTAATAACGCCACCTAAGCGTTTTCGCGCCTCTTTGGAATTCGTCATTTATTTTAATTGGTTCGCATTTTTACGGATCGTCTGCTCTCGGAATTATGAGTATTATTTTGGCAATTCTAATTTCGGTAAGCGAATTTTAATTGCTGCCGTTTATCTAAACTCCGTGTTTTTGCCGCACATATAAATACGCGCGTAGAACTTTTCAGTTTCAGTTTTTTGTTCAAATCCTTCGTCGGTGTTAGCGCGAGAAGCGCGTTGTTTATTTTCGAATGGAACTTATGTTCCACGCGAGCTTTTCAATGGAACGTTAAGTTCCTCGCGTTATTTTTTTTTACATTAGTTGTTTTAATTTAAATGATGGTTTTTTCGAGCTTTTATCGCGAAAGTCACGAAGTAGCTCTCCGGAAAAGTGTGTATTAAATTTTCTTATGCGCGCTACGTGAACGTAGTTTCTGCCGAGGACGGACGTTCTATGAAGATCCGAGTGTACCAGAAGTAGCTGTTAGGTCTGATCTCCTGAGTTTACAATCCTTTTCAAGAAAAATGCTGAATTCTCTCCTGTTTCAAGTTTGGTGATTTCCAGTAAACCAGTCTACAAAATTTGTTTCCTACCAGTGAAGTTCTAATAAATTGGAACTTTCCCCCCCTGTCTGATGACCCATCTGGTGAATATTGCTGTTATATTTAAACTCCTAATTTCTTAAATTCTCAATATTTGAGATGTATTTAATCAAATTTTATTCTGTAAATTTAAAATTCTAAAACTTTATTCTGAGAGCAAATTTCTAAACCTTCATAAATTTATAAGAGCCTGGGAAAATTCTAAAATTCTTTTAAATTTAATATTTTTTGTTAATGATTTTCTGATGGAATTTAATATAGATTGTTTTGAGTAAAGTTTTTATGCTAATTTCTTAATTTTAACTAAGTTGATAAAATTCTAAAATTCTAATGTCTAAAATTCTAATGTTAATTCTCCCTGAGTTGTCTGCCTGTGAGCAGTGTTTTTGTATTTGTTAATTTGAATTAATTTGAAGTACTATTTAATAAACTAATTTTCTTTAAACTAAATATTATGTCTTCATTTATCTTTTTAAACACAGCAGGTTTTATTCTATCTGTCAAACACAACACAGCGAATACTTCACGAATTGTCATTTCATTACTGAGGGCCATATTAAAAGTCAAATTTTGCTTTTTCATGGAATTATAGTTTGTGAGGTGTAATTATCCTAATAAAATTATCTTCCGTTTACTCTTTTTTTTCATATTTCTCTTGACTTCAACGACGTATCACTGATTTCATATTTATTTCAAACAGTTTTCGTAAATCATTCTCTTGTAAAAGAAAAAATCTGATGTGGGCAGCACATGACTTTCCCTGCAGACTCAAATTCATTTTTTTCTTTATTTCTTTAATAATTCATTAAATTGAGTTTAATAGCATAAAATAACACTAAATTTGCATTTTTATTCAAGTTCTGTTTTTATTTGGTAATTGGTCATTTTTCTAAACGTAGCATAACTAAATGCAAGAAATCTCAAATGTCTCGAGAACGGTTAGTCCTAGAGTAACATAGTTGTTCTTATTCTTTTTCTCATCAAAAATTACGTATAAAACAAGCATTTATTTGATATATTTGAACATACGCAGCTGTTTTTTAGATTTGGGCGATTTTTAAGGGCCGATTCGTAAAAAAGAAGTTTGTTACCGAATAATACCAAAATCTAATCAGCACCAGAGTATCTCACAAATAACTTATCTACCAAATTTTGTGAAATTTGGTCAATTAGTATTTTAGCTAGAGTGGATACATGAAAATTTTACAGGCCATTTCGCAAAAACAGGCCAGTTTTGTTTTTTCGAATCGTACCAAAAACTAATCAGCACCAGGGTCATACCCAAGTGACTAACCTACCAAATTTTTTGAAATTCGGTCTATAAGTTTTTGAGTTAGAGTGCATACATATATTGCACAGACACACAGAAAGACAGACAGACGGACACACACACATACGTCACGCTAAAAAGAGTTTTTCGTATTCTAGAGATCTCGAAACGTGTAGATCCATTGAAAACTCGATTTGCGATTTTCGACATGATTCCAGTACTTTCCCTATACATTACCATGTATTGCAGGGAAAGTGAAAAAGAAGTAAACTGTAGCGGCCAGTATCAATTGTTTCCTACCATCATGACTTTCTTTTTTTATAGCATACAATTGATTTACAATTTCCTCATTCTGAGTGCTGAGAGAAAAATTCTGAAAAATATATGTTTCGATACACAATAGAATTGATCCCGAAAATAATTAGATATCATTACAGAAACGAAAACGTGTTTTTGCTTTCCCTGCAATACATGGTAATGTATAGGGAAAGTGTAGGAATCATGTCGAAGATTGTAACTCGAGTTTTCGACGGATCTACTTGTTTTGAGACCTCTAGAATACGAAAAACTATTTTTAGCTTGACGTCCCTGTGTGTGTCTGTGTGTGTGTCTGTCTGTCTGTCTGTCTGTCTGTGCAATGCATGTATCCCCTCTCTTTGGTAGATAAGTTACTTGGATGTGATCCTGGTGCAGATTAGTTTTTGGTAGGATTCGTGAAAACAGAACCCGCCTTTTTTGCGAAATGGTCCGTGAAAATTTCCTGTATCCACCCTAGCTAAAGGAGTAATTGACCATATTTCACAAAATTAGGTAGATAAGTTTCTTGTTAGATACAATGCTGATGAGAATTTGGTACGATTCGGAAAAGAAGAACCCGCCGTTTTTTTACGAAATGGTCCGCCAAAATCTAAAAAAAACTAAGTAGTGTATGCTCAAATATATCAATTAAATTCTAGTTTTATACGCAATTTTTGAAAAGGACAATAATTTAACACACGCCATTGCACTTGAGGACTAACCGTTCTCAAGATATTTGAGATTTCTTGCATTTTTTTACCCCGACTTCTGATAAATGTCCAATTACCAAATAAAAACAAAAATTGAATTAAAATCGCAAATTTAGTGTTATAGATTATTGAAGAAATAAATAAAATATGAATTTGAGTCTGCAGGGAAAGGCATATGCTGCCCACATCAGATATTTTAGTGTCAGAATAATACACACAGTGCACTAGTTTAGCGAGGATAAGAATGTATAAAAACCCCTTTGGCGCACTGGTGCTCTATTTGATTTATCTTGATGAAGAAACTTCTATTTTACCTTTGAAACCGGTTGAAAACCTTTCACATTCATTTTAGTTTTATCATAGCAAATGATATAAATAATGGACACTTATTTGAAATGACACAAAACTGGCAGTTTCATAAGTAAAACAAAACGTTGAATAATTCTGTTACTCGTAATAGACTGATATAAAACATCGCTTATTCAAGAAGGTAAACAAGTGCGTAAAATTATAATCTCATGATACAATTTTACCTGTTTAAAACGATATTTTCAACGTAAAATGAAATAAATCAATTATACAATCAATTGTAATTCGCATAAAAATCAATAAAATAATATATTCATATAGATAAAGTAACCTTTTAAGTGTATAATTGGAAATTTATCTGTTAAAAAGTGTCATTCTAGTCCCACAAAATCCAGTTTTTTCTGTTTCACCCATGTGTTTAGTGCGCATAGTACCTAGGAAAAAATTCTACATCTTGGGTTATATTTTCTAATTTTTTTAATTCGTTTCTGAATTATACAATTACAGTGCATTGATGAAGTTTATTTCGTCAGTCAAATTGATCAGCGATGAAATATTTGGATGTAACGTTAGTCGTCACTCTACCGGGAGAGCGTCGCAAGCGATAATCGCATAATGACGTATATCGAAAATATTGATATACGTAAATTTCAGTTTTAAAATTTAACTTCTTTTTTCACAATGTGTATGTATGTATGTGTGTGTATATATGTATATATATATGTGTGTGTGTATATATGTGTGTATGTATGTATGTGTATGTATATATATATATATATATATATATATATATATATATATATATATATATATATATAGGGTGATTATAATTAGACCACTATAATTAGACCACTGGTCAGAATGACCTGAAATTTGACATGAGTATACGTGAAGCAATAGGATTTTGTTTGGCGAAGGATAAAATTTCTTCAAAAAATGTACCGATAGACAGCGCTGTATTTACCAAACACGGGGTGTTGTTAGCCGAAAGAAACCAATAGTCAAATAAAGAAAACGACAATTTAATCAACATCACTTAATTAATTAGTTGATTGAAACATCACGAAAATATGAAACAAACACCTACGATATACGCAAGAAATTTTCAATATGCTTTCCACAGTGCTCGGCTGCGAGTTGGAAGCGCAAAACAGCTTGTTTCAAAACAGATCGGAGTGTATCACAGGTGATGCTGTGGCTGTGGTGAGTAATGCGTGCTTTTTAGTCAGCTAAGTTCGCAATCCGACGACTGTACACAATATTCTTGAAGTGCCCCAAAAGCCAGAAGTTGGAAAGATTAAGGTCAAGTGAACGTGGCGGCGAGACTGTTGGAAAATTAGACTGATAATCCTGTCATTTCAGAAATGGATATTAAGCAGCTGCTTCACTGGTATTGCAATGTGCGGAGGAGGGCCATCTTGAATTACACTTGTGATATCCAGAGAACAGCATGTGCTGTTCGTTTTTATCACAACTGTAATGTGCTGTGCTCATACCCAGTCTTAATTAGTATACCTTCAGATTTGTGGTAGCGGTTTCAGAACCACCTTGTGGGAACAGATTCCGCTACACACAAAGCCCAATGTGATCGTAAACATCACAGCAAAAAACAACAGAGTAATTAAAGTGGTTAGTGTCATTTTTAACAACCCAGGTATTATCATAATGCAAAGATTCCCCAGTCTAGAAGAATTGAATTCTAGATGGTAAACAGTGAGAAATAAACATGAAGGGATACTAGATTGAGAACTCATTTATCAATTAAAGAAAATCTATTTATTCAATCATAAAGTATTACTTTCAATTCTATATTCATTAGGTATTTTATCCTTTCATTTAGAGCATTTTTTCTCAATAATATAGTTAACACATTAAATACACGCTCATCATAGAACTTCATTTAATAAACAATTCAATTCAAATTAGATATTATAATAATAATTCTCTTAACAATTTATGTGCCTGTTTGAATCACTAAACTATGACTACCTTGGAACTCTCAGTTCCAGAATTATTTCAACGGGTTACCTTGTACCGGGAAGGAGCACTTAAAGGAGTTCTTTAGATAATCCAAAAAAAAGTTCAAATGAGCTTCGCAAGAATGAACCAGGAAAGTTCTAAATGAACCAAGATATGATCCACAATACATCTCGAAAGGCACAAAATCCTCCATCAACAAAATGTCGGCCTCCCGAACAAAACCATCACAAAGGGGTAGGAATCACCGGTATTTCCTAAAATAAAAGAATAAAATTTAGAATTTGGAAAAAAGAAAAATGCAGTTCATCAGAATCCTCCGCTTCTTCGTCCAGGATCTTCAAATGGTTTCTTAACAGAAACAACGGTACGGCCATCGAATTTTAGCCATTTCGGCCAAGCCTTTGTCTTAAAGTTTTTAAGACAAAAATTCAATGCTTCTTCACATCTCGGTGCCCACGCCAGAAGAGCCCCCGAGGCGGAGCAAAAGCGAAAAACTTCTCCAAAAAGCCGCTTCCTGATTGGCAGGCAAGCGAGCGGCCCAGCAACAGAGCCACAACACGCGATGCGACGTCACTCTCCGGTAGAGACAGAAATCCTCCTTCGAGCCAACGGTTCCGAACGAAACACGATTTCTCCACGCTCGGCAATCCGAACAAGGCCTAGCAAACTTCAAATACAGGCACAGGCGAGAAAAGAGAGTTCTCTCTCGGAAAACACAATTATTAGTGCATTTAAGCACATGTAAAATGTTATTCATATTTCTGGTGAATTTTGCAGGATATTTCGAAAAAAAAAATACACACTCAGTTCTATTTATCTCAAATTTGATCAAATAGCTTTTAATTAATCTTTTGGCGCAAATGAGACATAAAATCTCCTTTGTCTTTCATTTTTAAAGACTTTAGTTTTAATTATAAAAATGTTCTAGGATAATATTGTTGTTGATGTTGAGACCCAGACCGTCCGACCTACCAGAAAGGTGTAATGGAACTGTCTGGACGGCCGGGAAGTGTCACCCAATTTAGACCGGAACACAGTGGCAGAGGCTTCCACAGGGACCGTACCCTCCTTCCCCTACCACCAACCTCTCGGAAGGACTTACGGACCCACATGTTTAACGTGATCGTACTCCGCTTGAACACGGCGGCAGTTATGGCAGCGTGCAAATCCAGCGCGCAAACCACCGGGCTACCGCGCCCGAAATATATATTGTTGATATAGGATAATATTGATACAAACAATATATGATAATAGGATAATATAGGATATAATAGGATAATAATAGGATAATATAGGATAATAATAGGATAATATATATAGTTATAACAATATAGGAAAATATTGTTGTGAAATTGGGGTTTACATTTAGTCATAATTTTTTCGGTTAATTTTATTCAAATATTTATATTTTAAATTATTTTCTGAAAATGGTAGTTTGAAAATATGTGGGTACATAAATTACGTAGACAGCCACATAGATATAGCTACATTCAATTGGAAAATCTCTACACACAATTTAACGGAATATAGCGGAACACTAAAGCACACGTTTGTCTTTAATAAATGTATCTCTGGAGTAGTAACTGTTTGTTGCTAGAGGACGATATTGGGCACGTAATTTAATGGAAAATAGGGGAACACTAAAACAAGGCTCTTTTCAATAAATGTATCTCTGAAATCGTCACTGTTTGTTGCTAGATGACGATGTTCGGCACACAAATTAATGAAAGATAGGAGAACACTAAAACAAAGATTTTTCTTTAATAAATGTGTCTCTGGAATCATCAGTTTGTTGCTAGAGGACTATGTTGGGCGGAAGTGGAAATTGGTTAATTTTCGTTGTCGTCTTGGCATATATAAAATAGAGCATATAACTGAGATGACTGTGATGCATCTGGGCTGTTGTAGTCCAGTGGATAGAGCAGAAGGGTAGCTAGGTGTAGTTCCGTGTTATATACTCGAATCTGCACAAAACTATATTCGTGTCTAGGGTATAATCGCTATAATATATATCTGTCTCGAAGTACTTGGAATGGGCATGATAATTCAGTATGTCTGATATTTCATCTGAGTTCTGATGAGTTTGGGAAAGGATGGTACGTTCATTTGTTGATACCGCGAATAAATTGCGATATAAATTTGTTTGCCCTCTCTCGACCATAAAAGCCGATAATTTACAGTTTCGCTTAAGTATGAATGGTTCGCGCTGGCTTGCCTCTTGCGTATGAAATGACAAAAAAATGAATAGCTGTTATAAGACGTTGCCGATTATCTTTTACAAATACAGCAGATAGTACCATATGCATCATATGCACCATATGATAGATTCATGTCTTCCACCTAAGCATTTGTGAAATGCTACAAATTACACGTATGAAATACTCGTTACGAATGATAATAGCAAAAAGTTCTGTCAAACAACGCTTAAGGGGACCATAATTAGACACATACAATAACGAATAAAATTTGTTTTAGTGTTGATTATATCATATTAAAATTTAAACGGGATTTGAATTACCCTGCTCTCACACACACAGAGAAAATCATGCTAAAAATAGAAAGGAAATATAATGTGTACATAGCGGTTTATGGAAGTTGCATGGAAAAAGCTGCACTATTCGTATAAAGTTATAATTACGAAATGACACTGAGTTTGCAAAAATGACGCCAAATTGATTAATTACTTATTCAAATATCTTAATATATGTACTATATTGCTTAATGTAGATTCCAATTGTCAATTTATCATTTCTTATGTGGATGCCTGTTTTGGATTTTAAAATTGTCAATTTAGATTTGCAAGAAATATGAGTTAATTGAGTACTTCCGGAAAAGCGCCAAATGAACAATTTAAAATAAAAAATTTCTGATTGACTAAATTTGTCTAAGGAGGTCGTATAAAAACTTCAAAAGTGTAACTTTTTGAAAATGTATGGAAGGACAATTTCATTAACCTAGTTATATTCCCTACCTTACTTCCAACATTTTTACAATTTACATTGCCCACTTATTTCTTACAGGTAAAGAATTAAAGCGGGTTTCAATCTTTTTTGGGTTTGGGGGCACCTTGTATATTTTGTACAATAAATCAAAAACGCTGCTCTGAATAAGGTCCAGGCAAGTAAAATACATGCAACGGGGTTCAGTAACTATATTTCTGAAGCCATTCTTACACTCCACTAATGAGTTTCATGGTGAAAAACACCGAATTCCAGACTACCACGTGAGTAAGAAGTTTACTTACTTTTAAAATTTTTACATTTCTGAGGCCATTTTTACATTTCACTAATGAGTGTCATGGTGAAAAACAGCGAATTCCAGACTACCACGTGAGTAAGAAGTTTACTTACTTTTAAAATTGAAGCAATGTACACAAAACTTTGTTATTCCTTTAGACTTTCAATCAGTTAGGTATCAATTAGGCATTCAGATTATAAATGTTAAATGTTAAATGGTAGGCCTATTCGTTAAATGCTCAATTCATGAAATCCTTCATTGCATAGCAATGTCCAGTAGTTTCGGGTAGGAGTTTCGATAGGAAATTGCACCGTACGAACATTACGTAATTTAAGTAGAATAAAAACTGACCAGTGCATGCCAAATACCTGAAGAACAAACTGTAATCTCCATGATGCAAAATTCATAAAATTCAATGATGCAAAATTCAAAATTCATCAAATTAATATTTTTATTTGTATTTCGTTCCAAATGACACTCATTCAGTTCATTTTGTGTTTATAAATAAACGATGCGCGCGCTTTATAATACGCAGTCGCAACAATAAGAAAAATTGTAACATTTCTACGGTCAACAATGAATGCGTGACGTCACAATAAACAATCGCAGCCAATGCGAGATGTGTATACTTTTACATTGTTTGGAGGTCATTTTCTGATAAAATTTCAAGTCGCTCGTCTGAAATTACTAAGACTCAACTATAGTATAAGCAATTAGATTATATTCTGCAGTGATGAAGGTCTGGAAAGCTATTAAACGTTTCTTCGGAGGCAAGAAGTAAGTACACCGACTTATATGAAAACCTAACCATGCAAAGATTTTTAAAATAACGTGTCTCTTATCAGCTGTCATTCCCCATTATATTAAGTATATTTATTTTTCAGTATCATACCTAATTTTTGAAATAACGCTATTTATTATCTATGTATTGCGTTCTTGCTGATCGTTCAGCAGATTCTATCGCTATTTTACGTAGCACATTATTTTCATTCGTCTGTACAATAAAGCTACCTATCAGTTACAGCATTTCGAATCTCTTTCATGTATAGCTTTCACTTAAAAGTCAATTACGTTTTGAGGAATATGAATAACATTTTTCTATTTTTATTACAAACCACATCGATATACATACTATGTAATCCAAAAACTGAATTTCCGGTACCAACATTGTCCGAGAGATTTTAAGAACATTTTACTGTTATTTAACTGCATTGATATACAGGATAATATACATCAATAGCAATCTAAAGATCATTCTGAAACCTTTCTCGACTCAATACACTTCTGTTTAGCGCTGCTGCCTCGAGCCCCATATCAGTAGGTTAGCTATTTTGAGTTTGTGCCAAGACATACTCCATTGCCAATAGTTTCACACACAAAGAAATATTTTCCGTAAGTTTTGAAAGCCTGGCTTTATGCTGTTTTTAGAATGAGCACGCTTCTTTCAATATAAACTGAATGCAAACCAACTCGAAACACAGAATCCAGGGTTCGATCCTCGTTTCAGACGCAATGCACAGACTGCATTTCGCGTTATAACAACCAATAAGCAAACAACCAATAATACTATTATGTAAACATACATTTTATTGGTAATTCAATTTGCTAAAATTCTCACTGACACTTTTTAAACAATGCTTTGTATCTATCGAATTATCTTTACGCATTAATTATCGATTAACTGACGGACTTGGATACATATATTCCACTGTAAAATAGATTCATTACTTGATAGGTCAGCAATGACACATAATTTTAATTTAACTTATGTATTAGCTATACTTTACATTTACAACTCTAATGCCGCTTACTAATGTGGACGCAATAGCTTGGTGCATTCTTCGTTTACGCAATAGCTTGGTGCATTCTTCGTTTACGCAATAGCTTGGTGCATTCTTCGTTTACGCAATAGCTTGGTGCATTCTTCTCGTAAGATGGAGAATACGTATCGTCTGGTAACCTCATATACGATTCAATCACCTGTGTTCAGGAACTCAAGATCATCTCTCACTGTTTCATTTTCGTACGAAGTGTGGTGTAGATTCATATAATTCTCTTTAGTAATTTTGAAATAATTTAAAATATAAAATTTACAAATGGTCTCGGTTTCTGCCAACTCCACGGAAACATTGCTGTTTTTACTCTTTTTGATTTCAATAAGTTCAAAATTTTAAATGCGTTCCCTATAGTGTTATGTTCAATATTTGGAAATAATCAAGAAGATACGCCAGTCTCGATGGATTGGAACGGCATCGTTCTAAATTCCAATTGCGTTCACAAAGTAATTCTTCCAAAACGCTCGATTGAGACGCGATAACTGACCAGAGATTTTACTGCGAAAATACAAAAGAAGTGATAGCGGATACGTACAATTTTAATCACAGATAATGACCCCGTATCATTGGCGAGCGTATCCCCTTTCTGAAAAGATCCAACGACTGCTTAGAATAAATACATCGTCACCGATATTAGATTGTAAAATGAGGCAACATTAATCTCCCCCGGGTTGAGATAAGTGGATTATTTTCGAAGTCGCCAAATGGTGGTACCCAGGAACTGTGAGGATGGAATGGTTCGCAAAAAAAGGGTGCAGTTTTCAGTCATTCTACTAAGACAGAGGGGTACAATTTGTCAGCCGAAACGCATGGTATACATGTTTAGAAGTTCATATGCATGTACCTCCTAATTCAACAACTCGACCTTGGACCTCGTGACTATTTATTTATGTAGCTAACTATATCGGGATGGTGCCGAAATTTTCCAAAATTCGGAGCATTTAGTAATTATTGAATATTCGTACGAACGTCTAAAATCAGGGTAAAAACAAAGAAAACAAGAGCTACTGCAAAATGTATATTCTCCTTCAGAAATACAGTAAAGCTCTCAATTTTTACTTTCCTTATATACATAATGTATAAGGAAAGTATTGTGACGCGGTCGAAAATTCAAATTCGAGTTTTCGACGGGAGAGCACGTTTCAAGCATCCCTGATCACGAATCAAACATTTTTGAAGTGATGTCTCTGTGTGTGTGTGTGTGTGTGTGTGTGTGTGTGCGCGTGTCAGTGGGTCTGTGGAGACGATAACTGACGAACGAATTGACCGATTTGAACCAAATTTGGCATAAAAATCACAATCCGTAAACACTGGAAGCCTATTGTTTTTATACGCAATCACCCCTCTCAATTTTCGAATGAAATTTTGAAAAAAATCGTCAAAAAATCAACACTTATAAAGTTACGCAAATAGACATTTATGTAATTTTTCATTAGAAAACGATTGACATAAATTTTAGAACGCTAACATGAACCGTTCTCGAGATATTGTACATTTTTCAAAAAAAATATCAAAAAGTCATATAATATAAAAAAAAATATATTTCCTATTGAAAAACATGTTCACTTTTCATATGTAATACCATGCGATAAATTGGGTGACCTCATTCTCGTGGATCTGGCTAGTTCCATTCATGAAAAAAATATACTCTGAGTAATACTTTTGTATTTGAACGCCAATAGTCATTTATCTGCTGTAAGAATAACTTATTTCTTAGTGCATAACGCTTGGCGAGATTTTGGCGACGAATTTGGCGGATTGTCGCCAACTTGGCGACTTTTTGAAATGTTGCCAAATTAACGAAAATCTCGCTAAATTGATATAAATGACGCTAAATCAATGAAAATTACAACTAATTGTCGAAAATTCAATGTCTTGGAAAGAATATTAGTATCTACTTTAAGAAAAACCTATTTTTTTACTGTAAAAGTAGTAAATTCATTACATTATATAAGGAAAGTCATCTGTTGCCCACATCAGATTTTTCTTCTTGTAAAGCGGGAGATACACATTTCCAAAAAACTCTAAAACGTCACTGTAAAAAAAAGTCGACAGTTTGTTTATTTTTCTTTTACAGTTGTTTTATAATGAGTTTCCTAAATATGATCCGTATGGTTTAAACTGGCACCAAGCAAACACTATTTGAAGTACTGGCTTCAAAATATGGTATCGAGAACTGTCATTCCATAGTTCTCGAAAAGTGCAATTGTTTTCGTTTTCACTATATTTAATCATGTTTTACAATTAAGATAATAATTTAAAAAGTTTTATTTAAAAGCTTTGTAGCACATTCCGCGAACATATCCGAAAATAGTTCTTAGCTCTTTCTCCCTGGTCTGGGTTAGCCAACTCCTGAAAAGGGATAGACGGGTGTCAGACGATCTCTCACGTGTCAAATTGTTTTCAGTCACGTGGACGTTGAACTTCGAAATACTATTTTCACTGCAGAGAGTTTCTAAATTCTGATTGCTGCAATGCAATTAACCCACTTATTGGGGTATTTTCACTTCCAATTGAACGGTGAAGGAAATTGGACGACCATATTTTTTAAATTTGTGTTTTATATAACTTTGCGGTCCTTAATTTTTATGCAATTTTCACATTGTAATTTGCACTTTGCAAAACGTTAGGTTCTGCCCCATTATCAATATTGTAAGTATGCAGAACTTCTGGCCTCTTGCTCACCGGAGGAATTCCGAAGGATTTGGAAATACTTTTTGACCTTCCCCTGTTTCATTCACCTCCTGTAAAAAATCCTAAATTCTGCTTTGTTCAGTTCTGTCCCTTAATTGATACAATAAATATACAAATATTGAACTTTTTAAACATAAAAGTGATTTAGGAGAGATTCGCAGTTTGATTTTGTTCGTAAATGCCCAGAAATAATTTTCGAAAGGACACACATTTTCTCCACCCATGGGGAAGAAATTAAAGCTCTGGTTAGGTTAGGTTCTATTTCGCGATCGATGCTATAATTGTGAGAAAATTCAGCCTCCACATGGGCCTCTATACGGCCAAGACAGACACAATCACGTTGTACAACCGCGTAAAAATAAAACGCCCCACCCTCTGTTAATCGAGCATCGTTCATCGTAGAGAAAATTGAAAGATACCATTCGATTAGGAATAACATCCTCTACAAATTAATGTGCTTAAAATTTGCATAAGGTGCCGTCTTCATATCTAAACGCGCACAAACTTTGAAATTTTCAATGGCGACACCCAATTTTGACGTCACCCACAAGTTCCAGACCCCCAAAATTAGTCCAAATTCAAATGTTCACGTCGTTTCTATTTTTATATCCCAAGATATTCAATATTCCGGAATATGAAATTTTCGGGGATCAGCTCCATATTAAAAACCGCAATTTGAAGGGAGATATTTCGTTGATTGACCACAGAACTGTTGTAAATTATTGAACTATCTTGACATTCAGCATTATGGCTTACCTCACAGCCAAAGGTTCGATTCCTGCATGAGAGGGTGAGCATTTTCATGGCTGGGTATGGTGTTGTCTTATGTGTGTGGGTGTTACTAAGGCAGTGGGCCTGTAATGGGTAGGATTATGGGAGACTCAAATAGGGCACGATTGATAGAAACTAATATATGACCCCTAAAATCATCGTGGTGCTGAATATTTAGACATTTCGAAAGAACTAGAGGGAGGAATCACCTGGAATTTTACATAAACATATAAAAAGTCTGCGAATCGATTTTTATCAAAACATGTCCAGGTTTGTATTTATATTTTTTCCATTATTGATTTCATAATTAATATTTCAAACAAACAATTATTTCCACAAAAATAAAAATCACGTAAATGTGTTTGGGTTGTTTAGTAGTAACGTCATTCAAATAATCAGCGTGAGAAGATAATTATTACAGAAGATATGAATGGAAGTCTTGGAAACAATCTAATTTAACATTAAGAGCTCAAAGCTTTGTATACTCACAACTCAGAAACTCTTCACCCAAATGACTTGAAATTTGGTATCACAGGTTGAATTTTGCTCTAGATTCGAACTACGTTGTCAAACTTGTGTGTTGCCATTGAAAATTCCAATGTTTGTGCGCGTTTAGATATAAATACGGCCCCTTATACAAATTTTACGCAAATTAATTTGTAGAGGATGTTATTACTAATCGAATGGTATCTTTCAATTTTCTCTACGATGAACGATGCTCGATTAACAGAGGGTGGGGCGTTTCTTTTTTTTTCCGCGGATGTACAATTATTGTAAGTATTAGCATGTTGTATCGAATTCTTTTGTCCCAATCATGAAATTCCGAATAGAAATGGCAATGTTGTCACCCGAAGATCACTTTTCGAGAAGGAGATTATAAAGGAAACTGCAACGCACTAACGGTAAATGATTTGAGAATCTAGCATTCGCAAATGATCGATGTTGTTCGAGTTAAAAAGTAAACTATTATTCGAAACCACAGCCTATAGACTCTGTCCTGTACACATCAACAGGAGAGAAAAATTAAAATTAAAATATATCCTGTTTAACTAGTTAATTTTATTTTCATTTTAAATAAAAATATCCTGTTCAGTTTGCTTTTGAGAACAAATCACGTGCGTCACAATCCGCAGTCGCAACAATGAAAAGATCTAAACATTTCGAGTCAACAATGAACGTGTGACGCCACAATGAACATTCGCAGCCAATGCGAGATGTTTATATTTTTACATTGTTTGGAGATCATTTTCCGATAAACTTTCAAGCTGCTAGTCTGAAAATACAGAGACTCGTTTTCTTGATAAGTTATTTGGTTATAATTTGAAGTTATGAAAGTTTGGAAAGCTATCAAACGTTTCTTCGGAGGCAAGAAGTAAGTTCACCGGTTTATAAGCGAAATTAACAACTCCAAATAAAAGATTTCAAAAATAGCTTCATTGTATTAGCTCCCGTTTTGCATTATCTCCTTACATATTTTCTTCCTTAATATGCACAGTTTTCTATATTACCGAATTTATTATACCAAATGTATTGCATATTACCACATCATGTGATCGCTACTGCGCATAGTATAATTTTTATTCGGTAGAAAACGAATATCAGGATTTGGCTGGCATGTAGTCTGTATCCTGAAAATGTATTTGAATAACATTCTATCTCTTTTCACAGCATATATTTCTGTTATTTGCTGCATGCCTTGCTGTGTAAATGGATCAAATACAAGTTCCAGCAGGAGATCCATTGGTTAGGGTTTTATAATATCTACCGTAATTCCTATAAAAAAAAAAACTTATTGTAAACGCAATGTTCATTAAAACCTGCCTCATAATTTCGACTTTTACTGTTAGAGAGCCGTCTAGTGCGAATAATTTTCAACGAATAAATACATAAAATGTTTTTGTATTCGGTTATATACCTCAGTGAAAATCATTCATGTAAATGCATTAAAAGTGTTCGTAATATGAAATGTTTTTTGTTTTCAGGTCTAAAAAGGGAAAAGCAGCAGCTGAGGAGTACGTGGAAGAGCGTGGAGTGGACAACCTGGGATTTGAACTGGACGAGGACTTGCCCAAGCCCAAAGCCCGAGCTGAAAAGGTTAAGGAAGTATTTGATGCAAGATTCTTCGCAGAGGATATCATGGATGCATTTAAATTCAACTACCGCATCAAGGATCCTCTGGTAAAACGATTCTTGAGTTTTTTTTTGTAATGTTTCTTTTATTTCAGTATATCTAATATATCATAAAATTAACAGTAGTAGGATTTATACAATTTAGTACAGTGATTTATTATGATTTAAAAGCAAAAGAAATGTGTCCAACACTTACTAACTGTTGCTGTAAAGTAACTACATGTGCCTCGATTATATTGTCTTACTAAAACAATCTGCAACGTAAAATTCGCAGAATGAGAAACAAACAAGAAAGATCAATCATTCATAAATCATTGATTATGAAACACTTTACAACTGCAGTGCAATTGTATTTAAACATCTCTAAAATGCGATACATTCAGTGATAATATTTTAAAAATTATCACAATACTGCAATTATTTATTATATTTGAAAACTTAAAACTTCTTCCAAAAATATGAACTTTATTCAAACGACGTCATTGAATATTTTATTCACACACTTTTTTCCATTCCCTTCATTCATCACAGTACTACAATAATTTATTTACTTAAAAACTTAAAACAATGGAGGTAAAAGTAATTTAACTCTAATGATTAAAACTTCATCGAAAAAGACTTCTATAAAATCGGTTGCGTCGCTCTGTAAAATCAATGAAAGTTTCATTCGTATCAGCTATATTGCAGACTTCAGAGCTAAATAATTTCGCGTTAATGAAATTCAACAGTTCTTATATAACTCATCTTATCGCATGATGCGTTTTTATTCTCCATAAGTGAAAATTAAACTTATTTGTAGAAATAATCAACGTTTAATGATCATTTAAACTCAAATAATTTCTAATTGTGTTGTTTTAAAATATATATATATAGAAATTAAACAAAAATGAAGCTGTTTTAGGGCAGATACAACACTAAATATAAATTAAAAATAATTTTACAAATCACGAATTTGACACAAGATTGATAGCAGTGATCATTTAAACTCAAATATATTATAATTGAGCTATTTCAGGATATAGATGCACAGAAATTAAGAAAAATAAAGCCGTTTTAGGACGGATACATCACTAAATATAAATTAAAAATAACTTTAAATGTCACAATTTTGGCACAAGATGAATGCCAAATTTAATTTTGAAGTGGGTCACGTGACCCCTTTATATTATATGGGTGCAATTATTATTTTAATTTTTATTTAAAAAAACTAACGAATATATTTTGCTGATTTATTTTTATGTTTTTTATTGGATAGTTTGAATATTTTCTAAAACTTGCGATGAAATGTGTGAATTTTAAATTCGATTAAAAATGTTTGAAAATTTAGGTCCCATGGCGTTCATTGTATTTCATTTTTTCAATCCGGGTACAATCCAAAACAAATTGGGCGACACTATTCATTTATATTCCTATAGGTCCCACAGACCGTCTGAATAACAAACTAAAATTTCATTTTGATAAAGGCATTTTTACTGCCGTTATCGTGCGAACGGACAGATAGACCGACAGACAGGCACAATGAACAAAATCATAAACAATTTCCAACTATGTTGTAAAGAATTAAAATGCATTCGAACATGTACAGACAGTTCGATAAGATGGTTGAGGGTATTGAAAGTTTTTACCCTGTTCACTCAGCCAAAATATATTTTGACTGAGTGAACAGGCAATGTGACTATGTATTTTTCTGTGGGTCATTCTGATATCAAAATGAAACAAAGTGATAAAAATAGCCAAAACGGGACCTAGGAGAACTTAAAAACCAAAACACCATTTTCTAAAACGTGATTAACAGAAGCATCTTACACGATACAATCACAATTCTTTATAAGACCTGGATCTGTCAATTCCTTGTATGTATTGAAATATGAGTGTATTGTGTGAAGTTTTGATAATTTAAAAAATATCGTTTATTGAGAAAACAGAAGTTTCGTTCTGAATTGGGGTGAATGTAATTGATGACGACATATTAAAACTACATCTGTTGTAGCTATGTATTTACTTGACGATTGCATTTTTTCTAAGCTAGTGTTCTGTGTTTAAATACGTCGCAGCTAACATTTTGCCGTAAGTTTGTTAACTCCACTTGAAAATTCCTAAAATGTATAAAAGTATAATCTTATCCTTTGCTCCTGCATAGATCAATATAGTTTTTCATTCAAAAATAAGATCAGTTCTGGGATTCTCTTTACGAGTCGTTATCTTTTTTACAGATACTTATCAACATTTAATTTGTTATTTTCTTCCTGATATTAATTCTTTTAATTGTCTTGTGCATCGCAAGCTAAAGTTTCATTCGCAATAACTGGGTAACAGTAAAACTGTTTTCCCTGTAGTTGTTCATATACTAAAACACCATAAATAACAATCATATTTTTTATGTTACAAGAGCTAAAATTGAATGAATTTAAATCGAGATTCACAAAATGGTAAAACTGACGGTGATTCCACTGATATATCTTGAAAAATGTTTAAGATTTTTTAATATAAAAAGTGACCCCATTTAATTTATTCAGGAATATTCAAAATATTAAAATCTATCAAAACTAGCTATTTCGTAAACATTGTGATAATTATATAAATTTCTTTAACAACCATACAGAATTATGAAAAGCAGAACTATTTAAAAAATGTAACTGTCCTATTTATAAAAATAGAAATAATTTAATTTTATTAAAGCGATGCCTCATTTCGAAATGCTGTTTTAACCAATGTGATGACCATGAAAGAAAATCTCCATTTCTGCTTTTTATTTCCAGATAAGACAGGCCTCTTGCAAAAGTGACATGACGGGCTTCAAGAGGGTTTACATACCGGGCGTCATCAATCCTGTCTGTATTTACAACGTAAGTGGAATTCCATATTTTGTTTTCTTGTATTTTCTTACATACACTTATTACTAACTGATTAACATAAGCTAAGGTACGATTACAAAACGTTATATAATTCGTAGATTCAGATAAATAAAAAATTATTTTTCTAACTGAAAAATAGTCTGTCTTCATTAAATTGCTATGAAAGCATTTGTTAAACTAATTAATAGTTCATAAATTTAAAATAACTGTCTTCCACCCACACCATCTTGAAATTGTTAACTCAAAATAATTAATAGTCAACAGGAAGAAGCGTCTTTTAGAATATATTATAGAAATTAGTACTGAATTTTATCCCTTAATAATTATGAAATAAACCATTATTATAGCATTTAAAAATGCATTATATGTGTATATATATAATCTCTGACATGGTTGAACCTGAATAAAAAAGGCAAAAACGAAGAAAAAATTAAATACATTTGGGTGCTAAATGCGGCAAAGTAACAGTTTTACTTAAGGCGAAATTCTGTATAAGCTACTTTTCGAAGCAGCTGTAACTGCAAATTCAGTAAAAAAAAATAAAAAATAGTCGTTAGTTTTACTAATATTGTATATATTTTATTTGTAAATCGTTAGCGATCGTTTCAGCATTTTCTCAGTATCTTATATATATTTGCTTTATAAAATTTATGGATCAATAGTGCATTATTTATCAATTTGTTAAATAATGACATCAGATCACGATATCTGATGATGAGAAAAATAACAATTTCCTTTTTAAAATCAAAATGCTATGACTAAAAATAAGTTAAATGACTTTATTTTTCACAAGTAACTGCAACGGACCTTCACTTCCGAAAAAAGGGTAAATTAATCGTAGCATTTCGTAAGAATTTGAGCTCAACTCTGTATATGTCCCTCAAAAGTACATTTATAAAAAAATTTAAAACTTGAAGAAGAAAATAAAAACACAAATATATTTATAACTCACAACTATTTGGCACAATCTTAGAAGTGATTAATGGATAAAGAGAAGAAAAATCAGATGGAAAGTAAATCACACAAAAAGCATAGGATTGTTTTCAAATGAACAAAAAGTATAGAATTGTTTTCAGATGAACAGAATGTATAGAATTGTTTTCAGATGATAACATTGAAATGAAACCATGCCATTCAATAGAAAAGCATGTCACTATAAACAGAGGTTTAACATTTTTATACTTGTGGGAATGGTTTTTATTTGTAAATGTTTGGAACCAATAAAATAAATCCAGCGAGATGTCGTCATATAGATCTATAGGTTTAAATATTCGAGCATGCTTTCAATGAGACCTGGGACATAATAACATTTCAAAACAAATGTTGAAAGAATATTAAATCAAACCATCCAATTTGCACCGCCCTCAGCACTGAATGTAAAAGTGCGGAGTGAGCCCTATGGATTGCTGATTGGAATGGAACTTTTAATAACTGACATACGCTCATGCACACCCACAGATTGATTTTCGACTTTACTTATATGTAGATATCATCATTATGGCGACTCTTTCCCTAAATAGTCTGTCAAAACTGTCGGTTACTGTTAACCAACCTGCTAGTCTAAGAAATATAGCTTATGTACATTCTGTAGAAATGACGTGTGTTATTCCATATAGTAAAGATTATTATAACTGACATATTTCTTTTCTATTTTCAGATGACGAAGTTTCCCAGCACTTCGATTCTTTACGACAAGTCTCCGGAGCACGGCCCCACCTGCTGAATAATGGTGACATACTTCCTTTTCGGAACATAACTTTGAAATTTATTAGTATTTCTAAGTATTACTATGTATCCTTATATATGTTACTTGTTAAGTTAGTTTTAAGTGCAAAGTTGTTGTAGACATTCGGTCTCATCCATGGCTTCTTATCTCTTGAATCCAAAATAAAATTAATGACAAGGTGCACGTACATATTTAATAGCCCCTTAAAATCAAAATTTCGGAAAGTGATAGTCTGGGAATCAGACGCAGAAGCAGGTCTCACGAAAGACAAAATGTAGACCCAACAAAAGTCGAGTTACATCCTGTTTTAAAAAGGCATCTTTGGAAAACGTATAGCACATGACTTTCGCTACAGACCCAAATTCACGTTTTCTTCATAATCCATTGAACTGAACTAATTTGCCCAAAATGGCACGGATACATTTTTTTTTATAAATTACATCCAATCAGCGGTTTAAAAACATTCTCTTTTTCAGCTAACGACACATTGAAATGTCCTCAGCTCTCAAATACTAACAAAGGAAAAAACTGAAATATCTGGAAAACGATTGATCTTAGAGTAATCAGGCTTATTCAATTCGGTATCCAAAATGACATAAGAAACAAGCATTTGATGAATATATTTCAGTTTATTTATATTTCCGTTTCAGGTTTAGACGATTGTTTCGATCCATATAACACAAAGAATATCTGCTCTATTTTTCTGATTTTCGTTCCCAAATCTAATCAAATCAACTCCAGCGCATTCCAGGGCCGACTCATTAACCTTTATTTTTGGAAATTTCATCAAATAACGTAGTCTGGGTAGCTCCTTTATATGGAATTTCCGTTCCATTACCACTTGGTTATCCCGCCACTAAGAAACAATATTCAACGTTCGTAAAAATAAAAAACATGGCTCATACCGAATGTTTACTGCAACGTCTAAAACATCATTTGGCCGTCACTCAGAAATGAGTGCAAAAGTAAATTTTAAAAGGACACCATTTGCATGCTCAATAAAGGTGCCCTATTTTGGTCTAAGTGCATTTCCGCATGCTGTTCATCTTCAGTTCATACTCTGTTTGATGTTATTATGGAAAAAAAATTCAATAACACATATATATATAATTTGATCTTTCTAAATAATTTAAACAACAGATCTTAAAAAAATTGAAAGCCTTTTTTATGTTGGTGCAACGTGAAGAAACAAGACCGGTTATGAACTAAGGAGGAGCCGCATTTCTGTTTCGGCCTCAAATTCTAAATTTAAACCACTATTACTGTCTCATGACAAATAATGTAATATAAATGAAGTATTAAGAGTGATAATAATTTACAATAGTCAGTAAACCGGCAATAGTCATCGCAATAGCCAACAATAGAATTTCAATAGTCCGTTTTGCAAGCAGTAGTATGTTCAATATTTTAATGCTGTGTAATAGTAAATTCAATAGTTGTTTCTATATAGTAGTATAAACAATAGCACATTCAATAGTTAAATAATAGAAATAGTCATTGGCAAAAAATACAGCTTCTGCAATAGATTGGTGTTGTGTGGTATAAAGTTTCGTACATTCTCCTCTGTTGGCGCATTGGTATTAGACCTGGTCATCTTTTTTTATTGGCTTTGGCTCCTCGTTCTGTGTCTTCTAGTTTTCAGGTTGGTTTTGCATCGATTCTTTTGTTGCGGTGTCGGTTATTTTGGCTCGGTTGATATTTGTTGTCGGCTAGGGTTGAATGCGTTAGGATAGGTGTCTGAGAAATAGGTTTAGGTGTGTGATAAGACTGTCGTCTATTTCCCAAGTAATCTTGTCAGGTTAGTTGAAACGCTGGAGTCTTGTTGTCATGGATAGGGGTGTTAGGGATGGGGGAGGAGGGTTCCCTCCGAAGAGGTCTCGACTTTATCGTGGTGAAGGGGTTTAAGTGCCTCAAAAAAAGATGTTTCTCAACTAAAATTGTTAAGACTTACTGATGAATACACTTACTAACTAATTACACACTCTCATAAAAATTTTACATTGTTTGCAACTCTTTAGAAAGTGAAAACACCTCCTATTGCTTTGTTTTACGACCATGCTACAAGTATTTGTGTAAATAATGTGTTGCGTTCTTCTTAAATTGTGCAATCCAGTCAAAATATATACCGACGACCTACCACCAAACTTTATTGCATACAGCCACAACATTTTGCTTGTTTCTGCAGCATGCGTTTCAATAAAATAATCTTGATGCCCCTATGGTTGAGAAACACTGACATAAGAAATACATTCCTTCTTGGGACGAGATCTCAAACTGTGGTTATAAATTTTATGAATTACATCTACGACGAATGTAAACATTAAAAGATGTAGAATGAGTTGTATAAGAATTGCTGCATATCTTTAACACAAAATTATTTAACTCATAGAGTCTGCAATATAGCTAATATGAATGAATTATTCACTGATTCATTGATTTGAGACAGAGAAGAAAACTATTTTTTTCGATGAAATTTTAAGCATAGAATTTAATTACTTGTACCTCCATGGTCTTAAATGTTTAATTAAAATAAATTATTATATTAGTATGATGAATGAAATGAATTAAAAAAATGTTTATGAATGAAACGCTGCTTTTTTAGAGAGAGCCAGGCGTTTTATATTTCGATGACGTTATTTGAATTAATTTAATTAGTTTTCGATGAAGTTTTCAAATATAATAAATTGTAGTATCATGATAATTTTAAAAATATTACCGAGGAATGTATCGCGTTTTAGAGATATTTATACCTGGCAATTTATATTTTATTGCCGTCAGCAGCCAAACGCAGTTAAAAATAGCCATTTTTTCTATTTTTTGTTGTATGTACCACTAAATTTTTTAGTTTTGTATAATAATAATTTAGATTTATGCCTTCAGCAAAGCTTTCTCAATCATCGTTAATTATTTCAATATATCTTTTGTTTCCATTTAATTATTATTATCTTATGATTAGCTATCACTATCATTCTGGTTCACGTGAGACTAATTTTGTTACCATAAATGCCTATACCCTTTCTGTAATGGTTGCTCTGTCTTTCAAACCGACAACGGGTGACCGCTGCATTAATTTAGTCAGAGGAGTATCCTGTTGGCGACGCATTTTTATTTTCATATAATTCTAGAACGGGCATTGATCTAGTCGTTTATTTAATAAAGATTAAAAGAATGAAATAATAGATATATACCATCAATTATATGTGCTGTTCATTTCTCAACAGGGAGTGCGCATGAATATGAGTGTGGAACTTGAATGTGAGTAAGAATAGGATTCATTTTCACTGATTTAATCATTATAGTACATGTCAATTTTGATGTTTTTGAAGGCAGTATCATTGAGCCGTGTTCTTTGCTCCGCCTATTTCTGCAATTAGCTATTATTTTTATGGTGTGACGTTGTAGTTTTCTTCTGACTTTTACTTTCCTTATACGCAATAATGTATAAGGAAAGTATTGTAACGGGGTCCAAAATTCGAATTCGTGTTTTCGACAGGAGAGCACGTTTCAAGCATCCCTGATCACGAATCCCTGATCACCATGTGTGTGTGAACATATATGTGTGTGTGTGTGAAAATATATGTGTGTGTGTGTGTCAGTGAGACTGTGAAGGCGATATCTCACGAACGAATGGACCGATTCGAATGAAATTTGATACAAAAATTACAATCCATATGCACTGGAAGCCTATTGTCTTTATACGCAATTAAATGTTCAGAACCCCCCTAAATTTTCGAGTGAAATTTTGAAAAAATCATAAAAAAATCAAAACCTGTAATAAAGTTATGCAAGTAGACATTTCTTACTTAATTTGTCATTAGAAAACGATTGACATAAATTTTAGAACGCTGCCGTGAACCGTTCTCGAGATATTGCTCATTTTTTAAAAAAATTATCAAAAAATAATGTAAAATAAAAAAAAAACTCCTATTGAGAAACATATTCACTTTTCTTATGTAATACTATAAATACTCGATAAATTTGTGACATCATTCTAGTGGATCTAGTTCGTTATATTCATGAAAAAATATACTTTGAGTAATACTTTTGTATTTGAACGCCAATAATCATTTATCTCCTGTAAGAATAACTTATTTCTTCGTCCATAACGCTTGGCGAAATATTGGCGACAAATTTGGTGCGATGTCGCCAACTTGGCGACTTTCTTCAATGTTGATAAATTAACGAAAAACTCACCAAATGGATAAAAATGACACTAAATCAATGAAAATGACGACTCATTGACGAAAATTCAATATCTTGGAAATAATATAGATATCTACTATAATAATAATCTATTTTTTTACTGTAAAAGTAGTAAATTCATTGCATTATATATAAGGAAAGTCATGTGTTGCCCACATCAGATTTTTGTTATTTGTCATGTAAGTCTTGCGTCATATGCTGCCCAGTTATTTCGATTTTATAGCTTTTTGTGAATGTTTTCATTACTAATAATGTTAAACCTTGCCAATATGAATATTGATGATACTATATTCTTCCGTCTATTTTACAACCTGACACTTATCGTTGTCGTTCTTATTGTCTTTTATGACTTCGCATCCTTGTTTTAGATCATTTTGAGCACCTGTTGTACATTGAAAAACGCTGTTGTTATTTATTTAACATGCACTTTACATTTAACTTTGAATTTTACTTTTGATTTCAAATGGTGTCATTAGGCACATAATGAACTTTCGACATTATTTTTAATTAATTACCTTTTACTGATGTACAAAAAGATAGTTATGTGCGCCTAGGAACACCAAAATTGAAACCAGAATAATTTAAAAAACTGAGAAGAATAGGCATGGAACAGTATTTAGATATAAATTTAGAAATATAATAAATACAAACGAATAAATGTAAATAAACTAAAATGAAACTGACATAAAAGTGCTGCGAATTAAGAATATCAAGATAGAAACTTATAATGAAAAATTATTAGAGTAATCAGCAAGAGAAAGTATTTTGATATAAATTTTAGAATATAATTTTGATATAAATTTTAGAATATAATTTTGATATAAATTTTAGAATATAATTTTTATATAAATTTTAGAATATAATTTTGATATAAATTTTAGGTATTTTGATATAAATTTATTAATATTGGATAGTAAGAAAGTATATGAATGGAGTTAATTATTAAAATTGCACAATAACATAGACGAAAATGCAAATTTAACTGCCTAAAAGCTGTATAAATTAACTAAGTATTCTCAAATGCTACGAGAACATACATATGTAATAGTTTTGTAAATTTACAACCACCAATTTGCCAATGGACAGTTATACTTGTATATAAGAACATTTCTACTTTTCGTCTGTATGTAACGTTTAGTGATACATTTGGTGAAGTTGATGACTAATTTAGCGAAATATAGCCAACTTGGCCCCATATTGATGACAGTCAAAATTGCAAAAAATGGCACTATCTTAAGGGAAATGATACTAATTTGATGAATTAATTACTAAAATAGTGAAATATATGGACAATATCGCGTTTTATGGATGCCAACAATATTAATTAATTTTCAAGCTAAATTTGTCCAAAATATAAGCTGGCTGTATACTTTGAAATAATTTTACATGTTATCATTAGGATAAGCGCCATGTGTACAATTCAAAGTTACTTTGTGCCACGGATAATATACTGTGAGACCAGGATATAATTAGTCTGTGTAGTTTATAAAGATTTGTGATTTATGACAAGCATACAAAGGGAATAGACCGATAGATGCAATTTTACAGCAGCCCTGACCCGAGAGATCGGAGAAGCCATAAATAAGGGGGCTTCAAGTACAGGCGCTGTAGAGCCAGAAAAGTTACTCTAGGCTAAAGATGAAGCCACGGCATTGGCTAAAGGTTTAACCAATAAGGAAGTGTTACCGCATCGACTTGAAGTCAACCAATAATCGCCAAAAAAGGCGTATCCAGACCTCAGGCAAAAAGAAGTGGCAACAGGCAGAAGGTTCGATATAGAATATTCAATAGACGATATGCATTAAGTTCCACGCAGTTGCATAGAGATGGTGAATCATAATAGTTGAGATATTAATTAAATGATACAGATGCATAGAGAAGGTACATCAGAATAGTGGGAAATAAGAAATAAGCGCCACATATGTATGAAGGTGCTCTGATTGTGCAGTCCTGTTAAAATATGCAGCAAATTGCTCATACAGTGCAGTCAGCAGTCAGAAATGGGTTTGTATACACATAAAGTCTTTATAGAGTAGTGTTTTCATGCAATTTAGGCAATGGTTGCTGAAGAAGCATGTGTGGACAAATAATCCAAAATGTACAAAATAGTGAGTTTATGTTTGCGTGTAATGCCAAAATGCAACTATGAATTATCAACAACCATTCAAAGACAAAATAGAAAGTATGAGCATATCAAATATTATAAAAGGTCATAATAATAATAATTTAGGAAAGTGGTATGCCTGGTCTAACATACTCAATCGCCTCCTTAAGTACATAAGTATAGTCATCGTAATTTAATTATGTTTTAATATTCTTAATAAATTATGTTTATTTTAAAGTTAAAATGGGTGAAGTCAATTATATATTAGTATGTTAATATATTTTATTACATGAACTCGCACAAAAAAATTATGGTGTGTTTTTATGCGGCACAATGCAATGTATACTGCTTACGATTTACAGCCATGTTAATTCTGGGTAATTTTATAATAATGAACTCGAAAATAAAGTTTATTTTTTAAATGTGCATTACATATACATCATTTTTCCCTGTGAAAGAAGTAAATTTATTGTATAGCGAATTATATAGTGAAAGTCGTGTGTTGCCCACATCAAAGTAATCAACTGGAACTGTTAAGATCTTTCATACTCATTTTTACATTATTTCTGTAAATTCTGATAATTTCTCGTTAAAACAAGCAGTGAAATCTTCAGAACTGGAAGTGTAACTGCTCGACCTCTCTTGCACAGAACTTCCATAAAGTAAGACCCATTTTCAGAAAAACTGGAAGTGACATTTTCAAAACTGAAAGTCTAAATCCTTTGTGAAACTTCCAACTCTACAACAAGGGGATTAAGCATAGCATCAAATTACCCCTTCACAATTTATACTAAATCCATATCAGTCTTCATCTAAGCTCCATATCCGATCCGGAAAAATATATGCTTCAAAATATTTTTGATATAAATATTGAAGGCAAGTTTTCTTGCTACCAAAATGCTGGCCATATCCGTTTGCAATTGTATGTGATAAATAGTATGTAGAATATTATCCACCCTCTGAAATTAGTGGTTGAATCTATATCAACCATTGTCTTACCTCTGTCTATAGCTGATCTTAAAAAATATATGTTTCAGGAAATGCTATGATACGAACATACAATGGAGTATAATTGCCATCAATAAACTGGCTATCTATATGAAATCGTATGGGAAAATTGTATGTAGTATCTTATAACTTCAACCTCTTTCAAGATTTGTGGCTGAATTCATATTATTCATCATCTAAACTATATCTCTGCCGATCCTAAGAAATATATGTTTCTATCCATGTCTGACTGTATTGAATTGCATATGACCAATAGTACTTAGAATGAATCATTCACATAGATATAGCAAGTAAAATTTACGAGAAAAATGTTTATGAAAATCTGTCATTTTAGCCTCAATCATCTAATATTCATAGAATTGTAAAATGAAGCATATAATAATGGTATTGAGGGCATGTAATCTACCACTAATTATTCACAAACAGGATCTAAATTAAGCTTAATCTAAATACAACGGTTCTATCAACACGTTATATAATGCACAATTCCCGGCTTTCCAAACTATACCATTAAGAGACACGAGCTTAGTGATTGTATAGAAATGTCGACTTTAAGATATTATGAGATTTCTACGGTTAAGATATAATAACAGTGATAACCATCTTATGTTCTTATTATGGATTCTATAGTGAATTGAAACTGAAATTAACAATTACAAGAGTATATTTAGATCTAAATATAAACACTTTATCTGAAGTTTCTAATTAACACTTTATCTTATGTAAAGCATAGGTTTATAAGTAATGAGTATTCTCTGTAGAGAATAACAAGAAATTCGTAACTAGTTAGTAGTATAAATGTTTATTGTAAAACTTTCAAATTATTTGCTTGAAATTGTATTATGAAGTTTTTACAATGCTTCGTAATTGTAAAATTTATTAATATCACTAAACAGCCAATTTTGCCTTTCTGTATGCATCTGAGATTAAACTAAAATATATTTATGTTGATAGTTCTGATGAATATAAAAGGACAATCGAAACACCAGATTAGACTAGATTTTGAAATATCTACTTTGAAATAACTGCAGAGAGCATCATCCAATATACGCAATCAATCGTTTTGTCGATAACGATTTTGCTCACGCTGAACACTCGCTCAAGGATGTTGTCCAATTACTTCGATAACAAAAATTTACAAGTTCGATAAAAATAATTGTTTTGCTTTATTAGATGACTTGGCCTTAAGCAAGTCATTCCTACAGTCGTTCCAAAAAAAAAAATTCGTTCTCTGCCTTCGTATAAATATTCATGTGATTCCTCCAATCCAGAATAAAATGGAGCTGTATCACAGTAACTGTCACAGATATTTATTTCAGGTTTTGTATGTGTGACAATTTTATATGTATTAAGAGATATATATTTTATATGTATTTGCAAAAGATCATTCAAATAGATAAATTTTCTGAATTCAACTTATCTGTATAAATGTATACCAATTTAAAATTATTTAATTTCAAGACGAATTTCCAAACAGTAACCCTAGTAGCATTTAATATTAGTCCAATATTGGCCAATATTGTATATCGTGGCATTAATAGGCAAATAATGGGGTTGCATTAGCCTCCCATACTGGCTAAATATTTTCATTACAATATTACGCCAACATTGTTATTACATTTAAAATATTTCCAATGGAACACCAATATTGCCATAATTTTGTCCCTAATTCAGTCAAACTATCCACATTTTCATGTCGGTCCAATATTTCCAATACTGGCGACCAATATTGGATTGCTACTAGGGAATTTCCCATATTGACGTCAAGAGTGCTCCAGGAATCACCCCGATGATCCATAGTAAATAATGCCTTGGGATTATAAAATTTCAAACAATGCGCGTTGTACTGTGGGGTCACTTTAAAAATTTTAAAATGTTACTTTCATAATTACTCGTTGTTATCAATTAATTTAAAACATTTATAAAGAATATATTCAAGCACAATACACATACGCTTCGCCGTCTAATATTTCCTCTTGCAGCTGTGTTCATTTCACGTTTCAAGCCGGCATCTAGATGGGAAGTGAATCTAAACACAATATATCTATCTACGCACTCTAATACACTCAACGGAGTCTTATAACCTATGTTATTGAGAGAAACCAACTTAATGACTGTGTGAGAATATGGGACTTAAGATATTAAGGTATTTCAATGGTTGAGATTTAATAACGGTGTTTACTACTGTGTAGTTGCAGCAGAGATTCTAAAGCGAAATGGAATTGCAACTTGCAATTGCATATGTTTAGGTCAACATTTGAAATAGATTACTGTGGGCTGAGAGTGAAGCAGCATTTCATCGGTAAGTAGTTAATCTGTGTTTCCTTTATATTATTTTCAGTTATTTTAAAGAGTTTTCTTAACTTACTAATTTTGTTGTATGGAGAAAGTATTAAAATAAATGCTTTTTCGGTAGAAAAATTTATGTTTTACACCAATTTAAAATTTTGAATTGGATTTACTTTGTTTCTTTAAAAAAACTCCCTAACAATCACTGTCATTTTTTTACTTTAGGTTGGAAATATCTGATATTGCTCTCCAATCCAGTCCACTTCATTCATTTCTTCTCGGTAACTTGTCGTCTGTTTCCAGATTTTTGTTATTTTTCAGCAATTTATATGACGAAACTAGTCCATATAGCCTCCGAAACTAGTCGGTTACTTCATATTTTATTTATCACTTTTATTCCAATTGTTTTGCAGTCATTTTTAATTACTTTCTACTTGTATCTCTTGCTAGTATGTTTTACTGCTGATTCAACTTACTCGTGTTCTTCTGTTACACGAGTAAGTTGAATCGTTACTATTAACTTATAGTCTTATACTATTAACTGTTACTATTAACTTATTTCTACTCACTCTTCTACCGCCTTAGTTTCTTTCTGTTCAATATTTATTTTCAGTTTTTCTTTCTTTCATCCGTTGTTTCTTACCGTTCTTTCTTAGTATCCTACATCTTGTTCTACTTGCTCCTTAGTTCTACCTCTTTCATATCTCCCAACAGCCTTTTCTCATACTTTCTTGTAAGTATGCTAGTCCAAAGAACAATGCTGAACTTTTAACAATTAGAGAGGTTGCACTTGCTGCTTGTCCTAATGGTAAAAAGATGAATTTTGGCTTTAAAACCAGAAAACTCTTAAATCTATTTATAGGCTGTGTTTATACAAATCATTTATACAAATTAGAGAAAGTATTGTTTGTAGAAAGTATTAAAAAAGGCTTTTACGTTAGACAAATTCATGTTTACATCCATTTAAATTCTTGAATTGGACTTCCTTTGTTTCTTTTCAAATAAAACTCCATCACTAACAATCACAGTCATTCCTTTACTTTAGCTTGGAAATATCTGATATAGCTTTCCAAAACAGTCCACTTTATTCATTTATTTTCGGTAATTTGTCGTCTGTTTCCAAATTTTAGTTATTTTTCAACAATTTATGTGACGAAACTACCCCATATAGCCACCCCAAACCAGTCGGTTACTCCATATTTTATTTTATCACTCTTATTCCAATTGTTTTGCAGTCAGTTTTAATTACTTTCTACTTGTATCTCTTGCTAGTATGTTTTACTGCTGATTCAACTTACTCGTGTTCTTCTGTTACTATTAAATTATTTCTACTCACTCTTCTACCGCCTTAGTTTCTTTCTGTTCAATATTTATTTTCAGTTTTTATTTCTTTCATCCGTTGTTCCTTACCGTTCTTTCTTAGCATCCTGCATCTTATTTTACTCCGTATTAAGTTTTACCTCTGGCAAGAGCCATATCTTTGGGCAAGAGCCATATCTCTTTAATTACTCCATAGATTTTGAACACTTTCAATGAAGGTCGCCTGTGTAATCATGTGTGCGTCATATATGCGTTATAGCGTTACATTTGTAATATCCAACATGATGGGTGAGTAAATTTTAAGTGTGCATGTGTGTATGTTAGCGAGGTATAAATACGATAACATAATATCGTATGTCCGTATCGCAATGAAAATCTTTGTATAATTGCATTATCTATAACACAAACTCTAAAATCTCCACATAATCTTCTAATAATTCGCATGGTCAGGCCACTCAAAATAAAAAAATAGGCTTTTCAGATAATTATATCCCATCCAAAATAGTCCTAGTTATCGGAGATAATGATAGTTGATTTTTTTTAATTTATTTGCCAGGCCGTTCAGCTCAATCAAAGGAAGTAGAGCAGTTAATTGATAGCTGTATAATGGCTTTATTAATAACCAGAAACAACCATATCCGGCGTTACGCGGGATTTAAAATAGGGCTTAATTACATTCTCTAGTATTTTCAAAACGCTTAGTCACCTGCTGTGCGAGTACAAGCTTAAATTAAAAAAAATATGCGTGATAAATGCTCACCCTAAATAAACACATCTAATCACACTTTAGACCGCTGCTCAGATTCGTAATACGTCTTTGTCTCCAAAATATCCACCCTCAACAAAATGATAGGAGTTTGGTCCATTGCCTCATATAAACAACAGTAATTTGGTCCATTTCTCCGTAAGTTTCAACCTCCAGTTGGGTCCGAAGCATGCTGTACTTTGTTCCAAAATCAAAGGCATGGCTCGGATAAATATTTTATAATTAATCAAAGGATGGATTTATGGTTTTCTTCTACTGGAGCGGTTTGTGACATTTCAAGCAGCTCTTGAAAAAAATAAACATTTGATGACTCTCTTCAAATAAAATATATATCATAATATTAAAATCAGAGAGTGTTAAAATCGGAGAGTGAAAATTAATATGTTCCGGGATTGAACATTCGATTTTTTTAGTTATAAGTAAGTTTTATTAAAATGTTATTATAAAGATTTTTGTTTATTGGGTGCAAATGTGATATGTAAAATAAATAAAAATATTTAATATATTTAAAAGAATTTTAAACGTTGAAAAATTGAAAATATTAAATTTGACATATTTATGAATTCAAACGTTATACAGGGTGTCCCATCAAGACCGCCCAAACTCTGCACAGCCAGATTTCTCGCTTGGAATACATAAAAATTGGGCAAAGAACTGTACCTCTACGACCCATAGTTTTCGAGAAAATTGAGAGAGAAAAATATGACGTCATATCCGGTGTACGAAAAAAAAAACTTTATAGGAAACATGAACATCGGTTTTTGCATATGTTTACATAGGAATATGTTCAAAATGTCCACCGCACATATCGAGGCATGCGTGCCCGCGCCGTGGAATGGCATCAAGCATGATGGAGCTCCTGCGCATTTCAGCTCTCCTATACGTAATTGGCTGGATATATAATACCCAGGCCGCTGAATTAGACGGGGGTCCGGATTTATGTCCGCCATGATCGCCAGATCTGACACCTTTGGATTTCATGCTATGGGACCATTTGAAGGAATTGGTCTATCGAGATCTAGTTACTACACAATGTGACTTGGTTTCTCGTCTTCATGCTGCGTGTACTTTTGTGGACACCACGCAGCTGCAACGTGTGCAATCAGTCATTCCATGGCGCAAGCATGCATGCCTTGATATGAGCGGTGGGCATTTTGAACATCTTCCTATGTAAACATATGAAAATACCGATGCTCATGTTTCTAATAAAGTTGCTTTTCGTACACCGGATATGACGTCATACTTTTCTCTCGCATTTTTCTCGAAAACTATGGGTCGTAGAGGTACAGTTTTTTGGCCAATTTTTATGTATTCCAAGCGAGGAATCTGGCTGTGCAGAGTTTGGACGGTCTTGTTGGGACGCCCTGTATTTACAAAAAGTATATATTGTACTGAAAAAACATGCCCTTTACTTTGTCTTGAGGATATTTTGATATACCGATAACAAAGTGTTAAACAATATATTTAATAAAAAAATACAGTTTTACACAAATGACTTTTAGTAAATTTAAAATTAGCAATACAATTAACTAAAATTAACAATTCAAATTAACATTATTTTAAATTTATATCTCAAGCTTATGTTTCTAGATCTCTTATAGTTCCAATCATTCTTGAGTCATGAAAATTTAAACATTCAACTTTTCTAGAATCCAATTTCTGAGAAAATAAAGTTTTAAAACTTTATTATACGCAGTAAGTATCAGAAAACAAAGTTCTTAATGTTTAACTTCCCAAAGTGTTATCTAAGACATTTACGAAATATATAGGGATACACAGAATTTTTCAAGTCAGCTGTTTGCTGCAGTGTAGGTTAGTTTCAGAATGCTCATACAAATATATTTTTGTTTCGATATTAGATTTATAATATTTCATAAACTTTACTTCTGATCTATAAAGTGAGACTCAAATACCAATATCTAGAGAAGAATAAAATGCGTCGTAAATTCCCTGACTTAAAAACACATTGTTTCCAGTGTCTGTTTTACGTGCGTCGCCAGATGGTTTGACGTTTCCTTCGGTAGTAATACTATCCTGCAACGTGAAGGTTTTCATTCTTTATTTTCTGCTTCGTATTCCTAATATAACTCGGGTTTTACCAATGTCCAGCTGTATCATAACCAAATGCTAAGCTAAAAATATAGTTTTAAACTACCTGAGAAATTCAAGATAGGATAAACAGTTTCCATTCCATCGTGTGGTGAAAGCAATGTTTCGTTTTCGCTTTAGTATTTTCTGTGTGCAAGACCTTCATAAACACTACGATACGTTTAAAAAAGTTCACGAGTTTTCGATTCCATTTAGTGGAACAAATTTATAAATTATTGAAATAATTATTTTTTCTTTGAATTAACATGCTGCAGTGCATTTGAATTTTCATGATTGGATAAACGAGAGATTATGTCTTCCATTCGTTCTTGGAGCGAAATACAAGGTTTTGGTTTGTAAAACAGTTTGCATACGAAATTGCTAACCGCTACCAGTAGTTATAAATTGGGGGTTGAGGGACGAATTGGTCTGCCGCAGCAGATGACCCATTGAGGAAGAGGGGTGCCTCATTAAGGAGGAGGGTTGCCTCATTAAGGAGGAGGGATGCCTCATTGAGGAGGGTTGTTTTTGGAGAGGCGCAGCACCCGATGACTCATGGCCTCACTGAGAGGGGAGGGTCTTTATACCAACTGAGGAGGCAATATTGCGAAAAAGGCCGCCATCTTGGCGGCTTTGAGGTTGAGGAGGCAACGACCATGAGTGGATGTCGCAAGAGAGTGAACTAGCTGCTAATCTGGGGAGGGAGATGACCTAGAACAGGATTGCACAATACGATAAAAGAGTGTCGTAGAGGAATACCTTCCTGCTCTCTGTCTTCTGACGTACTGATGTTTCTTATCAGTGATGACGTAGTTGAAGCGCCCCCTGGAGAAAGTTGGTGAAGTGCTGCCACCTATCGGCATTTTTCTAAATTTCCAAATGTAAAATATATTGATTTTCCACTGACTAGTCCGGGGTTCGATCTTAGAACCTGGAGTTTACGAGGCGACTGCCTTATCCACTGCGCCAGTGGGACTTAATCTGTAAATTATTATCGAGAATGCATATTCTGTGAAATTGAATGGAAGATAGTTTAATCGAATCTTTCGACGTGTTAAGAAATTTTGAATGGAGTTATGGACGAGAATTATTAAAAGGAACTATATTTTTTTAATGAAAATGATATGTATTTTGTAAAAGAGAATGGTATTTTATAAAAGGGAATTTAGATGTGATACTTAATGATTTTTCAGGGTGTTTTAATACAGTGGAATACATTATGTTAATAATTTTTTCGGAGTGTTTGGTATATAGCGATATGATTTTTATAATAAAGAAATGGTTTTAAGCGTGTTTGTTTAAAAATGAATCTAATAGTAAAATATGGTTATGAATTTTCAGTGAATACAAAAATTGTGTTAAGTGGATTTTATCTAGGGAACACGATTCAACCATTTTTAGTGCGATCTTATTGTGGTGAATTTGAACACTACGATTTTTAACATCTACAGAATACGATTCGACTGTTAACGAAATGATTTTAAGTGTGTGTATTTCAAAAAAATGAATCTAATAGTACATTATGCTTAGGAATTTTCAGCGAACACAAAAATTGTGCTAAGTGGATTTTATCTCGAGAATATGATTCGACCGTTTTAAGGGCAATCTTACTGTGATGAATTTTAACACAAAGCCTCACGACTACGTTTCGACAATTTTTTAAAATAGATTTTACGGTTGTACATTATAGGAAACATGGTTCTAGAATTTTCTAAGTAATATTCGACTTTTTTTATCTAAAGAAGATGTTTTCACGGATTGCAAATATTTGCATTGCCGATATTTCGATGAAACCAAACTTAGTTAAAGTTTTTAAGTTTGAATGACTTACAAATATTTTGTAGCTTTAGGAGATATGTGTCACACATAGCGTGAAAAATAGGGTAAAAAAAACTAGATCTCACAAAGCGACGTCTTGACCCGCTGCTGTTCAAACTTTAAATGAATGATATACGCACACATTACAATATTAGAAATGAGATCTTATCTATTATGACTCATTATTTCGATGTTAGCGAGAAGATGCCACAACATAGTTATTCTTTCTTAATTACTTATTAATGCTACCATGCTCCTTGAGCTAACTACTGCCGTACCCCACACAATGTATTCTTACCGAACAATACAATACTTGGCAGATATTTTGAAAGAGGAACTATCGAGGCCCTTTTGAACTAATCACTGCTTTACCACCCCCTTTAAACAAACCAATGCTTTGCCCCCACTCAATCTATTCTTACCAAAGAATGCAATACTTGGCAGATATTTTCAAAATGCAAACTATCGAGACCCCTACTAGCTAACCACTGCTTTGCCCCAACGCAATATATTCTTACCAAAGAATGAAATACTTGGTACATATTTTTAAAAATGCAAACTGCCGACACCACTACAAGCTAACTACAGTCTTTGTGCACACAATCTATTCTTACCAAAAAATGCAATATTTGGCAGATCTTTTAAAACTACAAACTGTCGAGACCCTTACTAGCTAACTACTGCTTTGCCCCAACGCAATCTATTCCTACCAAAGAATGAAATACATGGTAGACATTTTAAAAAATGCGAACTGACAGCATCCCCACAACCTAATCACTGCTTCACTCCAGACAATCTATTCTTAACAAAGAACTCAATAATAGGCAGATTTTTACTTTCCTTATATACATAATGTATAAGGAAAGTATTGTGACGGGGTCGAAAATTCGAATTCGAGTTTTCGACGGGAGAGCACGTTTCAAGCATCCCTGATCACGAATCAAACATTTTTGAAGTGATGTGTGTGTGTGTGTCTGTGTGTGTGTGTGTGTGTGTGTGTAAAAGTATGTCTGTGTGTGTGTGAAAGTATGTGTGTGAGTGTGTGCCAGTGGGTCTGTGGAGACGATAACTGACGAACGAATGGACCGATTTGAACCAAATTTGGTACAAAAATCACAATCTGTATACACTGGGAGCTTATTGTTTTTATACGCAATCGAATGTTCAGAACCACCCTAAATTTTCGAATGAAATTTTGAAAAAATTGTCAAAAAATCAAAACCAATAATAAAGTTACGCAAATTGACATTTCTTATGTAATTTTTCATTAGAAAACGATTGACATAAATTTTAGAACGCTAACATGAATCGTTCTCGAGATATTGCGCATTTTTCAAAAAAATTATCAAAAAGTCATATAAAATAGAAAAAAAAATATTTCCTATTGAGAAACATATTCACTTTTCATATATAATATCATGCGATAAATCGGGTGACATCATTCTCGTGGATCTAGCTCGTTTCATTCATGAAAAAAGATACTTTGAGTAATACTTTTGCATTTGAACGCCAATTTATCTGCTGTATGAATAACTTATTTCTTCGCCCATAACGCTTGGCGAGATTTTGGCGACGAAATTGGCGGAATGTCGCCAACTTGGCGATTTTTTAAATGTTGCCAAATTAACGAAAATCTCGCCAAATGGATAAAAATGACGATAAATCAATGAAAATGACGACTAATTGTCGAAAATTCAATATCTTAGAATATTAGTATCTACTAGAAGAATATTAGTATCTAGTAGAAGAATATTAGTATCTACTAGAAGAAAAACTTATTTATTTTACTGTAAAAGTAGTAAATTAATTTCATTATATAAGGAAAGTCATGTGTTGCCCACATCAGATTTTTTAAAATTGGAAAATGCAAAGTACTGGAAGCTCCTCGAGCTAACCATTGCCTTACCCCAATGTAGTCTATTCATACCAAAGAATAACATGCAGGGTAGATATTTTAAAAATAGGAACTATCGACACCCCTACAAACTAACCACTGAGTTGGCCCATACAATCCGTTCATAGCAAAAAAATTGATACTTAGTGGATATTTTAAAATGGGAAAACACTTACATGAGAAATAACGAGTGACATATATTTAGAATTGTACATATCGAGGCTCCACGTTCATACATACATACACTATACGAAAAATATCAAAAAATATTAAATAAACAAGAACGTGTTTTTTTCTTTCTTTTTTTGTTTAATTTCATAAAAGCGGATATTTCATGGGGCTTCAAAAATTTTAATTATAATTTTGAGAAAACATTAGAGATGTGTTTTAGGTCTGAATTCATTCAAGTGGAAATCCTGCGATTTCAAATGCATGACTGGAACCTTACATTTCCGTAGACACCACTGAAATGTGTGGATATAATACCACATATATAGTTTATAATACAAAACTCTCTCTCTCCATACACACACACAATTCAATCCATGGAATTTCACAGAAGAAGCAGTATATCAGTATATCAGATAGTAACAGAAAGTTTACGCTGGTAGAGAAAATGCAATGTCATTGTTTACACGACCCTAAATTTCATTATTTAAGTGAATGACATAATTCTTTGCGAATGCTTGGGAAACTAGAGATATGCTTTTAATGTTACATAAGCTCTAAGACTTATATATCGTTTAAAATTATAATATTTGAGCGAAATTCATCAAAAATTTAACAATACTTAGAGGATGACTATCGAATTAGAGGCATGTGCTTAATGTTGTATATATGTCTCAAGGCCTTAAATCGATATATTTTTAAAACTGACACGAATTTTAGACGAATTGAATAACACTTAGAGGTTTTTAAAGGATATACGATCGTTAACGTTGAATTTAAATGAATGAGTGACCCTCTGGGGTGACATTACATAAGTTCTAAGACTCCTTTGTCACTTAAAATTATGATATTTTAATGAAATTTGCAATAAAATGAACAATATTTAGTGGATGATTACAGAATAAGAGCTATGTTTTTAAAGTTGCAGCAATGTTTAAGGCCATTAAATCGATATATTTTTTAAAACTGTTATGAAGGAGAATAGAATATCACTTAGTGTTTTCTTTGGATATGCGATTGTTAACATTGAATTTAAATGAAAGAGTGACCCTCTGAGACAAGTACACTGCATTGTAATAACATTAAAATACGAATGATATGCAATTAACACTTTAAAAGAAACATGTAATGAGTTTTGATATCATAATACGAGACATTATTGACGTACACCTAGAAATGTCATTATTTCGCGGCTGTAGGTGCATCATAAAAATATTATGTTCTTAATGAATGACCACATTTGAATGCACATATTTAACAACACGTGGAATACGACTGGACGAAATAGAGATCTACTACAAATTTTACACTTATTACAGAATAAATCCCAACTTCGTAGATTTTTAAGAAACTAGAGTCGAATTGTCAACGATTCTTAGAGATTTCAACACCCCATTCTTTATGAATCTTCAAACTTTTAGAGAATGGAGCATAACTTAGCATTTATTTTTAATGAATAAGGGTATTTTAGAATTTTAACATTGAACATAAAGTTTATGATTTAAACTCTGCAAAGTGTAAATATCTTCCATTACGGAACTCACACTGTAGTCATTTGATATGATTCAATTAAATCTATTTCTATTTTTTTTATATTTTATTTTAAAAAGCGAGATTAGTAAATGTGTTACGGTAGAATGTATAGATACATAACCTAGGAAAACATAACATTTTTAAATAGAGCATGTTAAAAAAATGAGTTGAAGAAGTAAAAAAGGAGTTCAGTTTGAAAGATAAAAAAACCATTTAAAGACACTATTGTCCACAAAATACACATTAATCATTATTTTCTGTACATTTAAACAAATAAGTTAAAATAATTTCCTTATCGCACATTCATAGTCCTCTGATTTGAATGACATGAAAAAATTTCGATCATACCAGTAAAATACTTCTTCATCATGCAACAAAACTTTCTTTGCTATGTTATTAATGTCAAGATTTAGAAGTACTTGTTCAGGCACTCTGTCGTACATTTCTAATGGAGTGCTTTAAAGACATTCGTGGTAACTTTGATCTTCAATTTGAGCAACACAGCAAACACATTTGAAAAGTTTTCTTACATGACACATCATGCTGTCATGAATACAAGAGATTAATTGTTCGAATGAAAATTGTTTGTCACAAATAACTGATGGTAGGAAGTTTATAGTGCCATTTATTTTTAATATTTGAGCAGGAACCCACTCTATAAATATACTTTCTCGAAGTTTTGTACTAATGTTATTAACACATTTCATTAAAAATGTTATTTGATTTTTATCTAAGGCAATATGGCACTGTGTTAGACAAAATTTTGAATCATATAATTAAATGATTTTCTGTAAATGCAGTTTTCTATTGTCATTTGAACAGAACAACTCATTGCGAATGACGAAAGAGGTATCCACATATAGAATATTGAACGACTACAATTTCTGAGAAAATTCACTCCAAGTAGCAGGTGACAATGTAACGCCTTCACGTGTAGGCTGTTGTTCATTTCGCTTGTTAGAGAGATATTTCCATATATACACATTTAACATCCCATGCCGAAGTTTGAAATATACAGAGGCACCAGAACCTAAATACCTACGATGTAGCGCATCTTGCACAGAATCTGAAGAAGTAAATTCAGTCGAAACAGATTCCGTTGTGGGGGATAACACTCCACTGTGTGTTAGAGCCCGAGTCTTGAGTTGAATTTCCGACCTCGGTGAGAACTTATGAATTGACAATAGTAGATGTTTCTGCTGGGGCCATGGAAAACATAAGATAGGTGTCTAACCAATCCACCGTAAATTTTTGTGAGGGTGAATTAATCACATCTGAGACAATATCCACAGATTTTTTTCATCTATGGCTGGAACCGACAACTCCTCACTATTCCCACTAGAAATTAACTATTCGAGTGATGGCACACTTTGAATTTCAGACATTAATTGTAGATAGTAACATCCAACTACCATATTCTCAGTATAAGATTTATTTTAAAATACTAAGATCTTAAAATGCTATAAATTTGTCGCAGCGATGAACGAACGGAACCTATTCACGCAACGTCCAAGGTTGAAATGTTTTATCGGGCTACGTCATAAGAATAATAACGTGACCTAAATCGAGTGTCGTGTGCAAACAGTTTACATAAGATAAGATATGAAGTGGTTAGAACTTGTATTATTCAATGAATCGTGCTATCGATTGTGCTAAACGCAATTGTTATCTACATGGGAGAATTTCTACGTTATTTTATTCATCTTCCCAATCAAAAAGTAAAAATATGTGCCAAACTTAGTTAAAGTTCCTAATGGTAAATCACATTAACATTAAATACTTAAAATTTTGTATATTTTTATAACTTTAGTAGATATGTATCGCGTCAAAAACATGAAAATAACTTACAGTATGAGGTCTTCATGAGCCGACATCCAAACTAGAAATGAATAATATACACATTAATTACAACACTAAAATGAGAGCTTACCAGTTCTTATCTTATCTAAGATCTAAAATAAAATGACGGCATCGGTCCAATGTTCACAAGATGACGTCATCGGTCCATGATTCACAAGATGGCGTTATAGTCCAAAGCAGATTTTCTTTCTTAATTACTCCCCATTTTTAATTATTTATAATCAAATATTCATAATTACATTAATTTTTATTTACCAAACACTCCGAAAAAATTATTAACATAATGTACTCGACTGTATTAAAACACACTGAAAAATCATTAAGTACCGCATCTATATTCCCTTTTATGAAATACATTCCCTTTTATAAAATACCATTCCATTTTAACTTCCAACTTTTGCCAGGGGGCGCTTCAACTACGTCAGCACGGATAAGAAGTATCAGTACGTTAGTAGACAGCAAGCAGGAAGGTCGTCCTCTACGACGCTCTGTTATCGCATTGCGCAATCCTGTTCAAGGTCACTTCCCTCCCCAGATTATCAGTTAGTTCACTCTCTTGCGACATCCACTCATGGTCGTTGCCTCCTCAACCTCAAAGCCGCCAAGATGGCGACCTCTTTCGCAATATTGCCTCCTCAGTTGGTATAAAGACCCTCCCCTCTCATTGAGGCCATGAGTCATAGGGTGCTGCGCCTCTCCAAAAACAACCCTCCTCAATGAGGCACCCCTCCTCCTCAATGGGCCATCTGCTGCGGCAAACCAATTTGACCCCCAACCCCCAATGTATAACTACTGCTACTTACTACTTCTCAATAATACAAACCAGGCATATTTTCCCTGTTCTCCATTGGCCATAACTCTTTCACAATATTTCTTTTGAAACGTTCCACGTCAATCATCATCATTAACTAAAGAAGCTATAATATTATCATACATTTAATTATGCTTATATAAAAGATATTCATTTATAAAATGCCCTCTTGAAAAACCGTATTAACATTCTTTTAAGTCTTCCCAGGTCCTTCTTGTTCCCTTGGCTTTAGGCACAAGCCTAGTTGGTTTATGTGTCAAAATGGCCCTGAAATGTAAGTGTCAAATATTTGAAACGATTATGATTTACCGATGCCTATACTATGAATTGCCGGATTCATAATAAATAAGATGATTTAACATTCAGCGATAAAATTAATCCTGTATTTATAAATCAAAATATATTTGGTGCAACGACAGCATATCATATAGATCATTAAACGAGTTTAATACCCAAGCGTTAACAGAAATCAATATCTATCACAGACTTCGATATTTGCTCCGGAATTCGAAAGATAAAGTACCTAGCACACACAAACACGACTTTCTACAAAATGATATCATTTCCTGTTGTCAAACATCTTTCGTAATAAAAGAGTTCTTTGGTCCAATGCTTCAGATCACAATTGAAATGAAAAAGGAAAAAAACCCATCTGAAATGCTTTTTTTCCTACTAAAATTGTTCACTTCAGGCTGTGATTTATTGCCATATGCCGTTCTTCGTAAAGCAAGAAGAATATTGGTTGGCATGCTGTTCTCGTGAAAGAACAGTTTTAATAATTTTTCACGACACCTTGAATTATTGAGTGGCTCAGTTATATAAGTATATTTGTGACAAGGAATTCATGCATTGTGAATGTTATACTATTATTTTATCTCATTATATTTATTTATTATTTTCCATTTATTTTATTTTTCTTATTATTATAATGTTTTATATATTTTTATCCATATTATTATATTATTTTATATTTATTTTATTTTTAACATTTTACAACATAGTTGAAAAGTGTTTATGACTTTGTTCATTCTGTCTGTCCGTTAGTACGATAATTGCCGTAAAAATGATTTTATAGAAATCAAATTTTAGTATATTCAGACGGTCTGTGGAACCTATGGGAATATAAATGAATAATGTCACTTAATTAGATTTGAATTGAATTGAAATGAATTGATTGAAAATGAAATACATTAAACTCTAAGGGGCCTAATTTTTCAAACATTTTTAAAAGAAATTACAATTGAAAAATTGCTTCGAAAGTTTTATGAAATATTCAAATTATCCCACAAAATATATAAAAAAAAATTACACAAAATATATTCAGTAGTTTTTTAAATAAAAATAAAAATAATAATTTCACCCTTTATATGAAGAGATCACGGGACCATTATATGAAGAGATCAAGTGACCCACTTCAAATTAAATATGGCATCCATCTTGTGTCAAAATCGTGATTTTTAAAGTTCCCTTAAATTTTACTTATGGAGAATGTAAATACCAACAGATGTAGAATGAGTTGTATGAGAATTGCTGCATCTCTTTAACGCAAAATTATTTACCTCATGGAGTCTGCAATGTAGCTGATATGAATGAAACAGTCCTTGATTTTACATAGAGATGCTACGATTTTTTTGATGAAGTTTAAAGTATAGAGTTAAATTACTTGTGCCTCCATGGTTTTAAGTTTTTAAATAAAATAAATTACTAGAGTATTGTGATGAATAAAAGGAATGGAAAAAGTTTATGAATGAAATGCTGCTTTTATATTGATAGCCAGGCGATTTATATTTCGATGACTTCGATTGAATAAAGTTCATTTATTTTCGATGAAATTTTCAAATATAATAAATTATTGCAGTATTATGATAATTTAAAAATATTACCGATGAATGTACCGCATTTTAGAGATGTTTAAATAAAATTGCATTGAAGTTGGAAAGTGTTTCATAATCAATGCTTTATGCATTATTGATCTTTCTCGTTTTATATTATTTTGTATTATCCATTATGAGTCCAAATGAATGACAAAAGCATAATTTGAGTTTTATGCATATTATAGAGTGAAGTATTTCTTAGAAATACGGAGCTCAACATTGAAAATAGCTATTGCAATAAGGTAAATAAAATAATACAATCAAATTAAAATACAATAAATAATTATTTTATTTATATGCAAATGATATGTTATACAGTACTGTGAGACTGACAGGCTATGAATTATGCATCTTAGACTAGTGTTGTAACTTTTAACTTGTTATACACATGGAACCTGGTCTAAAAATAATGAGGAAAATCAAAAATCTCAGAATTTGGTTTGAAAAATTTATAAATCGCGGATTTTTTAATCTAATATTTTTACAGCTATAATTCGAAAATGAAATTCACACACAATTCTTTATACCACCATACACAGAAAACAATATGCTAAATATTTTTATTAATCAACTACTTTTGACATATTTTACTTTATAGTTACATCAGACGATTTTATATTATTTATTATAAGTGAATTTATTTATAGTTTTTGATTCGAATGGAGTAACAATGGTAACCGAGTTACGTTTCAAATAATGAAATCGTCTGTTGGATATTTTTTAAAATATTTTTCAAAATTGACTATTGAAAATATTTATAACTAAATGTTTTACAGCTTCAAATGTCTGAAAAATGTAGAAAACAAGGCGGCATACAGTAATAAGAACTATTGTTTTACATGCAGTTATTTCCATGTTAACAAAACTGTAAAAATATGCGTCATGTTTATGCTTAACGTTGTTTTATTATATTTAGAAAGTTTATTGTGTAAGTGTCACATTTAGCGGCCACTGGCTCTTTTGCCCACACAGAAAAAGGTTAGAAATGGCTAGAAGATATACACACAGTATTCTGCAAGAATTTTAAAATTGTTGTATACTAAGAATCACAAAATTCCTTACAGTAGTTATAACAGTAAACGAAATACTAATTTTTTTAAATTTTCTCTTTGTCTTATATTTTATCCAACTATTTATTTTATAAATATGTTTTTAATAAAATTATAATACAATATTGTAAAAATGTTTTAATAAGTATTTCAAATAAAAATTTTTGTTTAAATATGCATCTTTCGTTGCTAGTAAACTGCTTGGATTTAAACTTTTTCAGACCTTTAAAAAATACGCCATATATTTTCTCGATTTAAAAGTACATGATTTCTAGAAGAGCATTCCAAAAACACACGGTTAAAATAATAAAACACAAATCAATGAAAATGCAAGTTTAAATTCATTTATGGCATAACACAATTAGCTCATTTCTATAATGTAGTCCGGTTATGGGAAAAGCGCTGAAATTTCAAAAAGTTATTGTTTTCCCTTTCTTAATTAATAACTTCAAGATTTCTGTTCATTTTTCGTAATCTGGATTCAAAAATTTCTTTATGTAGTCTTTATCGTTTCGAAATTCAGAAATAGTTGAGTTATTTTTCAATAATTTAAATTAGAAAATCTGTGTTTACTTTTCAATAATTTAAATTTCCAAAAAAAAAATTATTTATTTAAAAATTTAAATTACGAGTGTAAATTTTAAAATCTTTGTTAATGTACATTTACAAAATATTTGTTTACTTTCAATTATTTGAATTTTTAAAATATTTTACTTATTTTTTGATAATTTATATATTATTTTAATTTAATAATTTGATTAACATTTTGAAATTTCGTTTTGCTTCTCAATAGCTGAAATTAAAAAAAAAATGTTTGCATTTGATAATCGGTATGTAGAAAACTTTTATTTACTTTTACTAATTTGAGTATTTATTATCCTGTGTTTGTTCTTTGAAAATGTTTTTCATGTATGACTTCACATAGTAATAGTGCCACATATATCATAATTAGCAGGTCTTCTTTTCATTTGACTATAGTTATTTGAGCCGTTAATTAAATAATTGAGTTCTTATTCTTAGCGTGTGTTTCAATGATTCTGTAACAAGTGATGAAGGCACATACTCCAGAAAAATTATATAAAAAAAAACATCATAGAAAACATTGGTGCGGTATATATTGAATAAAAAATAAAAATCTGACGTAGGCAGTACATAACTTTCAGTATATAATAAAACACATTTACTTTTTGCATTGTGAAAAATTATGTATAAGATCCATGGCACAATTCTTCTAAAGTTGAAATGTACGCATGGCACTTTTCCGGATGACGGCATCTAAACCTACTTCGAAGTTCCCAATTAACTTATATGTCATGCAACTCTAAATTGACAATTTTAATTATGGATAGTGTCATAAGGTAAATTGTCCTTACTCAAAATTTACTTCACCAAGACTTACCTTTGATGCCTTCACTAAGGGTGGAGCATGTAAACTCCTGGTTCTCGAGCCGGAGAGAAAAACACACAAGATATAAAATAAAAGCTCTTATTTAAATTGTGCAATTACTTTAATATTTAATTTCATATATATATAGAGAGAGAGATCTTGATTATTAATATTATTCATAAATCCTTTTAGACACATATATCTCTAACAACATTTAATTAACATATATATTTACAACACATAATTTAATTGACACATATATTTAGGACACATTAATTACTATTAGCTACCGAAAATCTGAGTAGTTCATTTAGTTTACATACACGAGCTCGTTATTGCGATAGGTTCGTACGACCTTACTGTTACTTATATGATAGGTGTTATGTATTGTGTTCCTTCCATAATCAGTATAACAGATGAAACATATCCATACCTTATGTCTGAATGTACCTTGATATTTGATGGTGCCAACACTATGCTGGATGCCTGCGTATTATATTTTAATACGCCACTATTTCACTGTGCTCATATTTAGTTCACACATCACATTTTTGCCGATCCGCGCTTCTTTGCGCGATCGCAGAAGATATTTTTGAATACTCCTAAAAAACATTAGGAGCGTCTAGGACGCTGTCGAAATTGAATCTGTTGGAAACTTCTAGCACATTCTTGAAACACCTTTTCTTTTTCACCTTGCAGTGTCATACCACCTCCCTTATGATTCGTTGTTGAGATGGAGGGGATGGACGCTGTTTATTTATGTTTGCTTTCCCATTGGTTTTCTCTGTTGCATTTACAGTGCTCATTAGTTTGCTTTGCATCCGTAATTGCAATGTCAACATGTCGTACAAGTCTCGTACGACAGATAGCAGCTGCAATGAGCAATATATTCGATATAGTAAAATATCAGAATAACTATTTTAGCAATTTGGAATCATTTTCTCTAAATTTACATAATTTTTTCAATTTTGAAGATATTTTCTCTCGAATTTGAAGACAAATTTTAGACCCAGATATTTTGCAGCGCAAGTAAAAAAGTCTTTCAACTTTTGTTACAAATCTTGGAAAGTTATTTTTTGCCATATTCGATTTTTATTTAAAATTTTAAACTGTAACTGGATTAAAAATGACGCAGATTCATATTTCCAACTTCTATAAACTACTATGTTCAATTTGTATTTCCTCTCTATTTTTAGCGTTTCTTTCTAAACTCTTTTTGCATATCTTTTTGTAATAAAAATTTTATTTTTCTTCAAGAAGTATTTGTAAAGCAATTCCAACATATCATTCTGCCAATTACATGATTTTACTCTCAGTGCGGATAAATCGAAAACCAGCTTCCAATATTTACTTTAGAATTTTTAGATAAAATACCTAGCACACACAAACATGACTATTTGTAAAATAATGTCATTTTTTGTTGCTAAACATCCTTCACACAGAATGAGTTATTGGGTACACTGCTTCAAATTGCAATTGAAATGAAATAAAGAAAAAAAGTATGTAATACTTTTTATTCTGCTATTACTGTTCACTTCTGGGCGTGATTTATTACCATGTGAGGCGTTCTTTGCAAAGTGAAAAGAATATTGTTTGACAGGCTGTTTTTGACATAGAACAGTTTTATTAATTTTTCAAGACACCATGCATCTTTGAGATGCTGTATAAGAAAGTTTCACACTTGAAAATAATTCTTTATAATATCTAAAATCCAAGAATTGACAAACGTATTTTGGATTTTGTAGTAAGATGTTTTTGAACATTTGGAATTTGAAAACTTGAATATAAAATCAAATGATAAATCTCTGTTTCTATTTCTAAAGAATACAATCACATTGAAATACAAAGAACATGGAATATTTAATACGTTACATACAAATATAATATTACAAAATACAAATGCATGTTTACATATATTATTAAAGTAATTTATTATTAATTGTCTTGGTTTTGCTTTAATATTAAAGCTGTATATGGAATTTAAAATGGAATTTTAAGTATATGCACCTCCTGATGCTTTTACAATTTGTTTGCCTATATCTGTCATCCATTGTGACGCAATTCCTTTGATTGAGTCTAATTCATACGTATTGTTGTTCCGTTTCGCCTAACAAATATATACCTTACTGGCTTCTTTTGAATCCTTAGTATTCTTAAAGTTTTGTTTAATTAGTATTAGGTATTTAACAGTATATTTTCAGTTTCATATAAGTTTCACCATCATCATATATATATATATATATATATATATATATATATATATATATATATATATATATATATATATATATATATATATATATATATATATATATATATGTATGTATATGTATATATATATAGGAAACCATTTAGAAAGTACGTAAAGAATGCTAATTATTATTTAATATAATAATTTTGTTAAATACATGGTCGTAAATTGCTCGTTTTCGTGGAACTCATTATTATTGTACATTGCGATGAGTGCCGCTATTAACTCTACAATTATTTATCTTTCGCGCGAGTTCTGTAAAAGAATTATTAATTAATATAATACAAAACTGACTGCACCATTTTAACTTTAACAATAAAACATTTATTAACAACAAAAATACTAAAATGCTTAATTACAACAATTATATTTAATTTTAATTTGTCCGGCGTAAAGAGAATATGTAAGACCAGAATTAAAATGCCTAAAATGTCTTGACGACCTGCTAAATTTGAGGAGCACATACCTTCAAGGCTGTCTTGGCTTGGCCAGCGGCAAGTACTTCGCCGATCATATTATTTGAATTAACTCGATGTATTATTCACCACACGTAATACGACGACCATATTGTACTGCTGGCTCAAACACTCGTACTTATGAAGTTCTCGCAGTCATATCTGTATTCGCCAAGTCATACGTAAATCATCTTCTCGCTATCTCGCTATACCTTAAGCGTCGTGATATACGTCTGTTTCACCATCAAGTCATCGTATTATGTCATCATGTCCAGCATATATATTCTTATCATCGTCGTTCTTATCATAGGCTCCTTCTTAAGCCATAGGTTGTGGCTCTTTGTGCCTCAGGACAGTTACTCCCCCTTTTCTCTCATTTGCCACCTTCAGAGTTACGCAACAAGCTCCTTCTCTATTGGTTAACCTTTTATCCAATGTCGTCACTTGTAATTTTCTTACGAGATCGTTCGACCCCCTCGGTATCGACACCCCTAAATTTATGGTTTTATCTGAACTTTGGGTTCACGTGCTGTAAACCTTGGCGTCATTCAGACTGGAGGTATTGTCCTATGTTTCGGACACATAAATTACTGGCATAAAACTGTCTCACCAACAAATGTGAGATCTATTTCTGGTCTCACAAAGCTCCCCGAGGACAAAGAAAAAAAAAATCACCACCAAAAAAGTTCGAAAAATGTTCGAATCACTTGCAACTCTGTAATTGGCATCTTTCACTGAAAAAAAGTTCGTCATAGAACTGCAGTTCAAACACAGTCTTGTTGTAAACACTAAAAGTTTTTTAGCACACATCATGCACTATATATCAAAGTTATGTACTCATCAAATCCATATTAGGTCAAGTTTTCAACTGAATCAAAATTAAATTTTGACTATTTTATAAGATTTTAAACATATGCACATTCACATGGCAATGTTATACCTTTGTATACAAATGCTCAGTTGATATCTGGCTACTGATACTATTTGCAAAACTACACTATTTTTTTATAAATTACACAGCATAATTATTTTCACACCTTTGCTTGTTCATAATTTACACATTTTCATTATTTATATTTTCATAACATAATACCATATACTTGCTTAACCTTTAACATCAGTACATAATTCTAAATAACACAAAAACATTTTTCTTTTAAATTCAGCCACTTAAAATATAATTTTACATCAGAACTCTTTAACTACCTTTAATATTGCAAATGGGAATGACAACACTGATTTGACATGTTCCCTTTAAATGCCTTTCTTAACACTGGACGTAACAACGAGAGACAACCCCTGGTCCGGTGACAGTTAATGGAGTGATCCTCAGAGGACCCCTTTTCTCCAAAGGGAGTTCGTAACAGGAAGTGTTCAGCAATTTCCTTCGGCCGTCGAAGTTAAAAAACGATAATGCTGATCCCTTTCGTTTCCTATTTAAAGGGTTTGCTAATGACTGATTACAAACTTGGAAAATACATCTCAACTTAACTCTCCTTAAAGAATGACCGGGCATTTTGAAGACGTGCTTCGAGGTCTGTACTCGTGGTTTGAAATGAAGGCGCTCGCTAAAGAATGGATTGAAAAACAAGTATCGTAAATTTTTATTATCCCACTCGACGTGTATATAAACGTTGACTTAATCTATATATCTTCCCATTATTTTATTATTGGTTCATTTCTTGCTAACCACTTTCTATAATAGACTGCTGCATGTGCTCTTGTAACATTATTATTGCATTTTTCAAATTTACCTCCATTTAAAATATTTTATATTAATAATCCCCTATTTAAATTTTACTTAGTTGGGTGCATTGGGTTAACCTGTATTAAATATTAATGTTATTTTTATGTGCCATCTATCACTTACTATTTGATTTGACTGCATATTATCAACTCTTTTTGTAATAACTTTACTCAATATTTTGAAAATCATTTTACTGTATTGTATTATTTAAATTTTATTTCACCTTTCCATTCCTTATTGAGATTCTCGCTTATTACAATTTGTTTTTTATTATTAACTTCCTTATGACTTGCATGAATTTAAAAAAAAAAAAAAAATTTTAAGAAATGTTTTTTGACATTTTAACATTTTTGATATTTAATTTGTTTAAATTTCTTTTTTTTTAACTCCTTGCTTAATACTTTCCTAACTTTTAAATTTTATATACAAAAATTTTCCAAAACAAACTCGGGAATTTAATTTTTGTCTCAACATGTTTTTTAAATTTATTTTCAACACTTATTTAAAATGGTTTCCGTGCATTATTTTACTTCATTATTAATTTATTTATTTATATCTTTAACATCTCATGATTTTAAACCTTTTTTATTTATTTATTTTTTTAAACGCGGATTTATTTACTAGACCGTATCTACAATATTTATCATATTTAATTATTTATTTTATATTAATCCTTATAATCTTGAATACTTGACATTTATAACCTCTCATACCGCACGATTGTTTATCATTCTATCGCACATATTATTATCTAATTATTACTTACTTTGAAATTCTAGTAACTGCGACAACACACTTTATAACATTATTATATATTATATATTATTAATTATCAACTTACTACACATGACATTTATTGCATCCAAATTTACTTTTATTTATTTACATAACATTTCTCAACCTTATTCAGAATATTTTTTCACAATTTTTGTCATATTTACAAATACCTAATCATCAATTGATATGACATTACTAGCAGAATATTTCTTTTTTTAAGTCGATTACCTTTGTATACAAATGTTCAGTTGCTATGGTATCTCATCGATAACTTTTAATTTTTATTTACATTTATTATTTTATAATATTTATTTACCTTCATTACGTATTTATTTATTCATTTCGTATTTATTTATATGCATTTCATGTGTATTTCACATTTATATTTATTTTCGTACAATTTTCCTCATCAATAATTACATTTAATTTTCATACCCTTATTTATTTATACGCACATGATTATCGTAATCTTTCCTTGTATTGTAAATCAACTACAAAAATGCTTTATTTAGCACTCAATATTCTTCAATTAGTTCCTTATTTCAACTTTATTTTACACCTTCTCTGAATTTGCACGCTGCCACATATGCCGCCGTGTTCATGCGGAGTACGATCACGTTAAACATGTGGGTCCGTAAGTCCTTCCGAGAGGTTGGTGGTAGGGGAAGGAGGGTACGGTCCCTGTGGATGCCTCCCCCACTGGGTTCCGGTCTAAATTGGGTGGCACTTCCCGGCCGTCCATACAGTTACCTTACACCTTTCTGGTAGGTCGGACGGTCTGGGTCATCAACATCAACACCTTCTCTGAATTTATTCATTTATTCACTTAAACAAAATTTTAACTAAATTTCATTTCATTTATCATGTCACTTTAGGATTAATTTAGTTATTTCATTTGGTTACATAATTTATATTATTCCTGGAACATTTATTTACCTAAGCAATTTTTAATGCATTTTTACATTTCAACATTCCTGCACGAGATATCGTGTCCTCAATTGCTTCATTGCAATGAACTTCTACATGCAAACTAACTACTCTTGTTATTGATCAAATTTTCAAACATTATTTTCAATTTCTTCAAATACATTCAAATTATCTCATTAAACACTAGTGAATGTGCATATTTACTTATTACACAATGCTCAAATCTGGTCATCACTTGCTCCTCCATTAAAATTATTCATCTCTTTATTTAAATTATTTTTATCAACCTCAGTATTATTTATTAAAATTTTCATTTAAATTTTGAATTCACACAAAAAAGTCACGGAAGCGAAATGTCGGAAAACAAATATGGTAAATGAAAAAACAAACAAAAGGATTTCGTGCGAATTCTGAAAAAGAATTATTAATTAATATAATACTAAATTGATTACACCATTTTAACTTTAACAATAAAACATTTATTAACAACATAAAATACTAACTTGCTTAATTGCAATAATTATTATTCATATTAATTGTACCTGTGTAAAGGGACCATGTGAGACCAATATCAAAATACCTAAAATGTCTTGGCGACCTGTTAAATTTGAGGAACAAAATACCTTCAACGCTGTCTTGGCTTGGCCACCGGCAGGTACTTCGCCGATCATATTACTTGAATTAACTCGAAGTATTATTCACCACACATAATACGACAATCATATTGTACTTCTGGCTCGAACACTCGAACTTATGAAGTTCACGTAGACATATCTGTATTCGCCAAGTCATACGTAAGTCATCTTCTCGCTACCTCGCTATGCCTTAAGTGTCGTGCTATACGTCTGTTTCACCATCAAATCATCGTATTATGTCATCATGTCCAACAAGTATATTCTTATCATCGTCGTTCTTATCATAGGATCGTTCTTAAGTCATAGGTTGTGGCACTTTTTTGCCTCAGGACTGTTACTCCCCCTTTTCTCTCATTTGCGGCCTTCAGGGTTACGCAACAAGCACCTTCTCCATTGGTTAACCGTTTATCCAATGTTGCAACTTGTAATTTTCTTACGAGATCGCTCGACCCCCCTCGGTCTTGACACCCCTAAATTTATGGTTTTATCTGACCTTGCATAAAACTATCTCACCAACAAATGTGAGGTTCTGGTGTCTCAATATAATTGAAGAATTTTAATTTATTTGTGTACTATATACTAGAGATGGATCATTTAATGGAATTGTTCTGTAAAGCAAAAATGAAAATAAAATGGTCTGAATTGAATATTTGATATTAAAAATGACTATATGTTAAGCTGGTGAAAATGATATATAGAACATTATATATAAAACAGGTACTAATTGGTGTAAAATACACCTTTTCCCCTGTTCCATATATAAGTTAAGGAATTTAAAAATAATTGCATATGGTAAAGATTGATGAATATTCCCTTAACTGCACCCTTAGAATAAATGTTCTTGTGTTATAAATCATATTTGTAATACAGGTACTTAAGGTACATATCCCCTTGTTCCCTGCATAAACATACATGGTGTAAATGTATGAATAGTGTATAAGATGAAAAGTATCAAGACAGAAAAATTATTTGCACGTAGAACTAGGCCTTTCTGACTCCCAAATTTTTTTTGAAAATGAATACATTGAAAAAAGTGAAAAACATTTCTGAAACCATGTACGTTATCAAGGGTCATACCTGATTCGTTAATGCTGATTCTACGTTTCTGTGTGCATTAGTGTAAATTGTATTACATAAATAATGATACATGGTCCGACGTAGCAGAACTTAGAAAATGAATCAGATATAAATATAAAAATTATCAAATAAAATATGCAAATATACAAGCGTATTACTTTGTATTCATATGAGAATACAATGTAATGAGTAAAAAGAAAAATAATAATAATAATAATAATAATAATAAAATAACATAAATTGAGCTACCCTATGTGCTGCTGACATTAGAGAGTAATTGATACTGACTAAGATTTTTCCAATTCAAAACAGGTTACAGTTAAGTAAATGGACTTAGTGTGCAAATGTTGGAAGTGAGAAATGGAGATTATAATTTGTTTAAAATGTTTTGGATTATTCAAAAATGGTTGAGATTGACCGACCAGTATGTTACTGTAATTGGAGCAAGGCTTTGAATTTGAATTTAAATTGTATTTTTTTAATAAATGAAAAAATAAGGTTTGGCGGATATGCATTTTGTACAGTGGTGTTTATGAATTTAATAAGATGTTCTTTGTAGTAACATGGTGCACTTTATATATATATATATATATATATATATATATATATATATATATATATTTATATATATATATATATATATATATATATATATATATATATATATATATATATATATATATATATATATATATATATATATATATATAATCAAATGCGGTAATTCGAGTGATACAAAGCGGGTTTTTTTTTTCAATTCAAAGAGAGATTCCTTTTTATGCAGCCGTTCCTATTACGTAAATATAGGTTTGCCATATATTAAATTTCCGAGCAGTGTTGCTAGGTTTGAAAATTTCGTAACGACTTGGAGTTTTTCGAATTTACTAGAACACTATCGAAATAAAGAATATTCTGGGAATTACGAGCCCCTTCTTCCAAGTTTCTACGGAAAGTATAAAAAGAGTCATTTCTTAGTTGCAGATAGTCATACTAAGTATAGTGAATTGTGAAATATGTTAACGTTCTGAGACGACACCCTACTCTGAATATAGATTAATTCAATAAATAACATTGTGCTATTAAATAATGTTTCTTTCATTTTACATTTATTGTAAAATCTCGTACCTCGAATAATATAAGTTTCCGTAGATTTTTCGTAATTCGCACATTTATTACGCTTATCATTTTAATATGTGGCTTTTTACTTTCCTTATATACATAGTGTATAAGGAAAGTATTGTGACGGGGTCGAAAATTCGAATTCGAGTTTTCGACGGGAGAGCACGTTTCAAGCATCCCTGATCACGAATCAAACATTTTTGAAGTGATGTCTGTGTGTGTGTGTGTGTGTGTGAAAGTATGTGTGTGTGTGTGTGTGTCAGTGAGTCTGTGGAGACGATAACTGACGAACGAATGGACCGATTCGAACCAAATTTGGCTCAAAAATCAGAATCCGTAAACACTGGAAGCCTATTGTTTTTATACGTAATCGAATGTTCAGAACCCCCTAAATTTTCGAATTAAATTTTGAAAAAATCGTCAAAAAATCAAAACCGCTAATAAAGTTACGCAAATAGACATTTCTTATGTAATTTTTCATTAGAAACGATTGGCATAAATTTTAGAAGGCTAACATGAACCGTTCTCGAGATATTGTATATTTTTCAAAAAAATTATGAAAAAGTCACATAAAAAAAAAATTCCTATTGAGAAACATGTTCACTTTTCATATGTAATACCATGCGATAAATTGAGTGACATCATTCTCGTGGATCTAGCTCGTTCCATTCATGAAAAAATATACTTTGAATAATACTTTTGTATTTGAACGCCAATAATCATTTACCTGCTGTAAGAATAACCTTTTTCTTAGTGCATAACGCTTGGCGAGATTTTGGCGACGAATTTGGCGGAATGTCGCCAACTTGGCGACTTTTTTTAAATGTTGCCAAATTAATGAAAATCTCGCCAAATGGATAAAAATGGTGCTAAATCAATGAAAATGACGACTAATTGTCGAAAATTCAATATCTTGGAAAGAATATTAGTATCTACTATAAGAAACACCTATTTTTTACTGTAAAAGTAGTAAATTCATTACATTATATAAGGAAAGTCATATGTTGCCCACATCAGATTTTTATTAAAGGGTTGATAGCGTGTGCATCTGTTGCTTTCATGCATTCATTTATCTTCGTTCCCAAACTTTCAAAACCCGCCAATATGTGCCATGTTGGCGAAATTTTGCCTATGTCAATCGACAGGAACCCTCGATTAATAACAATTGGTATCTGTAAAGGATGTCTTTTATCGACGATTCATTCAACTCAAGAAAAGGCATATCAGGTATTTGTAAAAATTACAGTACATAGCACTGCTGCTTATGAGGAAGTAACCTATAAGTCCTCATTGTTGAAAGCAGTCACCTAAGTGACATTTGACTGTTTTCTTCGACAAAGTTTTGTAAGTTATTTGTAGCCATGTGGCATTGCTGAATAGGCTTTATGATTTAGTCGAATAATCTCTAAAACCCAAACCATGTTTAAAATAATTTTAAACAAGTTGATACTGACTCGGAAGTTTCAACATTTTAATACCATGGATTGATCCCACCGCTGTGTCCACTGAACTGTACCTATAAACATATTTTTGCATTTTAAAAATGAATATTGAAATTTAATTAATACATTATTTTTTTCAGCCTTTAAGGTGTCTTTATATTTGAAAATGTATTTTCCATTGAAACATTTTTCCATTGAAACATTTTTCCATTGAAAATGTATTTTCCATTGAAAAGCAGGCGAATTTCACAGGTTTAAAAATGCAAAATATAAACATGCGACTGAAATCGAAATATAAAATCAAGTGATGGAATAAAAGCTTTAGTGAAAATGATCTAAATATATATATTTTTTCACTTATGATATTTTAAATGTATTTGTCAATGAAACACAATTTTAACACCAAGTAAGGTGCGCTAATTTAAAATGTAAAAGTACTAAGAAGGGCATGATTTAAAAATTCACTAGCACGTATAAAATAGCAAGAAATAACCATAATTGAAGCAATTATATGATTGTTGGTGTCTAGCGATAATCTCAAAACGTATGTAATGTTAGAGATTTTTTATTTTAATATTTTCGTGATAATGGCTAACAGATATACAAGTATAATTATAGCATTTTCTTACGCAATATATATGTATGTAATCAGTATCTTAGGATTTTATGCTGATTAAGAAGAAATATTTTTCTTGTCACTTAACTTTCAAGTATTACCACTTACAAACATCCCTATAAAATGTATTACATAATTTTACATTTTCTATGAAATGCAGAAAATTTCGAATTTTCTATAGAACGTGGATTTGCTAATAAGACGAATAACTGGAAGACAGCGTAAAATACTGCGCAAATAAATTGTAGAATGCGTACATGATCGCTTAAAAGTACGTGATTGTTTTTCTTCATCAGGGCAAGAAGGTCAAATAGAATTAAACCCTGTGCTGGCTGCTTAAATAATCAGATATGAATGAATGATATGAAGGTGGGTGGCTCCAGAAGAGCCCAGCACATCGACCAGAGGTCTATTGTACTACCCCAAAAGAAAAAGATCTCTAAAAAAAGAGACCAGTAGCCAATGCGAAAATAAGCAAGCCCTTGACAGGTATGTCGTTCAGCTAGCTCCCAGGGTTCAATCACATGACGACCAATGTTTTCGAATCAAATAATCAGATATACATAGCAGTGGTGCCATCTACTGAGAGTAAGAAAAGAAAAAGTATAAAACCAGAAAAATCAATACAAAAACCAGAATGAAAAAGGTAGAAAATATTCACGCAAAAGTAAAAAGCAGTTGAAAACAAACATTTGCATCTCAATTTTTGTTAAGGATGCATATTTTTTTACCTGTTAATTTGGCCAGAAGAAGGGGCTTTATAACGCCCTCGAAACGGTTGTAGTCACCTAACTAACATATGGTTGCTTTTTACAAGAATGTTGTATAAGTTCTTGCCTTACAAGCGAGAACGGTTCATGCTAGCGTTTAAAAGTATGTCAATCGTTTTGTAAGGAAAAATTACATAAGCAGTGTCTATTTGTGTAACTTTATTAAAGGTTTTGCTTTTTTGATGATTTTTTCAAAATTTCACTCGCAAATTTAGGGGGTTCTGAACATTCGATTACGTTTAAAGGCAATAGACTTCCAGTATTCACGGATTGTGATTTTTGTACCAAATTTCATTCGAATCGCTCCATTCGTTCGTTAGATATCGTTTCCACAGACTCTAACACACACACAGAGACACAGACATCACTTCAAAAATGTTTGATTCGTGATCAGGGATGCTTGAAACGTGGTCTGCCGTCAAAAACTCAAATTCGAATTTTCAACCCCTTCACAATACTTCCCTTATATATTATGTATATAAGAAAATTAAAAATATAATTATCTGGTTAATGATTGTCTTAACATCACATTTTCCTACCAGTCATAGCTTGACCAATATTAGCTATTTTTTTTTACATTTATATTCGCCTATTTTCGCATTTTGTTCTATTTGGGTATTTAATTTTGCCTTTTTATTCTGATTTTTAAGTTTTTTCTGGTTTTATTCAATTATTTTCCAGACCTCTGGCCTACTAGCAACACTGCTGAGTATATCTCCACTTATTAAAGAAAATACTTCTTTCCCATAGTTTAGTCCATTTGATAGGTACATCTTGACCTACTATACTGATGAAGAAAATCCCTTAAATGTTTTCGAAACACTCATATGCATTCTATAATTTTTTGGCTATTTTTACGCTGTGTTTTAATTATTTACTCCTTCTTTTGTTTCGCAGCGTGAAGATAGTGAAAACTCCTGGCATCCTACAATTCCATACTTTTCTTGTTGTTAAAAACATTATATAAAAGAATTATTTGGTCCACTGCTTTAAATCGCAATTAAATTGAAAATAAACAACATCCAAAATGCTCTTTATTTTGTTATAACACATTTCACTTCAAGACGAGATTTATTGCCTTGTGACGTTCTTCATAAAGTAAAAAGAACATTCTTTGACATGTTCCTCTTGTGAATGTACATTTTTATTAATTTTTCACACTGGTGTATATTATTGACTGTAGCATTTGTTTACCGATATATTTATCTTTGACATACACAATTGTGATATATAAAACGCAAAGAGAAAGTAAATGATCGATTTGCAGTTCTTTTCAAGTAATGTTTCCTATTTTTTGCTTCTCGAAACTAAGTGATTTTAAATATTAAAATAACTATTAAGTGAAAACTGACGTATTATTTTTCAATTAATGTTTTATCAAAATTATATTGATAATTCGAAATAAATAATTGTACCTTTTTATACATGCAATGTGGGGTGTTATACACTGCCTTTCAAAAGTTAAGCACTATGTAAATTCTCAAACAGCGAACTAATCCGTCTATTCTATTGGGTAAAACTTATTGTTGCCGTTGATGAGTATATGCAATTATCAACTGATATGTCCAATAGAGACTCCTGAAACAGGATGGAAATTAAACGCTGGTTGAAAAACGACCGGTTTCACATAAGAGTTTCAATGCTGAAAGAAAATGCTTAGAATATTGTTAGAGCTTATTTTGGATTAGATTAGCTTTGCTGCGACATACAGGATGGGGGAGGGAATTTTCTCCATTCCAGCATAGTTAATTCCATGCCTACACGTTGCTTACATTTTCTGCTAGAGATTACACAGAAGAACAAACAGACAGATATTTTAAATTTTTAACATAGATTTTGCACAATTTCCCATAGATTAGTCCATTTGATAGGTACTTCTTGAATTACTTGTACTGATAAAGAAAACACATCAAATTTTTTGAAACACCCATATGCATTCTACAATTTTTTTGATATTTTTACGCTGTGTTTTAATTATTTACTCCATTTTTTGTTTCACAGGGTGAAGATAGTGAACCTTACACACAAAATTCTGGAATCCTACAATTCGATACTTTTCTTGTGGTCAAAATATTATGCAATAAAAAAGTTCTTTGGTCCACTGCTTCAAATCGTAATTAAAATGAAAAGAAACAGCATCTGAAATGCTCTTTATTTTGTTAAAACTCTTCACTTCAAAGCGAGATTTATTGCCTTGTGCCGTTATTCCTAAAGTAAAAAGAACACTGTTTGACATGTTCCTCTTGTGAAAGTACATTTTTAATTATTTTTCACACTGGTGTACATTATTGACTGTAACATTTGTTTATGGCTATATTTGTCTTTGACATACACAGTTGTGATATATAAAACACAAAAAGAAAATGAATGATCGATTTGCAGTTCTTTTCAAGTAACAATTCCTACTTTTTGCTTCTCGAAACTGAGTAAATGCAGTGTTATTTTAAATATTAAAATAACTATTATGTCAAAACTGACATTAGTTTTATTTTTCAATTAATGTTGTATCAAAATTATATTGATAATTCGAAATAACTAATTGTACCTTTTTTATATGCAACGTGACATGTTATAGACTGTTTTTCAAGAGTTAAGCATTCCTTGTAAATTCTCAAACAGCGAACTAATCCGTCTATTCTATTGAATAAAACTTACTGTTGTCGTTAATGGGTATATGCAAATATCAACTGATATGTCCTATAGAGTCTCCTTGAACAATATGAGCATTATACTTTGGGTGAAAAATGACTGGTTTCTCAGACTTTCAATGCTGAAAGAAAATGCTTAGAATATTATTAGAACTTATTTTGGATTAGATTAACTTTGTTACGACACACAGAATGGGGGCCGGTCGTCCAATTAGTTGCTCTAAGTCCTCTGGATGAGTCGGACGGCCTGGGGTTTCCACACAGAATGGGGGGTTCCCGACCGTCCAAATGGTTGCTCAAGTCTTCGTATGAGTCGGACGGTCTGGTTCTTTAACACAGAATGAGGGGGGGGGGGTTACCTCTCGGCCACTGAGACTGCTGCTACAAAGCCTTTGGGTTCGTCGATTTGTCTGGGTTTACACCACAGAATGGGGTTGGAATTTTTCTACATTCCTCATAGCAAATTCCATGTCAGCACGTTATTTACATTTTCTGCTACATATGACACAGATGAACAAACAGATAGACATTTTAAATTTTTTTCATAAAATTTGTACGATTTCCAAAGATCATTTATAAAATCATCCAATAAATCAACCAGAAAACATTTCAGATTAACAAAATGTTTTTTTTTTCAATAGATGCGTTAAACGTACTTTATTTCGAAAATGGCCACAGAGTCTTGCCCCCGTAATTACTGATTCAGTACCCGCGGTTTCAGTTACAACATCGAGAAAAATTGGGAAATTAAAGAAATCCATTAGTTTTACACTAAAAGTGAGTCTGCAGTCATTTATCAGAATGATGGGCATACTTTTATAAGAATATTTTTTTTTTGTTTCAGGTTATATTTTTTTGTTCTAGGTTACATACGTATGTAGAATATATATTATAGGATATGTAACAATACTTCATTTTTTCATTGCTCATGCAGCGCTTTGATGGAAATGAATGATTTTTTTTTTCTCGGTTACCCCTTGAAACTGAATATGATAATATGCAATACAAGTGTACTGTATATTATCATACTTGTACTGCATATATATATGACACTTGTACTGTATATGAATTGCATTTTTTCCCATTGCTCTATCATCTCTTAAGGATTAGGCTCCCTTACATTCATTCGTATGAGAGGGAGATAAAATAAATGTACATTATAAATACACATTGGGTGGTAAAATATACACTTTATTATTATTTTATTTAATATTGGTAACGTTTAATTGTGCGCAATTTATCGATTAAACATTACCGCATTTGTGTATGTTGCACTAATACCACGTTATGAATGTAACGTTCAATATTATCCGTGGTTTAACGTAAGCACGACAAGCCTTTCAACGTATTTCCCGTGGATGCGATGGTATTACTGTATCTAGGAAATACAAATATGACGTTCTAAAACATTTTCTGTTGCCAAACACACTTTCATAACACATAAGTTCTTTGTTCGACTACTTCAAATGACAATTGAAATAAAAAGAAAAGAATATGTTGTTATACTCTTTATCCTGCTGGAATGCATTTTCTCTTTTTTGGAGCATGATTTATTGCCATAAGTCGTTTTTTCAAAAATTGAGAAAAACATTATTTGACATTCCGTTCTTGTGAAAGGACACGTTTATAAATTTTAGTGACACTTGTAACAATGAGTAGAACATTTGTTTACGCAACTTTTTGTCTTCAGAATAATTACTTCTGACGGACGACAAAAGAGGGAAATAGCAAATGTTGAATGTCATAATTGTAAAAGTTAATGATTGCAATGTTCCATTAGACTAGGTTTGGGTATGAATATGCTGATATGAAGGGGGTGCATTTTGTGAAGAACTTCGGGAGGACATTTGCAGTATATTTACTTCGAAAGGTATGTAACCCTAGAAATATAATGATGTGATAGCATCCATTACTTTCGATTACATAAACCAATGGATTAAAAAAAATTGGCTGCTGCCACAAATGCAGTAACCGGTACCTGGAAATCAGTTTAGGTCATGTTATAGCTCCTGGTGACCAAATTGTCTTTAACTGGAGTGAGAACTACAAAATATTATCTGCAAGGAAAAGTGTTAAACTGTGAAACTGAATCAGGCATCATTGTTTAAATATACTTTCAGGACTAAAATATGCTTTCGTCCTCGTTTTATTGCTCCCTAATAAATCATGATATCAGTAATGCAAGTTTTTGGAGTAGAAGAATATATTATCAATGTTCGTACAAAATTAGACAACATGTTCAAACAGATGGTTTTAAGGACTATCTGGTAAGTTTTAAAAATCAAAAGCGTGTTAGAATCATGTGGTCTGTCATCTATAGCGTCTGAATTGACTGGGAGAGCATGCAGCCAATGTTGAAAAATTACATGAACACCTGGGTCGTTATTAATTTTTTGATTAACAGCTGTCATCTATGGCACCAGTCCGTTGAATTATTTATAGTATCTATATTTTATTAATTCCTGAAACAATGCATTTTGAAGATGGAATTGATTTTTAAATTCAGATAATGTGGAAACCACACAGAATGTGAACTTAATGCGTTCATAAGACAAAAATACATTTTCCCATTGTCTTGAAAAAGTTATTTCATCATCATCATCATCATCATCAATGGCGCGACAGTCGTCAGTGAGCCTTGGCATTCCCTAGAAGATTTTCCAAGCTACCAACTTTGGAGCAATGTTTCTCCAATTTTTAATGCTTAACATCTCAAGGTTCTTGTCCATACAATCGATTCATCTCAACTTCGGTCGTCCTTTAAGTATTTTCCCGATTGGTATGGGCTTAAAACTGTTCTTTGTAATCATGTTGTTCTCCAATCTTTACAAATGACTTGTCCATTGCATTTTGTTAATTTTAATGCCTTTGAGTATGGCAAAATCTTCGAACTGTTTTGCTAAAAGATTCAAAGGTATTTTTCTTCATGATCTTGAATTCAAATATTTCGTGAAAACAATACTTTCTCTATATAGAAAGAAATGAATGAAAATTTTTTAAATATCCTGGAATTTGTTTCAAGTTGGTGAAATTGTTCAACTTAAATTTAGTTTAAGAATGCTCGAAACGATCTATTTCTAAGTGTTTCTCTTAAATGAGCAATCATTTTCTAAGAGCCAAATCTTCTAAGCGACATTTTGATCGATTTGGTATTTGCCATCGAAGCAATTTTTTCGATTGCACTTTTCTAAGCGATAGCAAATATTGTTGAATGATGAAAAATCAATGAAATTAATTGTGTTTTGTTAGGGGAAGTTACTGTACTGCTGTTTTAGCAGTTTCCGTCTGACAGTCCGACGGATCCACTTCGCGACGAATGTGGTGAATTTTTTAAATGTCGCAAAAATGATCGAAATATCACCAAATTCCTTAAAATGCCTCTAAATTGGAGACTTGATGCCAAACTAATGAAAATAACCCTAAATGTTAAGAACTCAAGATTTTTAATACAATCGTTTTAAATCGTTTAAAACAAAAATCGTTTTTAATGTAAGAATTCCCTTTTTTTTGTAATTTAAAGAGACGCTGAGCATATAAAACAGTTGTATTCGTACTGATAACCAGTGTTAATTAATTAAAATTCCGAAATTGAATATAGACCGAAAATGATTATGTTTACCCTTAAATGTAAAGGGTGATTCAAAACAGTATCTGCCCTTTTACTCATGTAAGTTTCACGTCTACCGTGTAGTCCTCAATACACATATATTTTTTATGAAACTTGATTCTGTGAATATTTACAATTGTATAATCACTACATGAAACTGGCAGTTTGAATTTTATTTTACATATGAAATACTTTTAAAAAGTATGCATTAACACACATTAGCTGATTGCATAAAATTGATCATGTCAAAATATTGATCTTGCCAGCAACCTTGTTTTTATATATATTAAAATAATTTAGAATTTTAAGGAATTCCACTTAAGTTAAAATTTTATGGACTGTGTAGTATTTTCAAGTCAACTGATTGCATAAAATTATCGTTTAGAAATAACCTGTTGCCAGCTTATTTTTTCAAATATTTAATAATTAAAATATAATTTTTTAAACAGCAAATTGGTGGATGCTTATCAAAACACATTTTGTCAACGTTATTCTGATTATCATACAAATAGATGTAAAAATATGTTATATGAAACTATGAAATATATATATGTCAGGTATTACGTTTCACGAAACAAGTTTTAAACTTGTGGATGAATATTATGTAAATACCAAGATTCTAATTAAGTTAAGATTCTACTATTGTAAAGAGCAATCTCTTGAAACTCCATAGTACTTCCAAGTAAGCTGATTTCATAAAATGCAACTTGTTGCCAGCTTGTTCAAAATAACTTGTTCAAGGTTATTTTGTAACTTACTTGTAACTTATTTAATTTATTATTAATATTATTTATTAATTTATTATTGTAACTAATACTTACTTATTCAAAGTTACTTGTAACTTCTTCAAAGTAACTTGTTGCCAGCTTATTTTTTAAATATTCAATGATTAAATTAGATTATTTAAAATATTTTAAACAACAAATTAACGGATGCTCATGGAAATACACAGTCTGTTAGTTTTATGTTGATTGTCTTACAAATATATGTAAAAAAATATATTACCCTTGATCCTATACTTCAGGTGTTATATTTCCCGAAACAATCCTTAAACTAGTGATTGTAGAATAAATAAATATATACATTCTACTTATGTAAAGAGCGAGCCTTTGGAGCTCCGTATTATTTCCAACTTAATGCATAATCTGCACAATTTACAACTACATATATTATAGTGACAAGTTGTAGCTCCATTTCCTTTTCGAATCCATGTTAGGACTTCACACTAGTAAACACCGGTATTAAACTGCAACCGTTGAAATCCTATAATATCCTAAGTTGGGCATTCTCACGAAGTAATTAAGTTGGTTCCCCGTAATAACATTCTCGCGAAAGCTACTTAGCTCGTAAAGGACACAACTATGTTATATTTAGATTCTGGTACGTTTGAATTATCAGTAAAATTTTAAATGAACATTTTTCAGCGTAATTATTACATGGCGCGTATTACCCATTATGATAAATAAGTTACATATTTTTTTTTATAAAACTAATAATGAAAAAATTAGTTTTTCAGGAAAATCTTAACAAAATTAAAAGAACATTACTTGAAAATATATTGTTTTACAAAACTCAGAAAACAACAAAATCAGATATTGCTAGAAAATATGTGATGTACCAAACACATGACTGTCATTATTAAATTAAGGAATTATGATATCTTAGGAAATATTTGTATAAATTGAAGTTTTATTGTAATTAGATCTTGCTGAAAAATAATATGGTTGTTGTAACGATGAAAGCAAGTATAACAAAAGGTAATCACTTCGCTTGATTGTTTGTACGGGGTTCACTGTGATAAAGCAAATTGCTAATCACTAGACAGTTAGTATTTAACATGCCAGTGCTACCTTTTAGCATGAAAGTACTACTATTCCTAAGTTGTTATTTAACAGCTAATGATAAGTACTACATAAGGGGCTCATATATTTTTTTCTCATAGGATAGAATATAGTATATAGAAATTATTGTTTTCAAGAGAAATTTCGATTTCCTGATTTTGATGCCAATATAAGAATAATTTAAGAGATCCGGAATGCGTTTTGATTATTTTAGATTGATGCCTGTCTGACTGCCTGTCTGTCGGTAGTCTGTCCGTGGTCGATTTCTAGAGCGCACGATAGCTGCCAAAAATAGTAATGGATTTTCACGTAACTGTGTGTCATGCATTATTATTAAACAATCTAGAGCTAAATAGAATTATTAGAAATTTGAGCAAAAAATTCGAAATATATTCGAAATTTTATATTTTATTAATATAGTAGCATAGCACACAATTTGACATAATTATGCTTGAAAGAAGTTGTAGTTCAATGATAGAGAAACTTAACAATTTCTCGACTTAGCAGCCGCGATGCAACTTTTGTATTCGTGACATCATTATCGCCCCTGGGAGGAAGTACCCCTCCCCACAGGAAGTGCATTGTCGAACATGGTATTAATGGAACTAGGACAATTGAAGATGATGGCTTTGATTAAAACCATGATAGACAAACAATACGCATAGAAAGCAATAAGATAATAACACTAGTAGCAATCTAATATTGGCAGCCAATATTTGAAATATTGGACCAATATGACAAAGTGGACATTTTGACGGAATTAAACCAATATAGGTTAAAAATATTGAGACAATATTGAAGCTATATTACGCCAATATTGGCGTTTAATTGGAAATATTTACACTGTAACAGCAATATTGGCGTAATATTGTAATAAAAAACATCTGATGTGCAGCACAATACTTTCCTTATATGATGCAATGAATTTACTCCTTTTACAGTAAAAAATAATGTATAAGATTCACAATGCTGTGTTGAATTGTACATTTGGAGGTTTTCGGAATGACAACATGTGAAATTATTTCAAATACACTTATATTTCCCGCAACACTAAATAATCAATTATCAATATTGATAGCATTCTCAATAAGAGATAAAGTCCAAATATTAAAATATTAATACTCCAATTATACGTCATTTTTATTCATTTAGCGTCATTTTTTCAATTTTGACGATATTTTAAATACGAGCGAAATATCGGCATGTTGGCCATGCTTTCCTAGATTATTCACCGAGTTCGCCAAATGTATCATCAAGTGTTACAGACAAATGGAGAGAAAAGCATTTCTTATATACTAGGAGGTGTTCCCGTCATATGACGGAAATCAGAATTTGCGAATTATTACCTCCCATTTGGGGTCATTTTTCTCAATTTGACCACATGTTTGTCACTTTAGCAACATATAAAATAGTCGCCAAGTTGGCGACGACCGGCAATTTTTCGCTAAGCGTTATGGACGGACCGAGAAATGGATTATTCTTTTAGTCTAATCTCGTGTTCTTTTCAATATATTGAACTTTTATCAATTTCTCGTCATTTCATTGCTTTAGCGCCGGTTTCATCAATTTGGCGATTTCTTCAATTGGAAACATTTTCGTCAAATTGGCAACATTTAAAAAGTCAGCAAGTTGGAAACATTTCCGCAAATTCGTCACCAAAATTGTACCAAACGTTGCAGATGGAAAAATATTTTTCATAGTAGATTCCTATATTCTTTCCAAGATATTGCATTTTTATCAGACGTCATTTTCATTGATTTAGTGCCATTTTAACAATTTGGCGAAATTCTCGTTAATTTGGCAACATTTAGAAAATTCGCCGAGTTGTCGACATTCTACATAATTCGTCGTCAAAATCCCGCCCAGCGTTATGGATGGGACATAAGTTACTCTTACAGCAGATAAATGACTATTGGCTTTCAAATAAAACGTTTTATCCTTAAGTATATTTTCTCATAAATTGAACGAGCTAGATCTACGAGAATAATATCACCAAATTTATCGCTTGATATCCCATATGAAAAGTGAACATATTTTACAAAAATTAGTATTCATTTTATATTTTATTTGATTTTGATAAATCTATTTGAAAAATATGCAATGTCTCGAGAATGGTTCATGCCAGTGTTCAAAAGTTTAAGTCAATCGTTTTCTAATGAAAATTTACTTAAGCAATGACTACTTGCATAGTTTTATTAAAGGTTTTGTTTTTTGATGACTTTTTCAAAATTTCACTCGAAAATTTAGGAGGGTTCTGGATATTAGATTGCGTTTAAAAACAATAGACCTCCAGTATTTACGAATAGTAATATTTGTACCAAATTTCGTTCGAATCGCTGCATTGGTTCGTGAGATATAGTCTCCACAGTCTCAAGGACACGCACACAAACAGAGAGAGAGACAACACTTCAAAAACGTATGATTCGTGGTCGTGAAACATACTTTCCCGTCAAAAACTCGAATTCGAATTTTCGGCACCGTCACAATACTTTCCTTATAGAGTATACTATGTGTATAAGGAAAGTAATATTTAGCAATATTGGAGGCCAATATAACGCCATTTTTTGCTCAATTTTGGGATAATATTTTCAATGTAATACCAAGATATACAATATTGAACCAATATTAAATGCTACTACGGAATGTATTCCCTTCAAAAAAACCATAGGAAAAATAATCAGCTACCATCTTGCTGGGCAGGGATTGCCTTGGGAAAAAATGTCTCAATAAATACTCTCCAGGTTATTTCGTTGAACTGAGAAAATAATGGTCTTTACCTCATGAGTCGTATGAAAATCATCGAATGCCAAATGATTTTAGAAACGGGTGCGAATGTGGCCATCTTTAGAAATGACGTAGTTCGCCGCAATATCGACAACTTTTTTATCACCCTTCATCTCTCCGCGCACAATTACTGGAGAAACAGTGAGTGTACAGATCAAGAACTACTCATCAAATAGACTTAACCATGAGCAGAAATATGCTGAAAAAAGCAGCATTGAGCATTGGTAGTCGAACCTGTTGTAATATGTAAGAATAAATAAAACAAGATGAAATGAACGCCAAAAATAAAACAATAAAGACACACACAAAAAAAAGGATACAAATAAGAATTGAAAATAGGGAAATAAATCATATGGCGACTAGTTAAGCATGGTTAATCTATAACTGGGATAAATATGGTATCATAGATAAATCGAAAACCAGATAAATTTAGGAACATATTATATGTTCTGTTAAGTATACAGTGTTATGTAAATCTATTGTGCAAATATAAATATTTATTTTATATTATTAATATATCACATAAGCCACATTACTTAAATAATTACGAAATTTCTTCAGTCGTTCTATATAATTAAGATATCATTGTGAATTATTTTGCAATATTTTTGACAATTAATATCATTTATAGATACAGTATCAGATTTTCATAAATTTCTTTTGCCAACCTATTCAAAGCTTTTTTATTCAACTTTTCTTCTTTTGACAACCTTTTCAAAGCTTTTTTATTCAACTTTGCTTCTTTTAATAATATTCCTGAACATTTAAAACGTTTAAAGAAGGAACTAATTAAAATTGTATGGGTATGTTATTATTTACGTTTCAAATAAGCATCAACAATTAATTTGACTTTTAGAAACAAGTCCCAAAAATACTTTCTTGAAATACTGATTCTTTAAATGGCATGCTCGTAAATATATAATGAAACATTTGAAGAAAGTATCTTAAGGAATCTGTAGGGCGCCCGCAGATTTTTTTTGTCATGTGCAAATCTTACAGAAATATAGGACGTATGGTTTATATCCTGAAACTGCACTTAACTTTGACATGCAATGACGTCTTGGATACGTCATATGTTTCATAAGCCATAGTAGACATTGGCGTCTGTGGGAAGCTAGCAAATTTAAATTTTGTCATTTGCAAATCTTACAGAAATATAGGGGGCGTGGTTTATATCCTGAAACTATACTTACCCTTGACATACAACGACGCCACGGATATGTCGTACGTTCCATAAGCCATTGTAGACACTGACGTCTGTGGGACGACGCAGATTTAAATTTTGTCATTTGCAAATATTACAGAAATGTAGGGGACATGGTTTATATCCTGAAATTACACTTACCTATAACATACAACTACGTCTCGGATACGTCATATGTTTCTTAAGTCATTCTAGACATTGACGTTTCTGGGACGCACTCAAATTTAATATAAGCTAGTCAAAAAAATCAATGATTTTGCATATAATGGGCCACAGAAATAATGTCACAGCATGAAGCTAAGTACCAGAAGCTGAGATTTGAGATTAAAAGCGCTTCACGCCAGGTGTTTTATCCTAAACGACAAATCCGTAGATCTAATGAAATAATAATAATAATAACATATTTTAGTTTAATAAATTAGAATAATTATATATAAAAATTTTCAACCTCAGTGTAATGATTAGCAAATGGCCTATTCTGCAGTGCCACCAATGGTCAGATTTGTGGCTAAAAGGTAATGGGAAAACGATAATGGCTAAATGGCTGAAAGGGAATTTTAATAGCTAAACGTTTCTCAAAATAGTTAGATCTAGTCTTTTTGAAACGTTTAATACCCCAAAATTCAAATATAGACATAAAATGCCTAAATTTGTTCTACCTTTAATGGTTATCTATGAAATCTAGCCATGTCTATCATAATTCCCTCAATAGGATTTATCCAGGCATTAACAACCCTGTTTGTCACTTCATTTGATGTGTTTTTGACAAATATTTATACTTCCTGGTTATATGGGAGAATGGCTGGCTCTTTCACGCTGTAATTGCTTGATATTATACATGATTTGCAAGTTGTGCAATCATGTTTCTTAAAAACTTTTGGAAGAACTACAAGTAATACTACTACTAATACTTAACGTTATGATAATTTAGACATATTTTATTTTGTTATTTTTCTGCAACTTGTTTTGAAATAATTACAAATATATTTCATTCACTTTCCATAATATTATCAAAATATGAACCAAACTATAATATCTATAAATGTCTAATAACAGATGACTTTATGAGAAAAAAATGATTGTTTTTGTCTGATCATTCTAGAACTTTCTACGGTGGTATTGAACTGGCGGCCGGTGGAACGGAGGCGACTAGCCAAAGAACTTTTAATAACACATTATTTTGCATAAAACAACGATTTTCTTATATCGCGATTAATTTCAAGTTTTAAAAAGTATTTTTCTTTTTTTCCAAAAGCAGTTTTATAACTGATTTAAAAAAAATTCCTTTAATTAAAATGTGGAATATGAAAGTTAAATGCATAATTGCTATTCAAAAAATTTCCAAAACGCGGCTTTATCCAATGCAGTAAATTAACTGTGATGACAGATTTTGACGGATTTACACAAATGTGGAATATTTGATATTGGGATGCTATGGACTACAACGGCTAATAAACGTCAGGACGAAGCCTATGCAACAAACGTAAAGTTCCGGCTAAGAAATGAAACATGACTAGATGACGCCAAGGATTGACATTACATTCTAAATAGTTTATGGTGGGCACTGAAACTGGTACAATACTTTTTCGGAAAACACATGATTCTTGCGGTCATAGAAGGCGGTTACACCCAATGAAAGCCATTCAATGAGTGCGTTCTCGCACTTTTGCTCAAGCCGGTTTTCAGAAATCAAGGCAACACGAAATGTTGTTGTTGTTGAAACCCAGACCGTCCGACCTACAAGAAAGGTGTAAGGTAACTGTTTGGACGGCTGGGAAGTGCCACCTAATTTAGAACGGAACCCAGTGGGGGAGGCATCCACAGGGACCGCACCTTCCTTACCCTACCACCAACTTCTCGGAAGGACATATGTTTAACGTGACCCACATGTTTAACGTGATCATACTCCGCATGAACACGACGGCAATTGTGGCAGCCTGCAAATCCAGCGCTCAAACCGCCGGTCTACTGCGCCCGAAACGTGCCAACAGCAAGCGGTGTTCCCAGGTGGTCACCCATCCAAGTACTAGCCGCGCCCGATGCTGCTTGACTTCGGTGATCTAACGAGAACCGATGTTTTCAGCACGGTACGGCCGTTGGCTCATGGTAAAACGAAATGTGTCGTAGCTCACATGTTTTTTCAACTTCTCTTTTTAAAAAGTAATCAAAAGAATGATAACGTGATTGTTAGTGTTGCTATCTGACTTCGTGAAAAGTGCAGTTTGCACTCCCTAAAATAATTTGAGAATTCCATAACATGAAATAGTGTGTTCTGTGTAAGTGTATGTTTGTATATGAATGCGTGACTGGATGTATGAGAATATGTGTGTGTGCGTGCGTGTGGATATTTGAGTAATTGTGTACGTTCACGCCCATTTTGTGTATTTTCAGCTCGCGAACCTGTAAATGACTCACGGATATAAAAAAATTTAAAGTCACATTTCTAAGTACTAGTTAGAATGGTTAAAGATTATAACATCAAGCAGTTACGAATCCTGCCGGAGCTCTAATAATTTAATCTTTTTCTTATTACTTACATACCGCATATCTCTCAATATTTCCGACTATCACCTTCTGTTCAATACTTGGATGTTGTTTTTGTTATAATTATATGTATTATATTTCAACTGCCTTGAGAATAATCTTGTATATATTCAATATCGTTTAAATATTCAATAATTAAATTAGATTACTTAAAATATTTTAAACAGCAAATTACCGGATACTCATGGAAATACACAGTCTGTTAGTTTTATGTTGATTGTCTTACAAATATATGTAAAAAAATATATTACCCTTGATCCTATACTTCAGGTGTTATATATCCCGAAACAATCCTTAAACTCGTGATTGTAGAATAAATAAATATATACATTCTACTTATGTAAAGAGCGAGCCCTTGGAGCTCCGTATTATTTCCAACTTAATGCATAATCTGCACAATTTACAACTACATATATTATAGTGACAAGTTGTAGCTCCATTTCCTTTCCGAATCCACGTTAGGACTTCACTAGTAAACACCGGTATTAAACTGCAACCGTTGAAATCCTATAATATCCTAAGTTGGGTATTCTCACGAAGTAATTAAGTTGGTTCCCCGTAATAACATTCTCGCGAAAGCTACTTAGCTCGTAAAGGACACAGCTATGTTATATTTAGATTCTGGTACGTTTGAATTATCAGTACAATTTTAAATAAACATTTTTCTGTTTAATTTTTACATGGCGCGTATTACCCATTATGATAAACTAGTTACATATGTTTTTTTATAAAACTAATAATGAAAAAATTAGTTTTTCAGGAAAATCTTAACAAAATTAAAAGAAAATTACATGAAAATATATTGCTTTACAAAACTCTGAAAACAACAAAATCAGACATTGATAGAAAATATGTGATGTACCAAACACATGGCTGTCATTATTAAATTAAGGAATTATGATATCTTAGGAAATATTTGTATAAATCGAAGTTTTATTGTAATTAGATCTCGCTGAAAAATAATATGGTTGTTGTAACGATGAAAGCAAGTATAACAAAAGTTAATCACTTCGATTGATTGAGCAAAAAATTCGAAATATATTCGAAATTTTATATTTTAATAATATGGTAGCATAGCACACAATTTGACATAATTATGCTTGAAAGAAGTTGTAGTTCAATGATAGAGAAACTTAACAATTTCTCGACTTAGCAGCCGCGATGCAACTTTTGTATTCGTGACATCATTATCGCCCCTGGGAGGAAGTACCCCTCCCCACAGGAAGTGCGTTGTCGAACATGGTATTAATGGAACTAGGACAATTGAAGATGATGGCTTTGATTAAAACCATGATAGACAAATAATACGCATAGAAAGCAATAAGATAATAACACCAGTAGCAATCTAATATTGGCAGCCAATATTTGAAATATTGGACCAATATGACAAAGAGGACATTTTGACGGAATTAAGCCAATATAGGTTTAACATATTGAGACAATATTGAAGCTATATTACGCCAATATTGGCGTTTCATTGGAAATATTTACACTGTAGCAGCAATATTGGCGTAATATTGTAATAAAAAACATCTGATGTGCAGCACAATACTTTCCTTATATGATGCAATGAATTTACTCCTTTTACAGTAAAAAATAATGTATAAGCTTCACGATGCTGTGTTGAATTGTACATTTGGAGGTTTTCGGAATGACAACATGTGAAATTATTTCAAAGTACCAAATACACTTATATTTCCCGCCACTCTAAATAATCAATTATCAATATTGATAGCATTCTCAATAAGCGATAAAGTCCAAATATTAAAATATTATTACTTCAATTATACGTCATTTTCATTCTATTGGCGTCATTTTTTCATCTTTGACGATATTTTAAATACTGGCGAAATATCGCCAAGTTGGCCATGCTTTCCTAGATTATTCACCGAATTCGCCAAATGTATCATCAAGTGTTACAGACAAATGGAGAGAAAAGCATTTCTTTTATACTAGAAGGTGTTCCCGTCATATGACGGAAATCAGAATTTGCGAAACTTTACCTCTCATTTGGGGTCATTTTTCTCAATTTGACCACATGTTTGTCACTTTAGCAACATTTAAAATAGTCGCCAAGTTGGCGGCGACCGGCTGAATTTTTCGCTAAGCGTTATGGACGGACGGAGAAATGGGTTATTCTTTTACTCTAATCTCGTGTTCCTTTCATTATATTGAACTTTTATCAATTTATCGTCATTTCATTGCTTTAGCGCCGGTTTCACCAATTTGGCGATTTCGTCAATTGGGAACATTTTCGTCAAATTGGCAACATTTAAAAAGTCAGCAAGTTGGAAACATTTCCGCAAATTCGTCACCAAAATTGTACCAAACGTTGCGGATGGAAAAATATTTTTTTATAGTGGATTCCTATATTCTTTCCAAGATAGTGCATTTTTATCAGGCGTCATTTTCATTGATTTAGTGTCATTTTAACAATTTGGCTAAATTCTCGTTAATTTGGCAACATTTAGAAAGTTCGCCGAGTTGTCGACATTCTACCAAATTCGTCGTCAAAATCCCGCCCCGCGTTATGGATGGGACATAAGTTACTCTTACAGCAGATAAATGACTATTGGCGTTCAAATAAAACGTTTTACCCTTAAGAACATTTTCTCATAAATTGAACGAGCTAGATCTACGAGAATAATATCACCAAATTTATCGCTTGATATTCCATATGAAAAGTGAACATATTTTACAAAAAATAGTATTTATTTTGTATTTTATTTGATTTTTTGATAAATTTATTTGAAAAATATGCAATGTCTCGAGAATGGTTCATGCCAGTGTTCAAAAGTTTATGTCAATCGTTTTCTAATGAAAATTTACTTTAATAAAACTATGCTAGTAGTCATTGCTTAAGGTTGACTTTTTCAAAATTTCACTCGAAAATTTAGGAGGGTTCTGGATATTTGATTGCGTTTAAAAACAATAGACTTCCAGTATTTACGAATAGTAATATTTGTACCAAATTTCGTTCGAATCGCTGCATTCGTTCGTGAGATATAGTCTCCACAGTCTCACGGACACGCACACACACAGAGAGAGAGACAACACTTCAAAAACGTTTGATTCGTGGTTTTGAAACATACTTTCCCGTCAATAACTCGAATTCGAATTTTCGACCCCGTCACAATACTTTCCTTATAGATTATACTATGTGTATAAGGAAAGTAATATTTAGCAATATTGGAGGCCAATATAACGCCAATTTTTGCCCAATTTTGGGATAATATTTTCAATGTAATACCAAGATATACAAAATTGAACCAATATTAAATGCTACTACGGAATGTATTCCCTTCAAAAAACCATAGGAAACATAATCAGCTACCATCTTTCTAGGTAGGGATTGCCTTGGGAAAAAAATGTCTCAATAAATACTCTCCAGGTTACTTCGTTCAACTGAGAAGATAATGGTCTTTACGTCATGAGTCGTATGAAAATCATCGAATGCCAAATGATTTTTGAAACCGGTGCGAATGTGGCCATCTTTAGTAATGACGTAGTTCGCCGCAATATCGACAACTTTTTTATCACCCTTCATCTCTCCGCGCTCAATTACTGGAGAAACTTTGAGTGTACAGATCAAGAACTACTCATCAAATAGACTTAACCATGAGCAGAAATATGCTGAAAAAAGCAGCATTAAGCATTGGTAGTCGAACCTGTTGTAATATGTAAGAATAAATAAAACAAGATGAAATGAACGCCAAAAATAAAACAATAAAGACACAAACAAAAAAAGGGATACAAATAAGAAAGGAAAATAGGGAAATAAATCATATGGCGACTAGTTAAGCATGGTTAATCTATAACTGGGATAAATATGGTCTCATAGATAAATCGATAACTAGATAAATTTAGGAACATATTATATGTTCCGTTAAGTATACAGTGTTATGTAAATCTATTGTACAAATATAAATATTTATTTTATATTATTAATATATCACATGAGCCACATTACTTAAATAATTACGAAATTTCTTCAGTCGTTCTATATAATTAATATATCATTTTGAATTATTTTGCAATATTGTTGACAATTAATATCATTTGTAGATACAGTATCAGATTTTCATGAATTTCTTTTGCCAACCTTTTCAAAACTTTTTTATTCAACTCTTCTTCTTTTGTCAACCTTTTCAAAGCTTTTTTATTCAACTTTGCTTCTTTTGTCAACCTTTTCAAAGCTTTTTTATTTAACTTTGCTTCTTTTAATAATATTCCTGAACATTTAAAACGTTTAAAGAAGGAACTAATTAAAATTGTATGGGTATTTACGTTTCAAATAAGCATCAACAATTAATTTGACTTTTAGAAACAAGTCCCAAAAATACGTTCTTGAAATACTGATTCTTTAAATGGCATGCTCGTAAATATATAATGAAACATTTGAAGAAAGTATCTTAAGGAATCTGTAGGGCGCACGCAGATTTTTTTTGTCATGTGCAAATCTTATAGAAATATAGGAGGTATGCTTTATATCCTGAAACTGCACTTAACTTTGACATGCAATGACGTCTTGGATACGTCATATGTTTCATAAGCCGTAGTAGACATTGACGTCTGTGGGACGCTAGCAAATTTAAATTTTGTCATTTGCAAATCTTACAGAAGTATAGGGGGCGTGGTTTATATCCTGAAACTATACTTACCCTTGACATACAACGACGCCACGGATATGTCGTACGTTCCATAAGCCATTGTAGACACTGACGTCTGTGGGACGACGCAGATTTAAATTTTGTCATTTGCAAATATTACAGAAATGTAGGGGACATGGTTTATATCCTGGAATTACACTTACCTATAACATATAACTACGTCTCGGATGCGTCATATGTTTCTTAAATCATTCTAGACATTGGTGTTTCTGGAACGCACTCAAATTTAATATAAGCTAGTCAAAAAAATCAATGATTTTACATATAATGGGCCACAGAAATAATGTCACAGCATGAAGCTAAGTACCAGAAGCTGAGATTTGAGATTAAAAGCGCTTCACGCCAGGTGTTTTATCCTAAACGTCAAATCCGTAGGTCTAATGAAATAATAATAATAATAATAACATATTTTAGTTTAATAAATTAGAATAATTATATATAAAAATTTTCAATCTCAGTGTAATGATTAGCAAATAGCCTATTCTGCAGTGCCACCAATGGTCAGATTTGTGGCTAAAAGGTAATGGGAAAACGATAATGGCTAAATGGCTGAAAGGGAATTTTAATAGCTAAACGTTTCTCAAAATAGTTAGATCTAGTCTTTTTGAAACGTTTAATACCCCAAAATGCAAATATAGACATAAAATGCCTAAATTTGTTCTACCTTTAATGGTTATCTATGAAATCTAGCCATGTCTATCATAATTCCCTCAATAGGATTTATCCAGGCATTAACAACCCTGTTTGTCACTTCATTTGATGTGTTTTTGACAAATATTTATACTTCCTGGTTATATGGGAGAATGGCTGGCTCTTTCATGCTGTAATTGCTTGATATTATACATGATTTGCAAGTTGTGCAATCATGTTTCTTAAAAACATTTGGAAGAACTACAAGTAATACTACTACTAATACTTAGCGTTATGATAATTTAGACATATTTTATTTTGTTATTTTTCTGCAACTTGTTTTGAAATAATTACAAATATATTTCATTCACTTTCCATAATATTATCAAAATATGAACCAAACTATAATATCTATAAATGTCTAATAACAGATGACTTTATGAGAAAAAAATGATTGTTTTTGTCTGATTACTCTAGAACTTTCTACGGTGGTATTGAACTGGCGGCCGGTGGAACGGAGGCGACTAGCCAAAGAACTTTTAATAACACATTATTTTGCATAAAACAACGATTTTCTTATATCGCGATTAATTTCAAGTTTTAAAAAGTATTTTTCTTTTTTTCCAAAAGCAGTTTTATAACTGATTTAAAAAAAAATTCCTTTAATTAAAATGTGGAATATGAAAGTTAAATGCATAATTGCTATTCAAAAAATTTCCAAAACGCGGCTTTATCCAATGCAGTAAATTAACTGTGATGACAGATTTTGACGGATTTACACAAATGTGGAATATTTGATATTGGGATGCTATGGACTACAACGGCTAATAAACGTCAGGACGAAGCCTATGCAACAAACGTAAAGTTCCGGCTAAGAATTGAAGCAAGACTAGATGACGCCAAGGATTGACATTACATTCTAAATAGTTTATGGTGGGCAATGAAACTGGTACAATACTTTTTCGGAAAACACCTGATTCTTGCGGTCATAGAGGGCGGTTACACCCAATGAAAGCCATTCAATGAGTGCGTTCTCGCACTTTTGCTCAAGCCGGTTTTCAGAAATCAAGGCAACACGAAATGTTGTTGTTGTTGAGACCCAGACCGTCCGACCTACCAGAAAGGTGTAAGGTAACTGTTTGGACGGCTGGGAAGTGCCACCCAATTTAGACCGGAACCCAGTGGGGGAGGCATCCACAGGGACCTACCTTCCTTCCCCTACCACCAACTTCTCGGAAGGACATATGTTTAACGTGACCCACATGTTTAACGTGATCGTACTCCGCATGAACACGGCGGCAGTTGTGGCAGCCTGCAAATCCAGCGCGCAAACCACCGGTCTACTGCGCCCGAAATGTGCCAACAGCACGCGGTGTTCCCAGGTGGTCACCCATCCAAGTACTAACCGCGCCCGATGCTGCTGACTTCGGTGATCTAACGAGAACCGGTGTTTTCAGCACGGTAGGGCCGCTGGCTCATGGTAAAACGAAATGTGTCATATCTCACATGTTTTTTTAACTTCTCTTTTTAAAAAGTAATCAAAATAATGAAAACGTGATTGTTACTGTTGCCATCTGACTTCGTGAAAAGTGCAGTTTGCACTCCCTAAAATAATTTAAGAATTCCATAACATGAAATAGTGTGTTCTGTGTAAGTGTATGTTTGTATATGAATGCGTGACTGGATGTATGAGAATATGTGTGTGTGCGTGCGTGTGGATATTTGAGTAATTGTGTACGTTCACGCCCATTTTGTGTATTTTCAGCTCGCGAACCTGTAAATGACTCACGGATCTAAAAAATTTTAAAGTTACTTTTCTAAGTACTAGTTAGAGTGGTTAAAGATTATAACATCAAGCAGTTACGAATCCTGCCGGAACTCTAATAATTTAATCTTTTTCTTATTACTTACATACCGCATATCTCTTAATAATTCCGACTATCACCTTTTGTTCAATACTTGGATGTTGTTTTAGTTATAATTATATGTATTATATTTTTACTGCCTTGAATAATCGTGTATTTGTTTAAGAGGTTTTGAGTTAACACTAGAACGACAGAAGAGGGCCATTTTGACCACATAATTATAGGGTGTCCCAAAAGTCACGCAAGAAGTTATTCTAATAGAAAACACAGGTTTATAATTAAAAACTGTAATTTTTTATTGATTCATAAAGTATACAGTACAGGGTTATGTATGGAATAGCATATCGGGTAAATGGTCTCCACGGATTTGCTGGCCCATACGCAATCTTTTGTTGAAATTTTCCATGACCGTTTTGTATAAATGTGGCTGAATTTCGCTGACACAGCGCTCAATTTCCCCCTTTAAGGCGTGGGTGGTCGTGGGCTTGTTGGCATAAAACTTAGACTTAAAAAAAAAAAAAGAAAACAGTCCAACGGCATTAAATCGCATGATCTGGGCGGCCATTTCTGATCACCAAAACGGGAAATTACACGACCAGAAAATGACTCATGCAGTAATTAAATTGTATCTCGGGCTGTATGGTATGCGGCACCATCTTGTTGAAACCACATGTCGTCCGCATCCACATCTTGCAATTTAGGCACACAAAACTGGATTATCATGTCACGACAGATTATTTGTAAAATATCGCTCAACAATGAAAGCCCGTTGTTCTTTCCTGTAGCGCTCCATTTTTAGTAACACTAGACTGTCAGCTGTCACACTGTCTTTTTTCCATTGCCAACACTTTATCGCACAAATGGCACAAAATTTAAATCTTACGTGAATTTTGGGACACCCTTTACATTGACCGCAGCCGTCGATTTTCCTATGTGTCTTCATCAACTTTAAGAAAATTAGAAAAGTCATAAAATTTCAATAAGCTGGGATTAGTCGTTTGATAGGAATCGTTTCTTAAAGTAATTATGCGGTCAAAATGACCGCTTCTGTCGTTCCAGTGTTAGGTTCATATTTCAAGAGCTCTTGAATGTACGCCAAACAGCTTGTAGAGGCACTGGAGCGAAGAATATAGCTAAAGAGAATTTAGAGAACAGAATATAGCGAAGAACATAGCGAAAGGAAATATCTCGGAAAATATTATAGTGAATACAGTTTCTTTTGTTCATGCTATCAGTACAATTATTAAATGTTCCGAATTTAAGGGCCAACCTATTTCGAAACAGGTATAAGGATGATTGTCTCTGTCCTTTGAGTGCGACTCGGAGCATTAGTTACTTGCCGCTCTCTACAGGTTCTGCGAATATGAACAAAGTTTGAAACCCTATTGCAAGAAATATATAATGAATCATAATTTCAATTATAAACTTTCGTTCGATTTTCATCCATATTTAACTAAATTTATAGATAATCCATTATTTAAAAATGAACTTGAGAAATTTTCCAAGAAATGTGTTGTGTATATAACTGGTGTGAACTAATTCACATCCAACGAATTTCCACTGGTAACTAATTCCACGGCAAAAAAATTACGTTGTGAGCAACTCGTGTATCAGCAGAAAATGGCACCATCGATCTTCGGTTTAGCATACGGTGCCTACTACATTGACTGATTCAGGTGGTTAGCTTTATGTCTATGTAGTAAGCCATTCTTAACATTAACCTCTCTTTTATTTCAGATTGAAGAACAGCATAGTTTTTACGTCATCCTTATTTATAAAGTTTTATCATAAAGATAACATTGTTTTCGTGGTAACTCTTGACTTGAGATTGCAAAGATTCAGGTAATAATCATATTTGGTAATCTTCAGATAAATGTAATTAACTTCATGTAACCCTTATAGTTTAAATGTATAAATGAAAATATATCAAGAGAAAATACATCGAAATATCGTGAAATTAACCACGTGCTATAAACTTCTGAAATAGACAGAAATAAATAGTGGCAGTGTCAACTGATGAGGAGAAGAAGACACAATAAAACTAAAAGAAAGAAAATTGAGCGTAAAACTCGTAACAATACAGACAAAAATGGACAGAAAACGAAAACAATGTGAGAATAGAAGAATAAGACACATAGAATCCAGTTAAATGTGACCAAACCACAGCTAGGATGAATATGGTATCATAAACATAAACAAACAATTATCTGGATTTATTTAATAACATTTCATATTTTGATAAGTATAAATTTTCTTGTAAATTTACTATATAAATATAAATATAGCTTATTTCAATATATAAGTTTATTTTATATTAGTAATATATTTTATGGCCCAAATTTATTCACTGAATTACTAAATGGTCCCAGTTACTCCATATAGATGTGATTTCCGGTAAATTATGTAGCTACATCATTGACTGATTACCAACAACTACAGATGATATATACTATTTTGATAAATTTCTTATCCTAACATTTTAAAGCAATTTAATGTGATTTGCCGCTTTTAATAATATTCTAAGCCATTACAGTCATATTCCGTAGGGATTAATAAAAATTTTATGGCATTTTAAAATGCATCAGAAATTAATTTCACTTTTAGAAACATGATAGGTCCCTAAAGTGCTGTTCTTAAGGTACAGGATCTTGAAATAAGATAGTCGTAAATGCATAATGAAACATATGAAAGTGCCTTCTAAGGAACGCCATTCTAAATTAAATCTAAAAGCTGAAAAAAGAACGAGTTAACTGCCTACTTAAGAAATTTTGTTGCATAGAGTATAGCATAAAAATAAATTGCATATTGTTACACTGTGAGTAAACGATGAATAGAATGAATTCCCAAATTACTTTATCGAGATGCATAAAAATAATGAGTACAAATAATAAGTTCACCGAATTTCATTCCTTTTACATTAAATAATTTCAATAAATCGAGTATACAGGGTGTCCCAAAAAGATTGAAACGCGCTTTAATTCTTTACCTGTTGGAGATAAGTGGGCAATGTAAATTGCAAAAATGTTGAAAGTAAGGTAGGGAATAAGATTGCGTTAATGAAATAGTCCTCCCATTAATTTTCAAAAAGTTACATTTTTTAAATTTTTATACGGCCCTGTTAGACAAATTTGATCAATCAGAAATTTTTTAATTTTATTGCAAATAGATCATTAAAAAACCCACATATCTGTTTCGTTAAAATCAACTAAATTATGATGAAGGACAAAATCTGACTTATGCCACTTTTCCGTACCATGTGAAAGGCTGTTTCATTAGTGAAATAGGGATCATAACCTAATTGACGATAGAAATTGTTTAGATCAAAAATACGTTAATATGTGTCAATTTTTTTATCACAGATGCATCTAAATAAAGCATTACACAGACAGAGGTCATACAAAGCAGTGGTATTTACTACGTCTCCTATGTCCCCTATGTATTATCATCCAGTTTTATCTTTATGTGATATGTCACAAATTTACATTTCTAATTTGATATATGGTCCCCATTCACAATGTTCAATTTTCACTTAAATATATTTAACTCACTCAATTTTAAAGTTACAGATATGCAGTTTTTTAATGATCTTGTTGCATTAAAATTAAAATTTTTCTGATTGGTCAAATTTGTCTAAGGGGATCGTATAAAAATTTAAAAAGTGCAACATTTTGAAAATTAATGGGAGGACTATTTCATTAACGTAGTCTTATTGCCTACCATACTTTCAACATTTTTGCAATTTACATTACCCACTTATTTCCAACAGGTAAAGAATTAAAGCGCGTTTCAATCTTTTTGGGACACCCTGTATAATAACACACAATATAGATTTTGTATAATTTGCTTTTGCTAGGAAGAAATGTTTTTGTTGGAAGTAAAAGTTACCAATTTTGTATAAATCGATTGATTTCTTTCATGAACGCTGTACTCTATAGGGAAACGTAAAATATATATTATCCAGAGATTAAATCATGATAACACCTAATCAATAATGTATATTCATTTGTGACTAATATTTAGAACACAAATAAAGACAGGGAAATTAACACATTGTTAGTAAAATAAGTTGCAATTTTCTTAATAAGTTTTATTTCATTTAAGAATGTATAGCGCATAACATCGATATTTCATTAAAAATTGTTTCAGTTAGCTTCTTTTCTATGGTCTCTACTATAAGTGGGTAGAAATTCAGCCATGTAGGTGAAAGGGAAACTCTTGCTTTTGTTGCAAAATTTTAGGGATTGCAGTTGTTAGCATCCAGGCCCAACATATGGCGGTCCTGTTTTTCAGCGTCATGCTATAAGATATCGTGATGCCAGTACAGTTTTTCAAAGAATCAATTACTATTTAAACTGTTGACAGCTGTAAAATTTATTAAAGCTGTTGTAAATATTGCTGAAAAAAGGTAAAATAAACAATTAAAAGCTGAATATTTCCCAATTCTAAATGTTTTAATGGTTACCAAATTTGTATAAGCCAGTAAACAATGATACATGATTATACATTATTAAGTTATTTGATTAAGTTAGTCATGATTAAGTTGGAATACATGATTTAGTCATATTGTACATGATTAAGTTAGACCGTAATATGCTTGAGTTCCTTGAGATGCGTATAGGTTATATCCTCAGAACTTTCAACAGCAACAAAATATGCATTAGTAAATATTCAGATTTCAGCTGCTAAAATGTAAAACTTTAGTAAACTTTACAGCTTTTACTTACTTTTGTATTACTTCCGCTCTTCTAAATGTTCAACTTTACGAGTGTGATTAAAATGCAACTTTACACAAAAAACAACATACCTAAACAAGCCGTTATTGAGGCTAGAATCTCATTTCCAATCGAAATAACAGTATCCATTAAACATTTTTGCAGTTGTTATTGAATCTCCCTCATGGAATGGTCGACGTGGGAATTGTTTTCAGGAAGGAATACATGGTACAAAGTATGGGGGATGCTCCATCTTGGCGACTAATATGGGTATGAGCATGACCATTGCGACCTGGAGATTACTCAGGTCAATCTTTATGGATTTTGATGACGTTTACATATTAGAACTATATTTATAGTCCTTCAAAATTGTTGTGCAAAAAGTTTTCTTGCTGCTATTGAAGATATCGGTTAACCTATGTTGATGGACGCATGCAAAGAAAGAAATTGGTCCATGAATGTGGTTATTTGGAATTAGAGAGAAAACTTATATCCTATATCATTTACATTGCAGAAACTGGTAACCCAAATATAAGTTTTTCTATTATGTATGTGAATAGCAGGCTAAATGAGTAAGAGAGAATTGGTTGTTTTTAGCAAAAAGTAATCATTTTTAATGCTCTGGAAAAGAGAGTTATTTTTTTAGTTCATATTATGTTAACAAAATGGCAAAGAGCTATATCAAACACCAAGAATATGAGTCCAGCAGCCCAGTGTCACGTCGAGTACGATCACGCCGAGTACGATAATTCGTTTACACGCCGAGTACGATTAGTTGTTCACACGTCGAGTACGATCACATTAAACATGAGGATGCGTAAGTTATTTCCGATGTGTTGGTGGTAGGATAAGGAGGGTACGGTCCCTGACAATGCCTCCACCACTGAATTCCGCTCTAAATTGAGTGGCACTTCTCATCCGCCCAAACATTTACCTTACAATTTCGGGTAGGTCGGACGGTCTATTTCGAACAAATAAACATCAAGAATAATTTATACATAAACCAGAAATAATTTCCAGCAGTCGCAATAGTCAATAAATAACCGTCGATTACGTAAATCATGCAAATAAAATCATTTAATTTCCAAAGTACTGTTTAGAACAAAAATTACTTTTCTCATTACTCGTTTCATGCAGCATTAACATATCAGAAGGGCATTTAGTTCTGTCAGCGAAGCAATTGTCATACATGCGCCGTCTTGCATAGTTAAATAGATGCCAACGCACTGCTTTTTCCATCTCCAATTCAAATGTCAACTTTTATCGACACTTTTATAAATGCATAAAAATGTAAATACAACGTATTTAAAAAAATCTGATGTTGGCAGCACATGCTTTACTTATAATATAATGCAATGAATTTACTACTTTTAAATTAAAAAAAATAGGTTTTTCTTATAGTAGATACTTATATTATTTCCAAAAAATTGAATTTTCATCAATTAGTCCTCATTTTCAATGATTTAGTGTCATTTTTATCCATTTGGCGAGATTTTCGTAAATTTAGCAACATTTAAAAAAGTCGCCAAGTTGGCGACATTCCGCCAAATTCGTCGCCAAAATTTCGCGAAGCGTTATGGACGGAAAAATAAGTTATTCTGATAGCAGATAAATGACTATTGACGTTCAAATACAAATGTATTACTCAAAATATTTTTTTGAATGGAACGAGCTTGATCCACGAGAACGATGTCACCATATTTATCGCATGATATTACATATAAAAAGTGAACACGTTTCTCAACAGTTAATATTTTTTTTGTAATTTATGGGATTTTTTTTGTAAATTTATTTGGAAAATGTGCAATATCCCGAGAACGGTTCATGCTAGGGTTTTAAAGTTTATGTCAATCGTTTCCTAAGGAAAAATTACATAAGAAATATCTATTTGCGTAATTTCAAAAGATTTTGATTTTTGGATGATTTTTTCAAAATTTCACTCGAAAATTTAAGGGGGTTCAGAACATTCGTTTGAATTTAAAAACAATAGGCTTCCAGTATTCACGAATTGTGATTTTTTTTACCAAATTTCATTCGAATCGCTCCATTCACTCGTAAGATATCGTCTCCACAGACTCACTGACACACACACACACACACATACTTTCGCACACACACACGCACACCCACACACGCACACACACACATACTTTCGCACACACACACGCACACACATACTTTCGCACACACACACGCACACACGCACACGCACACACACACACACACACACACACACATACACACATACAGACATCACCTCAAAAATGTTTGATTCATGATCAGGGATGCTTGAAACGTGCTCTCCAGTCGAAAACTCGAATTCGAATTTTCGACCCCGTCACAGTAGTTTCCTTATACATTATGTATATAAGGAAAGTAAAAATATTATTATAATGCAAATATATCATTCCATTTAAATTCCAAAAGTTAGAATACTGTGAGCATTCAATTCTCCGATGCAAGAAAATTAATTCGTCTATTTCGATATGATTTTTCCCAAAAAGAGATAAATATGAAGAATTAATTCTCCAGATTGGGTTTAAATATGTTAAATATGATGATTATGCATTTGATGATTAATTATTCGATTATAATATTCCGGTGGTGTCAAGTTGAAACCGAAAAAATGTTTTCGATCGCAAAGGAACCGACTATGAAAACGCTCAAAATTACGCGTAAGCATAAAATAGACAAAAAAGATTAACCATGCAGGACGCATCGATTATGAAACATTTTTCAACTGAAATGCAATTTTATTTAAACAGATCTAAAATGCGATACATTCAGCGCTGATCTATTTTAAATTATTACAGTACTGCAGGAATTTATTATATTTGAAAACTTAAAATTTCATGGAATAGAAATGAAATTTATTCAAATGACGTCATCAAAATATAAATCACCTGGCTCTCTATGTAAAAGCAGTGAATATTCCATTTATATCACTTATGTTCCAAACTCCAGAGCTAAATAATTTTGCATAAAACAATTCAGCAATTCCTATACAACTCATCTTACAATCACGTATTTGCATTCTGGATCCATTAAAATTAGACTTCGCTGTAGAAATAATTAAAGTTTGATGATCATATAAACTAAATACTATTGCAATGGCGTTGGCGCAGAATATAGATGTAGAGAAAATACGCAAAAATAAAGAGATTTTATAACGGATATAACACTAAATAAAAAATTGAAACACAACTTAAAAAATCACGATTTTTACATTGGAAAAAAAAGACAATGCCATATTTTATTTTGAAGTTGGTCATGTGATCTCTTCATATAATATGGGTGTAATTATTATTTCAATTTTTATTTTAAAAACTACCTAACATATTTTGATGGAAATGTTCTATACACTATATGAAATAATTTGAATTATAATTTTTACATTATTGAAGCGATTTGTGAACTTTAACTTCGCTTAAAATACGTATTTCACGTTTTCAATCCGTTTTCAATCACGTTTTCCGTCACGTTTTCAATTTAATACAAAACTAATTAGGTGATATTATTCATTTATATTTCTATATGTTCCACATACCGTCGCAACAACATAATTTCATTTTGATAAAATCATTTTACGACAGTTTTCTTACGAACGACAACAGACAGAATGAATGAACAAAGTCATAAACAATTTTTAACTATGTTGGAAAGTGTTAAAATTAATTCGTCTATTTTGATGGGTTTTTTTCCAATAATAGATAAAAAAGAATAATCCATTATAAGAATTTGGTTTAAAACTCGTTGGAAAGAAACTTATTCGATGATCTTTCCAATGGTATCAAGGTGAAACAGCACAAATGTTTTCGATCGCGAACCGAGTTGTATGAAAATCGCTCAACAATGTGCTTTAGCATAAAATAAATAAAAGCTAATTCAAATTTGAAACAGAAATCTCTTCAAGGAGTTTTGGATCTTCCTTGATTTACGAAATTTCTTAGATGTGGATCGCTTGTATTTTCCTCTACACGACCGCCAGACAAACAGAATTTATTTTATGTAATATATAGACATATGAAAATAAATTTGTGCAAATAAAAATATACATTTTCCAAAATCATTTTTAAAAATTTTAAAATGAAAATTAATTGTCAAACCTAAATTCTGAAAGTGTCGATTAATGCAAATTTATATATATATTGAATCGTTTCATCAGTCGGAATAGTGTAATTTTCTAAAGAAATTAATAGTTATTATAATTTCTTTATACTTTCTACTTTTCTGCTTTATAATTTCTTTCAATAAAATTTCTACGTATAATTTTTGTATGTGCAATAATTTTATATTTCACAGCATTATAGAAAGAAATTAAATAGTGTTCTACATTATTGCTGTGCCATAAACTAAATATTTCTATTTAACTTCAGAAAACGGGTTTAAGCACTCAATTTTGCAAAAGGAAAATTATTTTAAGACATTAAAATGATATATAAAATCATGTACTTAAACATAGTAGTATATATCGTGTAATGATATATAGTTAAACAATTTATAGTTAACAATTTATTTGATATCATTCTCAATATTATAAATTATTTATTTACATCATTTGAGTAAAAATCTTTGTGTAATTAGTATTTATTGTTCAAATATTGTCATTTCTAAATAACATGTTTTACTTCATTCTAATATATTTAATTCTACTTTTCGCATTATATTAATGTGGAGAAAATCCAAGTTGTGTACACAACTGATTAATTAAAAGTTTAGGAAATTTTATCACACGATTTAAATTTAAATGTGCCGTTACATTAAGTTTACTTTTAATATGGGGAAATCTCCAAAGATTTCTTGAGAAATTTAATTTTGTAATAACGTACTTCTCAGAATATTGCAAAATGAAACTAGATATGTATTCAGGAGCTAAACAATAACCATTGAGTAAGGTGGGTAAAGAAATGTGTAAAATCCCTTCTTAAATGGTTATTTTTCATAAAAGATTGTATGATTCCACATGATTTATTAAAGTAAAATCCTTGTCATTATTATCTTTTCGTCAATGCGTACACTATTTCATAATACTGTACTGAGGAAGTAATATCACCAAAGCGTGATAGGGCAGTATCACAGAGCGTTGAGCTAAAGACGTCCCCAGCTTAAACCATTCAATACTGCCTTCTGCGTGCTCTCACTACATCGCACTGACCCTCCCTTGAGTTTCGATGTCACTATACTTTTCGTTTTGTCACAGGGTTGTAGATGAGATGGTAAGCTCCTAATGGTGTTATTACACGGAGCAATTCCTTCCAGCAATTTTTCAACAACACCATACATTTCAATGGGAAGACATCTTGCCGCAATTCGTTCGTACTCTGCAATAAAAATTGCTCAATTTCTGAGCAGCGAACCAATCAGAGAACGATAAAATTCGACGTCCTTACGCTTCGCCTTTCCTCTCCTCATTTGCATTCCAGATGGCGATAGCGACTGTAATGCAAACACGTCGAAGCAGCTCAATTACGTTAGAATCTGGAGATGGAAAAATTAATAGAACTTCTACCAAATTACAGATACCTGTAGGATATAAAATATCCAAATTATATGAAAAAACACACTAAATGCTTCCTGAAATCGGCGGCTCTAAACAGGAGGGGCCTGTTAGAAAGGAGAGGAGGAGCTTACAGTATCATTGTCGGGCGGAATTGCTAAGTCTGGAGATGTAAAAATCAACATAGAACTTTCACCAAATCACAGACACCTGTGGCATATAAAAGATCGAAATTATACGAAAAAAATCCCACTAAATAATGCTTCTTGGAATGATCTCGGCGATATTAGAGAGGAAGGGCATTTGAGAAAGGCGGGGCCTAAAGTATCATTGCCGGGAGGAATTTCTAAAGTCTGGAGATGGAAAAAAAGTAATAGAACTTTTAAGAAATTACAGACACCTTTAGGATACAAAAGATTCAAATTATACGAAAAACACACCAATGAATGCTTTCTGAAATAAAATCGGCGACATTAGAAGAAGGGATCTGTTAAAGCCTAAAGTATGATTGACGGGCGGAATTGCCGAACTTCGGCAACAAAAATTACCCTGTGTAATAACACCATAAGTTGTATTGAAGGAGTTGTTACAAACTGCATCGTAATGAGTCACAAGGCCCGATGACGCACGTTGAGACGATGTCAGAGAACCTCGTAAAATCAAGAGAGTGTCGAAAGCCCAGGCCAAGCTGACTCGTCCGAGGACTAAGAGCATTAATATCAAGAGAGTGTGGTGGAGCCATCTCGTGGGGAGTTCAGAAAGTACATTTCTACAATGCATATACTATAATACTCGGAAGTACAATAACTGGAAATAATTGAGGGAAGGATGCCTCGTGATTGTGTTGTTCAAGGTTACCAATGTAACGAGAATGTGATTTCAGCTACTTGGTTGAGCATGGGCTTGATCCCGTGGCCAAAACGTGGTAGGTCATTATCATAGCGTTGAGCTAAAGACGTCTCCAACTCAAGGCATTCAATGCTGACTTATGGGCGTTTTCTACACTGTAATACGTAATAAATGTAATAATTGTTTAATTGATTGTTAGGAATTATTGAAAGTTACTTTTACAGTAAATTCTAGACGTGGCGGGAAAAACCACTTAAGTCAAAAATTGCAATTTTTATAACATATTATGTTGAAGAAATGTATGGCTATGCTGTGGGAAAAGCACGCACATCTGTTGGGCTTCTAAGATATCAAGAAAAAGAAACACCATAAACAACCTACTAGATTTTGCTCCGAAGTCAGTGAGGAAAAAACACATAAATTATAAAAAGCTATTTTTCTCTAATTTTCGAATTGATAGCATTCGGTAAAAAGAACATAAGTCAAGAAAAGTTATTATTATCCGTTGTATTTGTGCAGATTTTAGTGTGCAAAAAATATGTGCAAAGAAATATTATCATACCGTACAGTTTATACAGCCTTGTTCTTTGTTGAAGCTACGTCATAATATTTTTCTTTATTTCGTAAAATTTCGTGACGCCCGTAACGTTTTCTGCCCCCTTTCGGTCCTTATTTCCGGTGACTGTGAATTAATTCATTCGTCCGGTAATTAATCATTGTTCGGCAGCTATTTTATTCATATAGTGCTGACATAACACTTTATTTTAGAGTTTGGTGTCTCAATTTTAGAATAGTATGTTGTCACGGGGACAAGTAATGGTGAAATTAGCCATTCACAAGAGTAAATATATTTCAGGTATGTTGTATTTTATTAAATACCTCTCTTAAGATTTAGGCAGAATAGAAACTAGAGTTTTGAGAACAAGGCTCTTAACTAATGCAAATGATATGTATAAAAATAAGAATTTTTCTGTGCTGTCAGCGCTGTAGCCAGAAATGAAATGAATCTCTGCAAAATAATAAAGGGGGCGTGGGGCAGAACAAAATTTTAATAGCAAAACGCTTTGAATTATGGCAGATAACATAAATAAATATACCCAACTTCCTCGCTGTGGCCACGTTTTGGTCTCAATAGCGTATAAAGTACCGTGAGTGGGAAAATTTTACTGATTATCCTCGTTTTGATTCTGCAAAGTTTATATGTTCTCACTGGGTATGTGCTAAACGATAACCCCAAATATTGAAATATATTGTAGTTTATATGTATGCTGGTGTTAAATCAGCTCTTCTTAGCTACCTCTGAAACCGCTGATGCAATTAAAACCAGACTTCGTGGAAGTTTGATTAGTCCGCTTGGAAGAGGGAGCAATTTGTTTTTTACTTTCCTTATATACAATACTGTATAAGGAAAATATTGTTGTTGTTGTTGAGACCCAGACCGTCCGACCTACCAGAAAGGTGTAAGGTAACTGTATGGACGGCCGGGAATTGCCACCCAATTTAGACCGGAACCCAGTGGGGGAGGCAGCAACAGGGACCGTACCCTCCTTCCCCTACCACCAACCTCTCGGAAGGACTTACGGACCCACATGTTTAACGTGATCGTACTCCGCATGAACACGGCGGCATTTTGTGGTAGCGTGCAAATCTAGCGCGCAAACCACGGGGATACCGCACCCGAGATGGCCAACAGCACGCGGTGTTCCGAGGTGGTCACCCACTAAGTACTAACCGCGCCCGATGCTGCTGACTTCGGTGATCTAACGAGAACCGGTGTTTTCAGCACGGTACGGCCGTTGGCCCAAGGAAAATATTGTGACGTGGTTGAAAATTCGAATTCGAGTTTTCGACTACAAAGCACGTTTCAAGCATCCCTGGTCACGAATCGAACATTTGTGAAGTGATGTCTGTGTGTGTGTGTCAGTGATTCTATGGAGACGATATTTCACGAACGAATGGAGAGATTCTAATGAAATTTGGTAGAAAAATTACAATCCTTACGTACTTGAAGCTTGTTGATTTTAAACAGAGTCGAATGCTCAGAACCCCCTAAATTTCCCAGTGAAATTTTTAAAAAATCATCAAAATCTCAAAACTTTTAATAAAGTTACACAAATAGACATTTCTTATGTAATCCTTAGAAAACGGTTAACATAAACTTTAGAACGCTAGCATGAACCGTTCTCGAGATGTTAAACATTTTTCAAATAAATTTATCAATAAAATCCCATAAATTACAAGAGATATTAACTGTTGAGAAACATGATTCCATTTCGCATGTAATATCATGCGATACATTTGGTGACATCATACTTGCGGTTCTAGCTCGTTCCATTCGTGAAAAAATATACTTTGAGTAATACTTTTGTATTTGAACAAAAATAGTCATTTATCTGCTATAAGAATAACTTATTTCTGCGCCCATAACATTTGTCGAGATTTTGGCGACGAATTTGGAGGAATGTCGCCAACCTAGCGACTTTTCTATTATTGATAAATTAACGAAAGCATCGATAAATGGATCAATTCTATTCCATGATTCCGACTTCAAATGAACCTGACATTGATTCCGATCTGATTGAAATTGATCCGGATGAACAAACTATAAACGGAGTTTGAGTTTTATATGTTTGTGTTTTATATGTTTATATTTATATATATTTTAAATTAGCTAATTAGTTTACAAAAAAGGTGCTTTAATTTTTATTTTATATTTAAATAATGCCAAAAAAAGTCAGTTGAATCAGCATTTCGACGTTTATCATATTTTTTTACAAAATAGTCTTTCTGAACTAATAGTCTTTATTAAATGAAATTTTTCACAAAGTAGACCAATACTTCCCGGCCGTCCAAACTGTTACCTTACACCTTTCTGGTAGGTCGGGCGGTCTGGGTCTCAACAACAACAGCAAAGTAGTCCTAAGAAAACATTAAATAATAATAACAGTTTGGAATTAGAATGCACAATTAAATACTGCATTATGATCGATTTTTATTAAACAATTTCTTATATCTATATTTGTAAACACATTATAAATGTCTGTATGAGTCAACAAGTTTGCCACAAACTTGCTTCGGGAATAATCACGTTAAGTCAGTATTTACCTAAAAATTCATTTTCCCAAATTACAATGCAATGCATGATTATTTAGCTTATAAATGTATAATAAATACCATACAAATTAAATGTGTAATTTGAAAACCAAAACCAAAAATTTAAAAAAAACGATGTCTTGCAAATATTATTATTTACATTCGTTAATATCTCAACTTCCTTGTTTTGACTTAAGTGGTTTCCCCCCCCCCCCAGCTCTAGAATTATAACACTACCTATACGTATACCTACCTACACATTATATGTTTTTAAAGTTTTCTCAAATAATTACATGTTTCAATAATATGCTTAACTTAGAATAAAATGTAATGGGGGAAGGATTAGGGGCTAGAAAATAAAATTTCGATCAAAGAAATACGAGTAAATATCTGTCTCATTAAATTGTTTTATTTGACTCCAGATAAGCTGATATAAAATTCTTTACATATTTACGTTATTAAAACAATAAATATATTCATTTCTTTACGATTTTTTGCCATATCATATTTCAATTTGTTTGGGATTCACGACTCACATATATCACACTATTTTAGTGTAATAAAATAAATAACGCCTTAGATCAATGGGCTTTGAACTTTTTTTTTAAGGCTGCAAACATATTTCTTCTACTTATTAGTATTTTTGATCGCCTGTACTGGAAATAGTTGCATAATAAAACCCTTAGTTTGTGTAAAAAAATTATTATCGTATAATATTTAAGTCCCTCATCAAGCCATTGAAATTTGTATTATTTGCTGCGTTTCATAGTTTAAAGCATTTCTTGCTGTCGTATATTATATATAATTTTAAATTATTATCTTTTATAGTTCATTTTAATTTTGAAGCTTTTTCTGTTGCATTTTATGTATTATATAAAATTAGAGTTTATTTTAAGTTTAAAGCTCTTTCTGTAGCATTTTATGTATAATATAAAATTAGAGTTGATTTTAAATTTTGAGGCTCTTTCTGTAACATATTATGTAGCATTTAAAATTAGAGTTGATTTTTAGGTTTGAAGCTCTTTCTGTAGCATTTTATGTATAATTTAAAATTAGAGTTCATTTTAAATTTTGAAGCCCTTTCTGCAGCATTTTATGTAGCATTTAAAATTAGAGTTTATTTTAAGTTTGAAGCTCTTTCTGTAGCATTTTATGTATAATTTAAATTTAAAGTTCATTTTATGTTTAAAGCTCTTTCTGTAACATTTTATGTACCATTTAAAATTATAGTTAATTTTAATTTTGTAGCACTTTATGTATAAATTAAAATTAGAGTTCATTTAAATGAAGCTTTTTCTGTAACATTTTATGTAGCATTTAAAAGTAGAGTTCATTTTAATTTGAATACTGATAGCATTGGTCCACGTGAATTACCTTTGCAATTGCGGAAGGAGGTTTTTCATACAGAAGAATTAAAGTGGAAGAGCATATCGTGTTTTCTCAATAGCCAGGAAGCAATGTCCATCGTCATGTATCACCAGAAGATGACGTTGCTAATAAAGTTCTGTCCAGCATTCTAGATTATATGACAAGAAGTCGGTTACCTACCTTGGATTTAATATCAATTATATCGGATGGAACAATTATCAATACTGATGTGATACGACTGTTTCAGTTGCATATAAGGAGACCGTTGAAGTGGCTGATATGTCAAATATTGAAATAGCACAGACGGACAATAACTGAAGGGCCCGCTTGGAGTCAAAAGATCGGTTGCGTCAGCTTGTATATTTAGGAGCTTTAGTCCTGTCGAACTCTTAATATCTAACGCAGTAACGGACTGCTTTATATCGCTATAATTTCAATTGAAATGGAAAAATAATTTTCACTATTTAAGAGATTATTAACAGATATACATCAGAGATTGCAAATTGAACATTAAACATTTTTTTCATTCGTGATGTATAATAGGGATTGGTTACGCGAGTAATTGCATTCCTATTATTCTTATAATACCTTGCATTTCAAACATTAAGTAAGCATCTTGATCCTGATCTCTTAACCACTGATTAATTTTTAAACATTTTTTACGGTAATAGAGCTATTATTAGAACATTATTTTCATAGATGTAGTATGTATACCCGACTTTTATTGCATTTTTAAGTGCCTATTTAAATCATTTTAGTCCTTTTTTGTTTGCATATTTTGTTAATTTTTAGGTGCTTAAACTTCCGGACTCTACAGATAATACACTTTACTAAGTTTTCCAAGCTTTTAATCTACTTCTTTGCTACAATGCGCCAGAGTATTAAAATCACTTACCCAAGGGATTAATTAACATTTTAAAGGATTTTAGGGACAGATTAAAAATTACTTTTACCTTTAGAAACATTATAAGTCCCTAAAGTGCTGTTCTTAAGGCATTGAATCTTGTAATAACAAGGCTTCAAATGCGTAGGAATATGTTCCTGAGAGAGAGTGGGCTAAGAAAACATGAATTAAAGCTTCAACTAAATAACTTTAAGAAACACGAGTTAACTATCTATTTTATCTATTAAGTTTTCTTGGATTTGTGAACAAATATGTTTATCCATTAAATGAAATATGATAAGTAAACATAACATAATTTTTGTGAGTATCATGAAATGTTGGTGAGTCAAATCAAATAATTACATAAACACATTTTCCAAGATTATGCTTCTTGAATTAATAATTTTTTGTGTTTTTTTATGTCTACTGGTTCATAGTTTGATTAATTATTATTATTATTTATTTATAAGGAATAATGTATGTAACTACTGCTTGGAGATTATAAATTTCTTGTATCTCCTTGCATTCATATGAAAATTAAGTGGATACATTTGTTTCTAGAGCATTAAGAACCAACCCCTCTTTATCAGGTAAATAAAAACAGTTTGAGTTTGTATTAATAGAATGAATAACTACAACTGCCCAGAATATTAAATATTGTAGGAACTGCGTTACAGTAAATGCATTGCTGAAATCACTGAATGTAAAAATGGTTTTGAAAAATTATCATTGCTAAAATCACTAATTGTAAGAATCACAAATCCAAAAATCCCATTGCTGAAATCCCATTAGTGAAATCACTGATAGCACACATTTTATTGCAGAAATCACTGATTGCATAAATTACATAGCATATATTTCCTAGCTAAAATCACGGATGAATTTAAAATTATGGAATAGCTGAATACAAACTTAGTGCATTGTTAAAACTATTTATTGGAAAATATATCATTGCAAATGCCATTGCAAAAATCACTGTTTGTGAGCTGTGAAGTGTTTTTTCTTATAAATGATATTCATAAGATAAATACTCTATATTAAAAAAAGACAGAATATTAAAAATCGCAGTTGAAGTTGATTACTAATTCTAAAATAAATTACTGTCAGCAATGAGGAAGTAGAAAATTACTTGTATTGGTCAAAAAAGGGAGCACACGAGCTAATAATGTCAAACTGTACTATTTTTACGGTGAACAAATGTAAAACCAAAGTGATGCTATCATATGAATATACATTTTATCTGCCGTAATTACGTCAATATTTATTCCTATGCGCAATCATGTACATTTAACAGTGAGGTACTCTTCAAAAATGTGTTTGAAAAGCTCTAAATTTCTTCTTATCCACAAACCTGGAGCAGTAAAATAGTTAAAATGCTTCTAATTCAGCATAATAACACATAATATTCGATCTGTGATAAATTTAAACATTCCCAGATATAGTAGATTTGAAAAAATCTAAACTTTTATGAATATTATACAAACATACTTATTTAGCTCCAACAAAATATTGATTTTGGGTAAGAAATATACTTATGTTATAAATTTTGGGTGCCTAAAGTATAATAATTATGTCTAAAAATAAAATCACGTTTGACTTCTGCATGTTTGTCAAATTGTGCATAATGTTATGGATTAAAAATTGAAATTTTTAGACAAAATAAACCAACCTTGTTCCAAAATTTAGCACAAGGATATATTGTTGCAAAATGATACACATATTGTACCGGTATTTAGAAAAATAATTAAGGACAACCATGGTAATCGCATGTGCTTATTACAATATTATACTATTAATTCAATTTTTTCTGTGAAATATTTTCTATGGCATTGTATTTTTTCTATACTGCAAAGTCCACTTACATCGTAGAAAATATGTAATCATCTTTGAAGATTACGTGTTCTAAACATCAAATGATCGACTGTTTTCATTATCTTGACGTGATATTCAATTATGAATTTTCATGCCAATTATATTACTTTGCGTTCTTCAAGAAATCTAGAGTTTATCAATCGCAGTTCTGGTTTTCATTCAAACGAAACGTTACGATACAGCTTTATAATGTGCTTATTCCAGCAATTCTCGATTTTGTATCAGAGATTCAATATGCAACTTTACAAATCCATATCGCCTTATTTTTTCATTCTCATATGTAGATAATGGTAAAAAGATCTATACTTTCGCAAAACATAATTTAGAATTTTCTGCATCTTATACTTTTTATCAGTCAAACTGAATTTTATCCAAGCCATAAACTTTAATTCAGAGAGGTTTGACTCAAACAACACATATGCTCAGTGTAGTCAAAATTATAGAAAAGTTAGTTTTTTCATATAAAAAACATGTCATAGCATATTCCTTTCACTTTAATAAAGGTGAAATACATGGCAATAAATCAAATATAGAATTGCGAAATGCTTGTAGCGCAAAAATAATCTATAATGCTGTTTTCGATTCAAATCTGAATGGAAACAGTGGATCAAAAAGTTTTCCTTTATTACAGATGCATATTGAAAACTAAAATTGGGATTACTTTATAAAAGGTGACATTTGCGTATTCTATACTATGCAAAATAATATTAAAACTTCGATTAAGTGATAGCTATTAGGTTAAATTTTAAAGGACAGTTTCGGATATATAGTTCAAGTTTTAGCCGGAACAGTGCAGTTCTTTATTATTAATACTGCTCAACCAAATTGATACTGCCGGTTAGTGAAGTGATGCTGGGGGTCTGAAAGTGAGCCAAGTACAATTAATACGAATTTAGTGAACTTTGACATATTAGGTGCCGATTTAAAATCGAAGGTCAACGACCTCACAAGGTACTAACCTATATAAATTAGTAGTATCAGGGGACAACTTGAAGTTAAAATAGCAAAAGGTTATCAGTTAGATTGTCAAGTTGCATTCTAATCTGGTATTAGAGTGAGGAGAATTCAGAGACCACATCAACGATAAGAGCATGCAATTCCGTCCAAGTAGCTCAACAGTAGAGAGTAGGCTGGCCAGTTCAAATATATGTACGATTCCTGATTAGGGCAACACTGTTCTTTACAAAGTGTTTATTTAACATAATGTGTGATTTAGAAAATTTTAACATATGTAAATTGTGTTAATAACCTTATTCGTTAATTAAACTTATATGTTAATAACGCTATACGAACAATAACGCCGCTAACTTATTCAAATTATGTAATAAATAATTTACCAAGGAAAATTCTATCTTATGTCTGTTGCCTGTAGACCTATATTATGTTCTTTTCCAGTAATCCCAAGTTTTATATTAGCAGGTCAATGTGCAATTTTATAAATCCATCCCCCTTCCTTTTTCTTTATCATATTTTGGTACTGATGAAAAATTGCACATTTTAAAATACAAATAAGCATTTGCTATATCTCACATATTTGTCAGTCAAAACGAATTAAATCTAAGACATGGAATTGTTTTTAGACATGTCTGACTCAATACCACACACGCCCAATGTACCAAAAGCTAATAAAAATGATTTTTTGCATAAACAACATATCTTACCATATTGTATGTCACTTTGTTGAAGACGAGGCATAGCAATAAATCAAATCCAGTATTATGCAATGTTTGCAATGTAAAAATAATTTGGTATTTTGTTTTCGATTCGATATTGTCATTTGAAACAGTCGATTACAGACATTTTTATTACGGATGACTGTTAACAACAGGATATGGAATCACTTTGAAGGAAGTGATGTGTGCATGTGCTAGGTAATACATTTTAACAATTTTAAAGGAAGCAACAAAATCTGCAATAGTTTCGATTTCAGTAACAAGAAAACATGCAAGACGTGCATTTATAAATGTTAGCTATCGTAATTATTTTGAAAATGTTGTATAGCAAATGGTTATGTAGTATATTTTACGATTGGGTAATTGTTATTTTATATAAATTAATATAAAATTCCTAGGGCAATAACATGTGCACCCCAATAACATGTGTGACGAATCAAATGTTTTGACATAAACTTTCTAACTTTCGAAAACTTGTTGAAATCTATTAGTTTATTATATTTAATGTAGAAACTACATGTATAGTGATTTTTGTTTCAAAATTTTCACCAAAACTATTTCCAACTTTTATACTATTTTGAAAATTTATTTTATATAGCTATGCAAATTATTTGAAAATTCAGATATGTCATCTCCAGATATATGAGTTGAAATACTTATTGAACCACTAATCCCCTGCGAAATGCAATGTTGAAGTCGTATTAATCATCATCTAAGCTCTCAACTAAGCTCTATTCTTAAGAAATAGATGCTGTGACGAGATTTTTTAATTGGATATCTAAAGTGGAAATCTGAACTGATATCTAAAGTGGAAATCTGAACTGATATCTAAAGTGGAAATCTTTAGTTTGACTCTACTCGCAGTAGAATTTAATGATACATCCATATCAGTTATCATATCTATAGTCAATTGTGAAAAAATATATATTTCGAATAATGTTCTTGAACCTGAAGTAGAAAAAAACTAGAGGTTAAAATAAATGTCTCCACTCCCTCAGAAAACTAATCCTAAATCCATCATCTATGCTCTATCTATGACTGATTCTGTGAAATTTAGATGTTTCAAGGAAAATATTATTTTACGAGAATTGGGAAAAACTGTGAGTGGACATCATTTGTAAATACTCTGCTTCCTCAAAAAATTGATGTTGAATCTATATTCGTCTACATTTAAGATCTACCTGTATAACCAATTTTTAGAAATATATCTTCAAAGAAAATTTTTTAACTAAAAACGAAAGAAAACGGAAGTGAAATCATCAGTGACAGTCCCTACCCCCTCCAAATCTCGATGATGAATCAATATATGTTGTCGTTTAAGTTCTTTATAAAGCAGATCCAAAAAGATACATCTTGCAGGGAAAATGAAAATTATTAGAGAAATATTAAGGGCAATGGCTGAGTTTACCTCAACTAGTTATTGTTATCATTAATATCAATGCAGTAATTTAAGATCAGAAATCCTTGTAATTTTATCAACGTTTAAATAAAACGGTTAAAAATTGGTATTTGTGCACATAAATTATTAAAAGGTGATTTTAAAACAAATGATAGAAAATAAAAGCTGCCTTACGAATGTTTAACATTATCCCCCTTAAATCCTTTATTGTTCAATCAACAGAGTGATACAGGTATTAAACAAGAAATTAAATTCAAAATAATTTTGGGCATAGGAATAAAATAAAGCTAAAAAATAACTGCAATTTAAAAAAGTTAAGTTCATACAGTATTTACGATATTGATCAGATGATTCTATATTGTAAGTAAATTTCTCTAAATACTTATTGTGGTGAAAAACCTTGAATTGGTTTATGTTTTGAAATAAATCTTGTGGATTAAATTATTAATCCCAATTAAATTGGTCGTGAATTATAACATTTGTACATGACTATCGTGATCGCAAAACTCCTATTACTTATTTACCCCAGTTCCTTAAAATAATCATTACATGAAAAACACTATACATTAAAATCCATATGTTTAACTTTTTAAATAAATTATCATTTATTCACACTTCTATTATTGTTATAATTAAATTTACATCAATTTTAACAAACATTTAAGGATGAGAAAAACACAGGGTGAACCAGGCCTTTTGAATCTTATTCCATAGATAAATTGACTTAACATACATGAAGACTGGCACATACTTCTGTATTTCGGATCTGTAGCTTAGAATGACTGTCGTCTTTACCGTATCTTTTGCCAAAATTTGGCGTCAGACATCGTATTTTTCTATAACATTTTCAAAACTCAAATGAATACCGACTTTCTTGGAATAACACTGCTTGGAAGAATGTCTCTCTCTCTTAACTCTTGAACAACAATTAAATCATATTCGTTGATTTTCCTCCTTGCATCCACATTATTTGGCCTGGGGATCAGATACGTCCTTCTTGCTCTCAATGGATGTTCCATTAAACACCAAAAACTGCATATGATGCCCCCTGGTCTCACACTTATATTCATTATTTGATTGTAGTTAAATCGAAATTAAATCGAAGTATACATTTATATTTTCATGCTGTAGGATTTCACAAGAAAACATTTTAATTACTCGTATTACAATTGCTATGCAGTCCGATTTTACTAATCATACTGGTATAAGTTTAAACCTACTTTGGATGTATAATTCCAGTGTATTGACATTTGTGTAATATATTTCAACAAATAATAATTTAAAAAAAAAACAGTATTGTCACAATTAGAAGAGATAAAAACAGTTACATGGTAGTTTGACACAATTAGAAGAAAACCATCTTTACTGGATAAACAATTCGTTATTGAAATAACCATAGGGTGTTTTATACCTTATGTTTAGTTATAGAATTTATTTATGGAATCTATAAACTTATCAACTTCCATAAATATTTTTACAGTAAAATACTATTTATAGCACACATAAATGTATATATTTTTATTCTGCGTGTTTGAAAGGTCATATAAAGAGTTCTCCAGTTATTCATTCAGGAAAAAATCATATTAAAAGAATTTGTTAATGGTGATACTAAACGTGTTTTCAAATTATAAACGTATCACAGCATTCACTATTTGCTTTAGAAGTCGAAAGATTAAGTACGTAACAAACACAAACTTGACTTTAGCATTTCCTGTTGCCAAACACACTTTTGTGTAAAGCGGATTCGGTCGACTGCTACAAATAACAAGTGAAACGCAACGGGAAAAAAACGTCGTGTAATACATTTTATTCTGCTAGAATTTTCTCTTTTCTGGACGTGATTTATCGTCGTCATAACTCGCTTTCCAAAATTTGAGAAATACGTTGTTTGACATTTAGTTTTTGTAAAATCTAATTTTATAAAATTTAGTGGCACTTTGTACTATTGAATTGGGCGTTTATATGTGAACCTTTAATATAATTTTTTCTGATGGATGAAAGACGGAAATACCCAACATACGACTTTCCATGCAAATCCACAAATTTCAATATTGTGGGAAAACATTGACATAAATTTAAATTCACTTTGTGAACTTATCTGCCTCAAAATGATTCGATACTTACAACGGATGGAGATATGTCTGGCTTGCCGAAAGTCCATGTCTCGAATAAAATTTCGAACCCATAAATTCATTAAAAAACCCTCAAATTAATCCTCGCTTAACAACACTGCAGGTTAGATGCAGTGTATCACTGGTATCATAAAATGACCAACTTTAAACTATTTAAATATTCGAATAGCGATATTAAAATGATATTTATTTAAACAAACCAGTTGTTTGCACCAAATCATCGTCATAACTGGCCTATTGTCAACTAACATGTTTTTTTTAATAATTAAGTGCATTTTAACAATATATAGATTGCAAACGAAAGCTTTTGAAAATGTATATTTTTATCATTTTAGTACCGGCAGTGATATATATATATATATATATATATATATATATATATATATATATGAAATGAAAACGATTGATTCTAATATATAGATTATCTTGCATTTCCGGGCAGCCTCGAATGGTTTACGCCAGCTAAGTGATGGAGGGCAAAGGGGTTATATCCAATCAAGTGAGGGTGCAACAGTCACCGGAACAATTCATTGTGAGGGAGCCGGAAACTTGTCCCGAAGAGTCTCGACTCCAGTCGGCTACTGATCAGGGGATGTGGTCACATAGGGCAGTTCCTTTCCGCAACCAAATGTTTTGCAAGAGCCTGCTTCATTGGAACAATTAGCAGATATGTTTACCCTCCAGGAAAGGAGACCAGAGCTTTAAAGAGCTAATATCCGTACACCACCCTCTTGGAGTGGGTCCACCGGAGGGAGAATTCTAATAATAGGAAAGACAATTTCATCACACATTTCTAACTTAAGCATATCATGCATACGACATATTTTAATCATTATTTTTTAGTCCAGGAGGCTGAGCCTAGAGAATATTCATTATAATACCAGTTTTATCACCTCACTGAAAAGTGCAGTATAATAACAATTGATAATATGTTTCTATTTGCTTTAATTAACAAGATGCATGTGTTTGAATAGAATAATATGTGGAATTGCACAGATGTGATATTTAAATGTGAAATATTCGAACCATGATCCCAAGCACATATCTTCCTCAATATAGAATGCTTGACGATTAAACATTTTCATGCAATGAAATAGATTAAAATAAGTCTTATCCCTCCGATTATATATATACTCTTTGACTAATTCGTTAAATTGGCATGGTTTTTTGCCTAAAATATATTAATTTTTGGAATAAAAATTTGAATAATTTTTCTGCAGCAGTTTTTGTTCAGCGTTCTTTTAGGCAATAAGGAATAATTTCTTCTGATATGAATATGCAAAAAAATTAAATCTTGGCTTAAACTTTAGATAGTATTTGTTTTCATGAGACAAATTTTAATCTAGTAATTAGAGTTTGAAAAATTAATACTCCCCAGCATAAAATATTGATTACAATTTATAACCGGCTACAGAGACAAAGAAAAGCCTCCTACAAAGACATAGTAACAATAAAGACAACAACGCGTTTGCAACATTTGCAACACCATTGCTAATATTCGTGCTCTATCTTGTTATCCTGATGAAGAAGTTATTCTTCGCTTCCAAAACCGGTTGATACTTTTCATAAAACGTTTATGCTGTTAATTAGGTTACACTAAAGACGTATTTATTTCTGAAGATTACTCAAGGCTGCAGTTTGGGCGCATTTTCATAGTAATTGCAGGCTTTATTTGAAATGAATAACTGCATTCCGCGAATGCAAACATATCTTAAAATACTATGCTACTTGAATACTATATTATCTGGAGCTAAATCTGTATTCTGTTCGATTTACAGTTACATAGATTATAACGTTATGTGGTATCTTCATTTCCTTTGCGAATTCCTGCTAGGGCTTTACACTAGTAAGCTCCGATTTTAAACTGTAACTGAGGAAATGCTATGATATTGTAAATCCCACATTATCATAAAGTAATTAAGTTTATTTTCCGTAACAACATTCCCAAGAAATCTACTTAGTTTGTAGTGGAGACATGCGTTAATTTAGATTTCCGTGAGTTTAAATTATCCGTAGCATTTTAAATGAACTGTTTGAGATATTTTAGATATACATCATGTTATAAATAAGAACATATTTGTTGTATATTGTATTTTATAGTAATGACCGTTATGTTTTATTTTAATAAAATATAACAGACAATTTGTTCCCAAGCAGAAGAAATACGAGAAAGAATCAAACTCTAAAAATGCTATTAGTAACCCTTATGTCGGATATGATCCATAACAGATGACAGCATCAGTATATTTACCTCATTGTAGCATAGGGGAAAAAATCCGTGTCCGTAATGTCCTATTTTTATAATGAACTGCCTTGAACCTTATTTTCCCCTTAATTAAGTTTGACATGATCCATGACGGACGTTTGAGACACTCTATATACGTCATAGTGGTGGGCGTTGTAAGAAAACAATAACCTTGATGTTATATTTCTAAACACATTGCTAAATCATGGTTTTATTATTTGTTATTTTATTTCTTCAAACGACTGTTGCAAATATTGCTATACACGATGTAACCCACATATTATGATAATCATTCAACGTTAAATGGTATTGAATCTTAACATTGAAGTAAATTAATGGCCTTCGATTACTCGGTTCGAGACTACATATTACGTGATAACGTCTGAACCCTGACACCTAAACTCTGCTATTTGTTTCACATGTCATGATCTATTTGCATGCTGCCACAACTACCGCCGTGTTCATGCGGAGTACGATCACGTTAAACATGTGGGTCCGTAAGTCCTTCCGAGAGGTTGGTGGTAGGGGAAGGAGGGTACGGTCCATGTGGATGTCTCCCCCACTGGGTTTCGGTCTAAATTGGGTGGCACTTCCCGGACGTCCAAACGGTTACCTTACACCTCTCTGGTAGGTCGGACGGTCTGAGTTTCAACAACAAAAACATGTCATGATCTGTACATAAGGTGATCATGGTTTTTAAATGTTATTAACTTTTCAATATCCCCATGAGCCCGAAACTGTCTTTTTTATAAAAATTGAAACGATTCGCATACTTGTTTGATTATAACATATTTAATTTTAAGATTATTACAAGCTTAGTTCTAGATTATGGCAAATTAATTTTTCTTTTTCAAAATTTGATTAATTTTGCAGAGAAATATGGCATGGGTCGAATAATACCCTTTAGGTAAGAGCTCTTCTCAAACCACGAAAATTAGAAGGTAAAGAATTGGTAATTTCATCAACACATAAAATAATGTTTTAAAACAATTTTTTTCTCTCATAATATATATATTGGTTTAAAAGTACATATAGGATTTGACATTCACATTACATTGTTTTCTTTGCTATTATTCGTAAAAATTTTTAAAACAATTGTCGTGCAAAGGAGCATTACATCTCAGTACTGTCTTATATTTTTAACACTTTAAAACAAAGTTGAAAATAGTTTATGACTTTGTTCATTCTGTCTGTGTGTCTGTCTGTCTGTCTGTCCGTTAGCACGACAACTGCCGTAAAAATGACTTAATCAAAATGAAATTTTAGTATGTTATTCAGACGGTCTGTAGGACCTATGGGAATATAAATCAATAATATCACCCAATTAGTTTTGGATTGAACCCGGGTTGAAAAAATGAAATACATTGACCTAATTATGTATTATTAATACCCTATGGGACCTAATTATTCAAACATTTTTTAAGAGGATTTAATATTCACAAATTGCTTTGAAAATTTTAGGTAATATTCAAATTGTTCCAAAAAATATATAAAAAAAATTTAGCGAAATATATTCAGTAGTTTTTTAAATAAAAATTAAAATGATAATAACACCTTTTATATGAAGCGATCACGTGACCATGATATGAAAATATCACGTGACTCACTTCAAAATGATATATGGCATCCATCTTGTCTCAAAATCGTGATTTTTAAAGTTCTTTTTAATTCATATTGAGTGTTGTATCCGTCCTAAAATCACTTTATTTTTGCATAAATTCTGTGCATTTACATACTGAAACAACGCAATTACAATATATTTGAGTTTAAATGCTCATCCAAATTTGATTATATCTACAACGAAGCCAATTTTTACCTATGTAAAATGTAAACAGCAAAATATATAGAATGAGTTGTATTAGAATTGCTGTCTTTCTTTAACACAAAATCATTTAGTTCATGGAGTCTGCATAGCTGATATGAATCAAATATTCATTGATTTTACAAAAAGAAGGACTATTTTTGTCGATGAATTTTTACGCATAGAGTTTAATTACTTGTAGCTCTATGGTCTTAATTTTTAAACAAAATAAATTATCATAGTTTTGTGATGAATAACATGAATGGGAAATTATTTATGAATGAAATGTTTCTTTTATAGAGAGATCCAGACGTGTTATTTTTCCTATGACGTAATTTTAATGAATTTCAGTTGTTTTTGATGAAGTTTTCAAATATAATAAATTATCGTAGTATTATGATAGTTTTAAAAATATTTCCGAGGAATGTATCTCATTTTAGAGATGTTTAAACCAGGCAATTTATAATTCAATGACGTAATTTTAATGAATTTCAGTTGTTTTCGATGAAGTTTTCAAATATAATAAATTAATGTAGTATTGTGATAAGTTCTAAAATATTACCGAGGAATGTATTGCATTTTAGACATGTTTAAATAAATTTGCATTGAAGTTGGAAAGTGTTTCATAATCAATGCTTACGCATGATTGATCTTTCTTGTTACTGTTTTACTTTTACATACAGCACATCTGTGCTTTGAATTTCCTGAGGTAATTAAATATCCCCATGATTTCCAAGAGCTGGACTGTATAGTTTTTATTTTCATTGGAACTTTTTCCTGGAGTTTCTGTTTTTATTCCTCAATGCTTTTATTCCAATTGTTTAAACTAATTTAGCGATTTGTAATCTGTATAGCATTATTTAAGTAGCAGATGCCCATATACATCTAAAAATTTATTCTAGCATCTCATAAACAATAAAAAAAACTAAATTATACTTTCTTAAACAATGAAAATATATTTCAGTTGTTTCTTGGCTTGATGATAGGTGCTGAGGGGAGATGTAATGTGCACATGATGTTTCAAAACCACTGAACAGTGGAAGATTTTTAGAACTGTTGGTTGTAGACAAAGTTCTAATTGAATATAAGCTTTCAATAATATGGGAAATTACTTAAATAATGTCCAATATTAAAGGACAAGGACTTTTTTGCCACGTCAACCCCTCTAACTATTCTCCAAGAGCTAAAAACTACCTTTTTAGAGGCATATCAGTTATGTATTGAACGTATGGTGTGGTCAACACATTTCTAAAATGTATGTAATACCCTCAAGCCCCCTGAATCACTAGATTGAGGGAAAGAATCTTCGATGAGAAGCCTGTATCAAGTTCCGAGATTGGATCCTATTCCTTTTAAGCATTAGTTGGCTCTTTTATGCTTTTTAAATAATCTTTATCATTTACATATACCTTGATATTACTATATCAAGGTATATTCCTGTTGTCGCAATATAGGAGTAAATAAAACCTATACATATACATGTTTTATCTCATTAAAGAGTGCTTGACTAAATTACCCAGATTTCATTCCTGACTAATTTAAATCCGCCAATAGCTGCAGAGCTTCCTAAATATTACCTGATTTACTGGTCCATCTTTAACTCAAGAAAGACAGGGCAAGTCTCCTTCCTACTAATTATAAAGCAAATCTTGTACTTCGCATTTACATATAAGTACACACTTAAGGGCAACAACGACTCTGCCTCCTATTAGAAATAAAACAATTTGGAAATTATAATTATAAGGAAAACTAGAACTGCGTAAATAAGCACAAATATCACAATAATGCAGCATACAGCTGTTTTGAGGATACGCTGGATCCCCTTCGTCCATTCAGGGGAACCAACAAATCCGAACTCTAAAAGAGGGCATGAAAGGAAGAAGCGGGGGGGGGGGTTACATAACCAAGACCTGGATAAAGATAGAGCCAATCAGAAAGCGGCATGAAGATTTTGAGTAAAAGATCCCCCTCCTTTTTCTTTTGACTACCATTCCTCCTTTTGGATTCGGAGCCAAGAATCCGATCTGGTAGGACGTGTTGATGAGTGCTCCTGAGACGAGTAGTGAAGGGCAGGTAACGCCTGTGCACGTGGTAGAGATGGAGAGTGGTGGTGAAGCAACTGTTGTTGTGTACGAGGAGGAGCCCCTCCAGTTATAGTATCACGAGATGATGTTTTGGATATAAAGAAACAATTTTTGGACTTAAAACATAAAATTATGCTCTTGAGTTACCGACAAAACAAGAGAACAGAAGAAAAGGTTTCAATGGCCGAGCTATTGAATCTCTGCGCCGAGAAAGAGGATGACCTGTACAAGATGGCCGACTGCGTAGGACTTGGTCAGTTTTATCTTTTCGAAACCCCCCTATCCCTTTAGATGAGACTCCTAAAGTCTCTGAGAATAGTGCTAATATTGTAAATTACATGCATAATAGTAATATTAATAGTAGCAGTAATGCTGCTAATAGTAATGTAAATGTAAATAATGCAATTTGTAATGCTAATAATAATGCGGATTGTGTTGTCACGGGGACTCCTAAAGTCTTCCATGTGGACCCTGCTGCCGAGGTAGCTGATTCTGTTAGGAATTCAAATCTAAATGCTGAATCTTCACAAAATAATGGCTCTACTGAACCAAACAGTAAATTTAGAAAAAGGACACTCTCAGGGAAAATCAGTAAAAGAACAAATGTGGATGAAGATGGATTCATCACTAAACTAACTTTAAAAAAAAGGAGAGCCTCAAAAGCGGTGGATTCTGAGCCCACCACCGCTTTTAAGGCTCAAAATTCAGCTACCTCTCAGCCAGGGAAAAACGGAACTGGAAAGGACGCAGCTACTCCCACTGGACCCCACCCCCACTCTCACACTCACTTTTAGAATATACCTCCGCTACTAATCAGCGCCCTGCAACCGGATTGGCCGGGCATCATTGCCAGTTTGGAGCGTAGAGCCCCTGGCATCACCAGCAAACTTGAAAGAAAATTTTTTCGTTTTATAGTGAAAACTGATAAACATATTCGCGAGTGCATCACATACATAAAAGATGTGTGTACAGTTCAAAACGTTTAATCTGAAAGATGGCAGACCGGTCAAGACTGTGATCAGGGATCTGCCAATAGCCACCAAAATTGAGACAATTACTGAGGTAATGCAAACCATGGACTTTGACGTTCTCAGTAATGTCCGAATGCCCAGGAGAGGGACTAAACAACCCTCCTCCCTTCATTACCTGCAGTTTAAGCCTGGGACTAACCCGGAGGATTTGTTTGAAATCAATAATTTGCTAGGTACGGAAGTGAATCTGCAGTCCATCACAGGTAAGAAAGACTTTGCTTCCCAGTGTTATGGGTGTGTCATGTATTTTCACTCGTAACAGGTATGCACGCTGCCACTAAGATGTGTGAGATGTGCGGGCCTCACTCCTCCAAAGACTGTACGGCTACGTATTTATTGTGCTGCAATTGTAATGCCCACACGTGGATAATTGGCGATGTTGCCCGAGGGACTCGGGTAATTCGTCCGTGGCTAGCAAAGGTAGGGCTTTCCCTAGTAATTGAACCGATTTCAGATATTTTAACAATTCCACTAACCCCACTCCAACATACAGACCTGGAAATCAAAAAAGTCCTTTCCAAGACTCTGGTGTCAAAGCAAATGTAAATTTTTCAACAGTTGTCAGTGGTCAAATCGAGGAGACTGCTACCCCCCCCCACACCAAATTAGCGAACAAATTGTTGAACCGACGTCCCTGGAGACGCCACCTAAAATTCAAAAATTATGGTCAACACTGGTATTGACTATACCGCCCTTCTTTTAGCACTTATTCATATGAGAAACACGCACAACAAAGACGTGGTCCTGCGTGTATTCCAACTTGCTCTCTCTGACCTCCGTTCGGCGTCGAAGGAAATTGATATGATCTGGCATACCTACCAGCACTATGCTGCGCTGGTTAGATAAGACCCGTCCACTCCCGACCTTCCTTTGGTTTTTGCCATGTTCTCTCAATCGGTTTTCCATTGCTTTGAGCCTCTCAAAAGTCGGCTTCTGGAACGCCAATGGAGTGCATTCCAAGCTCGACGGGATGAGTGATCATGTTGTAAGAAATAATTTTGATATTTTTATGACCTCTGAAATCCATCTGACTTTGTTCACCCCCCCCCCAGTAATCTGTAATTATACAGGTTACTTTCAGTAATGGTCCTTCAGGCCAGGGGGAGGGGCCACGCCTGAAGAAACACTGCACGCTACGTGAAGAATAATATTCCTCGCCATCGTCTAAGCGCACCGGTCTGTACGACGCACCAGTCTTACCGGCTACTTTTATGAAAGTCACGATTCCAAATGTGGTCTTGATTGCATTTGCTTTTGTGTATATCCAGGGGCGGCATTTCAGCATTCCATTTGGGGGTGCGAGATTTGTATGTATGGAAATTTACAATATGGAATAAATAAAATGTTTTTTACTAGGGGGGGGTCACAAAATTGAATTGATTTTGAGTAAAATAATTGTTGTTAAAATAATTTTTGTACATAATTGTGTTAACATAATTTGTTGTTAACATAATTTTTCTAAATAAAAATATCTATATTTATTTACCTTATATTGAAGTTTTAAACGCAGGTTCTCAGAGTCTGGAGTGGTATATCTTGTTCTATAGCTAAATCAGCTAAAATGAAAGTATTTCTTGTCCCATTGATAGTTTCAAGTTATTGATAGTTTCAAGTTGAAAGTAATTTTTCAGCCTCCTAAGGCACTAAAAAGTCCTTTAACAACTGAGCTGATTGGCACAGTCAAAAACAATTTAACTAATAATGTTATGATAGGAAACACATTTTTTAAATTCCGCTCTTTAAAATAACCCAAGCGACTTTTAAAATTGGGATGGTCTATATTCTCATTTTTCACCATTGAATAAAATAGCCGCATTTCACACAGCAATTCCTCTTTCTGGAAGTCACATACTTTGTATATGGTTGAAACATTTTCTTTTTCTTTTTCGACATCTGATTCGGATAATACTTAACTAAGGGCAAACAAAACAGATATATTGTTCTCATTAAATCTTGTCCCAATTTCATTAAATACTGAATCTATAATTTCATATTTAATATTGATTCTGTGATATGATTTAACATCATCATGGTGATTTTTTTCACCGCCCCCAAACTCGCTTGGACTTTTTTTACGCCTTTTCAGTTTTGGTCCAGAATAAGAATTTTTTTCGCAAAGATTTGTCACAAAACTCCACACTTGATTGAAATATGCATCAGTGCGAAAAAAACTAACAGTTTCAATAGAAGCTTTAGCCAAAGCTTGCACAGTCTGAAAATTAAGATCAGATGACGGAAGATGCTTTGAGTGAGTATTGTATTGATCAAAAACACTGTTTCAATACAAACAAAGTGAACAAAAATTCGAACGATGTCATGCATGTTAAAAGAACATCGGCTCTTCATCATTGAGAGAATCGTTTTCATATAATTCTTCCAGTGTTAAAATCACCACTTCAAAATTATCAAGTAGTGCTTTTATGGCTTTAACTCTGGAAGACCACCTCGTATCACTTAGTGATTGTAGAGTTGAAGAGCCTCCAGAAAAAAGTATTTGTTAATGAGTGAATCTTTTCGAAAATAGCATGTATTTTACAGGATGTTTCTATGTTACCTTACACCTTTCTGGTAAGTCGGACGGTCTGGGTCTCAACAACAACAACAGGATGTTTCTATGAAAAAATATAATGCATTGAGCTGCTGAAGTGCATTTCTAGCAGAAGGAATAGATGAGCATGCACTAACTACACATACATTTAATCGGACACTTGAAATTTTCAAGTGAAAGGGATAACATCACCCCAATCTTTTTAAATTGAAAAGGATTCGTTCCAGCCGGAAGTGGGAACTTCACTGTGAAGGTTGAAGGTTGACTCTTTTGAAATTCCATAGCGTGATAAAACTGACCAGTGGACAGTCAATAAAACAAGAGAGAAGCCGATAGACGACAAAAAATTTGGGGGCGCGAACGCGCCCCCTCGCGCCCCCTATTTGCCGCCCCTGTGTATATCCCTCTACTAAGTATGAGAAATTTCCCAAGCAACGACCTAGGAGCACTTTTAGGACTCTGCGGTAGCATGATTATAGCTAGTGACCTAAATTCACGCCATACGAACTGGGACAGAGCTTCGAACTAGTATGGTGTATCTCTAAAACGACTGCCTCAGTGCGCCAACTTCAATATCGTAGCTCCGCTCACCCCGAAGCACTTCTATACAGGAAGGAACCCATCAACTATCGATCTGGCACTTTTTAGGAACATTCCTTAAGGCTTAACGATCAGCGCAGACTTCAATCTAGCGTCTGATCACCTTACTGTAATGATGACCCTTAACTTTGACAAAATCTCTTTAGACCATCACCCGGAGTTACATACGAATTGGGATAACTTTCGTTATACCCTTGAAAATTGTAGCACTCCACCCTCTCTCCACTACCAGCAGGGGCGATATTGAAAAATGTGTCCAAGATATGTATCATGTTCTGCTAGAAGCAGTAGCTGCAGCCAGGTAACAAAATCACTCCAGACCTAATCATCATACTCTTCCAAGTGATATTAGGGACAAAAGTAAACAGCGTAACTGGTTACAGAAGGATTGGCAATACACCAGGTATCCAGTTTATGGCGCACAAATCCGTAAGCTCCATAACGAGATCAAGGCTCTGATTAAAATCACACTCAGCAACGTTGACGCACACACCTAGAAAATCCCACTCCTACGGATCACAGTCTCTGACGAACAATTAAAAATCTCAGAACCAAGAAAACATGCTGCCAATATTCCGCCCATTAACGGCCCTAATGGAGTCGCCCAGACTGCGGAGGAAAACGCCAATGCCCTAGTAGACAGCTGGGAACTCCAATTCACTCCACACATTGACCAAAACTTCAGCCATCTCTACAAAGATATAGACGAGGATTTACAGCGGACTAATCGCAAAGCACTACACTCAGATACACCAAATGACATTGACAACACCACTTTGGCTGTAGTTACTGACATCATCTAGGGTATCAAGGTAAGAAAGTCCCCCGGCCTTGATAAAATTAGCAATCGCATCATCAAAAACATTCCTATTATATTTTATCTATGCTGGTTGATCTTGCTCATTAATCGAATGCTCGAATTTCGCTTTCCCACCCAAAGTTGGAAACTGCAGTCATTATTCCTTTGGCCAATAATAATCTAAATGTAACCCTAGCAGAAAGCTACAGACCAATAAGCCTATTATAAAGCCTCTTCAAAATTTTACAATTGGTGTTGTTAAGACGTTTGGATAGTTTCTGCAGATTGAATATCGTTTTAATTCCAGACCAGTATGGGTTTCTGTCTGCTCATTCCACGTAATCCCAACTGTTGCGTGTGCGTGTAGTCGAAACTATCCACGAAAACTCTTCCAACAGGCAGTATATCAGTATAGTATTTTCCGACATCAGCAAGGCGTTTGATAAAACGGATATTTCTGGGCTTATTTCCAAGCTGATGTGACTTGGTATTTCGGCACAACTTTTGGCGATCATCAACTCATATCTCACTAACCGTTCTTTCCGCATACGCGTTGACAAAACTCCCTTTTCTATTCGTCCAATCAGGGCCGGGGTTCCACAGGGTAGAAATCTCATTCACTGAAATTCAACATCTTCATCAATGACTTACTGAAGATACCACAAGTTAAGATGGCCGTCTTTGCAGATAACACAGCACTGATTGCTCGAAGCTGCTCACAGTACAACTTTATCAATACACTACAAAGTTACATTTTTTATTTATTTTATTTATCAAATGCCAGTTACATTGGCCGCTAGGCTATCAAACTTCTAGCTTGCCAGTATCTTTCGTATCTACAAGAAAAATTGGATAGTGCAACGTACACGTCTAGATGATTTGCCGTCATTAGTTGCCTAGAGTCACATAAAGTACATGATGGTGAATCAACAAGTCCAATACGGTGTAAATGTGCCTGTAGACAATCATGACCCGTCAAAAGTCGAAAAGAAGCAACAGCAATAGTCCGCGGGAGGTCTGGTACAACATAAGGATCCACAGATAGTCCACTCCATGGCTTTCCAGTAAGTACTTGTGTGAGAGGCAAAGTCTTTGAAAAATTGTCGATAGAAGAGAGAGGTCAGAAGCTTTATTGAATGATAACTCTCGTTCATTGTAGATTTTTGTGGGACCGATGCCCCTTTTTGGCAAGCTGATCTGTCATTTCATTCCCGTGAATTCCACAGTGAGAGGGGACTCAGTGGAAGGAAACCCTATAGGATATCTCCCTAATAACATCTCTTCATTGCTGGATGCAGAGTCTCGTGCACTCTTGTATGGAGGAGATGGCCTGGAGTGCAGAAATCAAATCTGAGAGGACAACCGCCCTCTCAAAATAATTCTGGTGCAGTGTTAGTTGTTGAAGTGCCAAAAAAGTTGCTTTAAGTTTCCCGTCAAGATATGTAGTATAAGCTCCTACTGGTAGGTAGAAACAAAAAATCCTGCTGTAAACTCCAGCACCCGCCCCTTGGCTCCTATCGGACAGAGATCCATCCCTATAGATATGGAGCCAATCCTCAGCAGGGACACGATGTTCAATAGTTTCCAGGGTGATAGCTCTTATTTGTTTTGGACACATTTCTTTCTTGCTCACCTCCATCTCCAGATCCAACCTCACATCAAGCAGATTATAATCCAATGGATTTGACAAAAACATCTGTGTTTTTTACTGCAGAGTTACATAAAACATAGCTTTCAGCACTGGCTCGTGACCTGGAGAATCAAAATTAACGCCTCCAAGAGTGCAGTGTTGAAGACCCAGACCGTCCGACTCGTCCAGAGGACTAAGAGCAGCTATTTGGACGGCCGGGAAGCCAAGAGTGCAGTGTGTATATTCAAATCCAACTACAGAGAAATTAGCCATGATTTCACCTTAAATATATTTAATGAATTCATCTCATTCTGCCACTCTGTAAAATATTTGGGAGTCATTCTAGACGCCCATACGCTAATTTCAGAGCGTATTACTGATGAGCTGAAAAGCGTAAATAAATAATATTCCGACCTTGTCCCACTTCTCGGTAGAAAATACCATCTCTCCACCCATAATAAGCTTATTGTTTACAACCGCACCGACGTTTCTGTATGCTTGCCCTGACAGGGGATCGGCTGTAAAAACGCACATTGAGAAATTGCAAGTATTCCAAAGGAAAGCATTATGATGCATTGTGAACGCTCCTCGATTTGTACAAAACGATGTCATTCGGTATGGCCTCAAAGTCTTTTGCGTTGAAGAGTAGATTCGTCGTTACACTCAAAATTTTACAAGAATAATTCAAGCAAACCATGTTTGAGAGACTCAGATCAAAGCTACGACAACACTTAACTTAGTTACCTAAGGAAGCGTCGTCCTCGCAATCTCCTAGTCGGGCCTTTGAAGGTTCCCTTGAAAACGCCGAGATATGCGTCTTCCCAACCCGGTGTCACCTGAGCTAAAATCGAACTAACGACGATAGATGGCTCCACAGCAGCGCTTGTTCGTCATTATATCAATATTCACTGACATGACACGATTGCTTATTGGCTAGCTGATAATGACGCCATCTAACTGGCTAATTTATATTATGCTTTCTCGTCGTCTAAAATTCTTTATCTAATTTGGACTAATGGTATATTCTACCTAGTCAGAGCTCTTCCTTCGCTCCGCCCCTTTCTTACCTGTTCTAGGTAGTCGGCCAATACCAAGACATCACCGTCCAGCCACATCGAAAAATCCCATTGCAACTACATCCTGTAACAGGAATGATGACACACTATCAATTATATGAACATTAAAAAATTGGACATTTTTCTATTTTCGATGTGGGGATAAGTACTGACGTACAGGCGTCCTGAAACATATCGTTTTGGCTTAACCATTCCTCTTTTGGACTTCGGATTTGTTGGTTATCTTTCCCAGACGAATGAGATCCAGCATATCCCTGAAACATCTGCATTATTGTATTATTTGTGCTTACTTACGTCGCTCTAGCTTTCCTTATCATTCGCAAAACGTGTATTTTATGTATTGATTTCTTGACAATTATGTTCAATTATAGAAATTAAGCGTTATTTAGAAAACGTTTACCAGATATAATTGTGAATTGCTGGGAAGTGTATAATTTGTGTGTATGACCACGCCTACATATGTCCCCTCCTATATTTAGCGTTTCACAGTTTTTTAGGGGATTGCAATAGTGTGTTTGCTTTGCATATGAAACAGGTGTAAATTTCGAAGCAGATGGACTCATTACAAATAGCCGTTACCACAGGTGCTTAAATGACCAAGGGAAAAAAGCTGATGTGGGCAGCATATGACTTTCCCCTCAGACTGAAATACACTTTCATATTTATTTTTTATTTCATAAAGAATTAAAGAGTGTAATTGCGCACAATAACATGGATATTTATCTGATATTCAAATTTGCATTCCTAATGCATCTGCATTTCATTTGGAATCTTAATAGATTTTAAAAATTCTTTAACTCCTCAAAATTCCAAAAAAAAAGAAATCTAAAATATCTCGAGAACTGTTCATCCTAGAGCCATAGGGGCAGCCTTATTCGTTTTGTTATCAAACATTATATGAAGAACAAATATATAATTAATATATTTCACCAATTTTAGTAATTTTTTTTTTCAGATTTTCTTGATCTTTGAGGACCACTTTGCAAAAAACCGTCAATTATTTTTTCGAATCATGTCAAAATCTAATCAGGACCAGAGTAGCCCGCCTTAACGGACTTTACTGCTGTACTTTTAGCTATTTCATCAAATAGATTTGTAACTGCAGTGGGAAAGTCTTTTGCTCCTCAAAATTAAAATAAATAAATATTTCAAGCATGGCCTAACTTAAAGTAATAATGTCGCTTCCATTCTTTTCGATATAAAAATTACCTATAAAACAAACATTTAATTGATACATTTGAGCATATGTAGTATTCTATTTTTGATTATAACGATTTTTAGAGCCTTTTAGAAAAATAAGTCAAATTATTTTCTCAGAATCTCAAGTCTAACCAACACCAGGGAAACTCACAAGTTACTTCTATCTAACTTTAATATACCTAATTTTGTGATATTTGGTCAGTGAGTTTCTTAGCCAGAGTGGACGCATAAGATTTTTGCGGAGGCCATTTAGTAAAAAAAGCAAGTTTTTTTTTAATTATGCTAAATATAATCAGCAGCAGAGTAACTCACTTACCAAATTTTATGGAATTTATTCTACGAGTTTTTAAAGTAGATCATATTTTAAAGCAGATTGGATACATGCAGTGCACACACAGACATAAGTAGACACAAACAGACACATACACATGCACACATATGTACCGTTAAAAATAGTTTTTCCAGACTCTAAACGTGTGGATTCGTAGAAAAAGCAAGTAGCGATTTTCGACATGATTGCGTTACATTATCTATACATTAACATGTATTGTAGGAACAGTAATATTGGAATTAAAATAACTTTTCGGTATAGACATACTAATTATACCATTTCAAATGTAAATTTCATTTTATTTTATTTATGACCCGACAGTTTATTGATAAATTTTTGACGGAGGTCTCTAGACAGCGTGAGATTAAAGTCTAACATGCGTAACATATTATGTTCCACAGAGTATGTGATTGCGAAAAATTAAAAAAAAAATAAATGTTTATGCATACTGTCTGTATCTACCAATAATATTATAGAACATTATATTTTATAAAAAATAATTTAATGTTATAAATGATATGGTTTTAAAGTTATTGCAATCTAGAACGCTGCGCCAAACAAGGTCGCAGCCAAGTAATTTAACTAGAACAAATAGCTGTAGACCATACTCTCCAAATAATATTTGAGTAAACGTGTTCATCTTGGAGTTACGCGGCAGGGAAATCTGCTATGAATGTTTGCTTGAAATGTTATTAGTGATTGAGTAATTGGTAATCCGATACTTCTCTATACCTTTAAATATCATACTGCATTTATTGTACATAGGTATTTCTGCAAGGGGTATCCAGTTGCATCCCGAACCGCCGACACAATGGAATAATCTCATATCCCGTGAATCCAGCGCGCTTTTAAATAAAGCAGTTTAAACAGATTTATTTTATTGTATTTTCTAAACTTATTATATATAATAACTACATTTAACCTTGACATTTAAAAGGAGCATTTTGGCATAGTTTAATTGTAATGCATAGTTCTAAAATGCATTTAAACTTTAATATTTTGTCCTTCAAACTTTAGTATTTATCCTTCTAATTTTTCTAATAATGTTTAAACATTTTCAGCTGCGGCCCGACAACTAGCGGATAATTTTATTTTAGTTGCCACTTTTCGGGGTTGACATTTTTATCAAGTATATTTTTAACAACCACAATTAACCTTTGGCTTACGGGTGAGACAGGGTCTATCCCAGACGAAGAACTTCCCAAAAAGACAGGTATTTGGCATGCCCTATCTCAAGCAGTTCAATCCCCTTTTGCATACATTGGCGGTCATGGACGCCAATGTCTGCAAAAGTGTATCAAGCTGCTTGGGATAGGCCATGTCAAATACCTGTCTTTTAAGGAGGTTTTTGGGATTGACGCAACTCCACCCGTATCCTCTTTTGCAGACATTGGCGCCCATGGACACCAATGCCTGCAAAAGGGGATCAAACTGTTTGGGATATGATATGCCAAATACCTGTCTTTTTGGGAGGTTCTTCGTTTGTAATTGACGCTGTCCCATCGGTAAGCAAAAGGTTAACAATATATGTATCCGTTGTGCACGCACAAGAAATTCGCCAACAATAAATATTGAAATAATTCAAGTTCAAATGTTCAAGTTCAAAAAGACAAATTGTATTCACAATAGACCCGTTTTTACTATAGGCTAAGTTGACGCATGTTAGAGGGACGAAAATTTCCTTTAATCTATCCACAATTCCTATAATTTTGAAACATATTTTTGTTTCCTTCCTTAAAGCTTTTTCGTTCCCCAGAACTCATCTATGTTGCATTAGTTAATTTGCGTAAAAATATTTAACGCATTTGTACAATCCCTACATTATAATATGTTATGAGTACGTAACGTATTGTAACAGATTCGAAAACTTCGATCGATAATATCTTTATTAGATTTACAGTTTTAGATTTATACATTTGTTAGATTTTGTGGATGGTAGAACACGATTCAATTATTTTATAGGTACAGCTATTTTGTATATAAGTGTATGATGTGCCTAATCATGTAATTGAAATATAATGTAAGTGTGAGTAAACTATAATTCAAGAACTATCAGATTTTCACAAATCTGCAGTTGCTGAATATGCCTTGGTGTTCATCAAATTTTCAATTTAAAATATATATATATATATATATATATATATATATATTTGTTGCATTCTGGCCCGAAAATATTAAAACACTTGAATTAAAATCTTGAATTAAAAATCTTGAATAAAAATTAACTTAAAATGAAACTTGAAATAAAATGAAAATATGTGTGTTACAAATAAAGCTTAGATGATAACTAATATGGACTTAGCATAGAATATCAGATGGGATTTGTGATCACTAACAATTTGCATTTCTGATTCTGGAGATGATACTTCAGTTTTTTTTTCCGAAAATTCGTATTATTGTGCGAAATAAGTATGCAAAAGTGAAAATTATTTCATAATTATGTCCAAAATTAAGTGCACAAACCATTTGCACCATTTGAAGGATCTTTTAAAACTGTCTTGTTAAATCTGTTCATTTCTTTTAATATTATTCCAGAGCATTACAGTCCCATACCGAAGAGTTTAATTAAAATTTCTTAGAGTTTTAAAATTCATCAAAAATTAATTTGACTTTTCGAAACGTTATAAGTCCCCAAAGTACTGTTCATGAGGCATTAAGTCTCAAAGTGTAACATGGTCGTAAATGCATAGCCAAATATTCGAAATAAGTGTTTTTAGGAAATAAAAAGAAAAATGTAATCTAAAATATTAATATAAACATGATTTAATTGCCTAATTAGGTCATATATTTACATAAAGTATAGGAGGAAATAAATTGCTATGCTATTGCTCTAGCAGAATACAGTTTTATTAATTACAATATCTTGTTTTATCTAGATACTACAGGGCTACTGAACATTATAAGCCATCCCTCGACATCCCACGACAAATAGTTAAAATGTGTTTTACAAGCCTTAAAAGTACTTAAAATAATTTATCTGTCAAAATCGCGAGATCAAAAATATTCGAGAAAACAGGACTTTCTCTATGTAATAGTATGAGGAAGTAGTAAGAATATATACGGCTATGATCCAACGTAACAAGTGGAATGAATACACTATTATATTTTCATTATTTTTCTCTATTATTATTTTCCTTATATACATAATGTATAAGGAAAGTATTGTGACGGGGTCGAAAATTCGAATTCGAGTTTTCGACGGGAGAGCACGTTTTAAGCATCCCTGATCACGAATCAAATACTTTTAAAGTGATGTCTGTGCGTGTATGTGTGTGTGTGTGTGTGAAAGTATGTGTGTGTGTCAGTGAGTCTGTGGAGACGATAACTGACGAACGAATGGACCGATTCGAACAATATTTGGTACAAAAATCACAATCTATAAACACTGGAAGTCTATTGTTTTTATACGCAATCGAATGTTCAGAACCCCCCAAATTTTCGAGTGAAATTTTGAAAAAATCGTCAAAAAATCAAAACGACTAATAAAGTTACACAAATAGACATTTCTTATGTAATTTTTCGTTAGAAAGCGATTGACATAAATTTTAGAACACTAACATAAACCGTTCTCGAGATATTGTGCATTTTTCAAAAAAATTATCAAAATTTCATATAAAATAAAAAAAAAATATTTCCTATTGAGAAACATGTTCACTTTTCATATGCAATACCATGCGATAAATTTGGTGACATCATTCTCGTGGATCTAGCTCGTTCCATTCATGAGAAAAGATACTTTGAGTAATACTTTTGTATTTGAACTCCAATAGTCATTTATCTGCAATAAGAATAACTTATTTCTCCATTCATAATGCTTGGCGAGATTTTGACGACGAATTTGGCGACATGTCGCCAACTTGGCGACTTTTTAAAAAATATTGCCAAATTAACGAAAATCTCGTCAAATGGATAAAAATGACGCTAAATTAATGAAAATGACGACTAATCGTCGAAAATTCAATGTCTTGGAAAGAATATAAGTAACTACTATAAGAAAAACCTATTTTTTTACTGTAAAAGGAGTAAGTTCATTACATTATATATTTTTAAATGACTCCAAAAGCTCTTCGTATTCAGTTTGAAGTCTCTAAAGTATTGTTTTGGCAGGTTCGGGTGAAATTCCTTGTTCTAACTCAATCCCATCAAGTGCAGCTGCAGTGCAAGTTAAAGTACCAGGTCTGTCCTAGTTATTCTGGTTTGTCCATTGATGAGTGATTCGGGACTAATAGCTCCCACTTGGATTGGATCTTTGCCCACCAGTGCGAACTCGGGCTCGCTTCGTTTTGATTGGCTGGAGAAGACCGAATACTGCAATTTTATTGTATATAGTATATTGTGTATTACATATAATGTGTGCAACATATAGTGTTACCTTTGAATTAATGAATTTTGGTTATATGAGTAAATATTAATTCAATTTAAATATTTCTTAAATAAAGTTATCTTATTGAATATGGAAAGGCTTTGTTACCAATAAAGTAGGCTTATAAAATATTTAAGAAATTATTTCATTAGAAAAGAATTAAGCTCGTTGTTCTGCAGTTGAGGAATAGGCAGTGATAACACCTAAAAAACCATATACATTTATCTGTAGTTATCATAATTTCTCAGCATTAACTCATTTGATACTGGTGTCAGTTTTTTATACAGATTTATTTATTTGTTTGTTTTAGAGACAAAACGTTCAAATATCTTTGTGCCTGTCTGTGAAGTCTGTAGCGGTTAATAAGCATTGTACGGCCATGAAATTTGGTGCGCGGGTACTTCAGAATTGGAATAGATGCACTTCGGCGTTTTGTGATATTAATATGGATTTAGTGTTTTAGTTATTTTATATTTTAACCCAATTCACAACGATTTCGGCAGATAGTAAAACACAAGTATTTCCCTTATCTATCTAAATTATCAAAGTTTCCGTCTTGATACCATCGGAAAGATCGAAAAATTTTCTTTAAAACTGACTGTTAACGAAATTCATGCGATTATTAGATTACTTTTAGTGAACTTAATATATATATATATATGCATTTATTTATTCTTTTTAAGAATATAATTTTTTTTGTATTATAAATACCAGTAATGTATCATTAATTGAAATTGGTCCGTAGAGCTAATGCGAAAATAAAATGCTCTGTAGTGAATATTTGAAATCAAAATAGACTTTACGTCATGCTCGATAAAAAATCAGTATAATTAAAACATTGCAAATAAAACAGGTACTAAATAGGTATAAATACCCTCTTTCCCTGTTCCATATATAAGTAAAGCAATTGAAAAATGGATAACATGTTATGAAAGTCTGGTGAATATAAGCCTTTAACTACAACTTAAGATTAAAACTTATTTAACGTGTTACAAATCATATATTCAATACAGGTACTTAAGATACTAATTCCCTTGTTCCCCGTATAGATATACATTTTGTCAATACATGAATGTAGTATTAGATGAAAAGTATCAAACTGAAAAAACTGATCATGGAGATAAGCCATTCTGGCTCACAAAAATGCTTTCATGAGAAAAATAATATAATTGAAAAAGGTAAAAATATATTTCCGAAACCATGTACATTTTCAAGAGCCATACCTGGTTCGATAATACTGAAATCCTACGTTTCTGTGTACATAAATGTAAACTTTATTACATAAATTATGCACATGGTCCGATGTAGAACAATGTAGAAAATGGATCAAATTTAACAATAATCATAGAAAATAATCAAATTAATCAGCTTAATAACTTGCAATAATAATAATAATATTAGAATATAATGCAAAGTTTAAAATTTGACAAATAATGAAAATGAAATAACATAAAAATGAGTTAACACATGTGCTGGGTACATTGGAGTTGTAGAGAGACTATGACAGCTTTCATCAAGTTTTAGACTATGGCAGTTTTAGTCATGTGGCATGTTTCAGTAAAAAAAGGACAAAGTGTAACTTTTTATACGCACCCTGCAAAGGATGTCAAAGAAGCAAATTGTTCTTCATTAATTTAAATATATTTAAATAAAATAATTTCTTTATGCAGATGAACCACTTTCACCCGATGAAAAACAGAAAACATAAATTTCAGGGGTCGTACAAATATTTAATTTGGTTAGATAAAATTTCCATTCGAAAACTTACATGAATACCTACCTTTAGTGAAAGTTTTATATACACCACAGTTATCCGTTACACAGTTATCCGTTACGTATTACGTATTTCCATTCACAATCTATGAACATTAGAAAAATGACACATTTTTAAAAAAGTTTGTAACATCAGGAAGGTAGAAATTGATGTTTACATTAGAGCAGAATCTCTTATGTCCGTCATTTTGGAATGTTAAAATGATCGCCCTGAACACCGAATTTTCTGATGTATCATCTTACAATGACATATAAAGTTAATTTTAAATGCACTTTCAACGATTTTCTAGGTATTTATAGGTTTGTTTATATTACAGCAGTTTAGCTTAACACTAACCCGCAACTGTCATGTTCATTATATCTTGTTGTTTCTTTATATGGTATATGTACAGGGTGTCCCAAAAATGATCTGCCTATTTGAAAAATAAATGAAAACTAAACGAACGGCTATAGAAATGCACCGTTCAGTCTGCTACAATATGCTTGGGACATCAGTACATTTTCAGCCAGACAGCCTTTTGAAATTAGTTAAAATGTTCGACAATAGATGGCGCTGCAGTCCGGAAATTTAAAATACGATATTTTTCACATATTCACCATGGGCAAAACAGCATGTCGTAGTCTCAGAACAAAATTATCAGACACCCTCTCACACGTCTCAGCATGAATGGCTTCACATGCAGAAGAGATACACTGTTTCAGTTCTGCAGTCGTTTGTGGATTGTGGGAGTACACCTGATCTTTTAAGTGTCCCCACAGAAAGAAGTAACAGGGGTCAAATCTGACGAATAGGGAGCCCAATCCATGCCGCTTCCCGTATGCATACGATAGTCCAAAAGAATCACACGATCATTGAAATGTTCTTTGAGGAAATTAAACACTTCGACCGTTCGATGTGACCGGGCACCGTCTTGCATGGACCACAAGGTGTTTTTCGAGCCCGCCAAAGCATTGTGTACCGCCAAAAAATCACACAGAATGTCCAGATAGCGTGCTGCAGAAATCGTTTGGAATCGGAACAATGGGTCCTTTGGAGGAAATAGCAGCCTAAACCATTATTTTTGTCAGATGCAGGCACGACGAGACGGCAAAATAAGGACTTTCTGTTCCCCATATGTGCCAGCTGTGACGTTTAGCGCCAGCTGTGTGTGTTTATTGACGAAGCCGTCGAGGTATAAATAAGCTTCGTCAGTAAACAAAATGTTTCCCACATGGATATCGCCGACATCAAGCTTTCATATTATGTTGTTCGCAAACGTGTCTATGCATTCATGGCAGTAGCACTGAGGGGTTGTCGAGTCTGAATTTTGTATGGAAAAATATGTAAGCAGGGGCGTATGAGACGATGCGTGGACATTCGTCGTATTTCTGCCTGAGCTGCAACACGGCAAACGGAAATCAAGGGCCGCTGTTGGACAAGCTGAACATTCACCTATGTGACTGTAGAACGTGGCCGCCCTGCCTTTCCAGCAATGCCATCCTTCATGTTCCCAGTCCGTTGAAATTTTTCAAATATAGCCTTTATTGTACCCTTTATCGGTCCTTTAGTCACAAGTTTCTGTCAAAAACTCGAATTCGAATTTTCGAACCCGTTACAATACTTTCCTATTACATTATACTATGCATATAAGGAATGAAATGAATGAATAGTTTTTTGCAGCTTGTAGTGTAGTAGAACTAATTATCTAACACTGACGGCGCGTTGCTTTTATGTAAACATGTATAAGTCACTAATAAGCAATTATTAACATATGTAAGACGTAAACATTTTAATCAAATTATAATGCCAAATTATAGATTGTAAATTTCGGGAAACGTTGAGGTTGCGTTTGTGTTTTCCGTAAAATAGTTAAACCCAGAAAGTAAAGCAATGCTCAAAGCAAGTCAAATCTTATCAAAAGGTCTGTCCTTGGCGATTAAAAAAATATATTTATTAATTTTCTTTCCTCGATTATCTACGAGTATTCAACAGCTACTTTTGACTAATATTGTTCTTTTAGAATGTGTAGAATTAGCATTTTTACATACTAACATAACATTCCGTGTTGAAAGACTTTGCTTGTCGGGAAAAGTATCCAGTGTTATGATGACATAGGACAATAGATGAACTATGTGCCTCCTTTTCTGTGTATGAGCGTGAGTTAATTTCATTTCTATACATACCACATGGTTCGATTCAGGATTATACACAAGACACGGTTGCTGCAATGTTTTAGGCTTACGATAGCTAATTTAAAGGGACAGTATTTTTTTGTAAGAAAGAGTTACATAAGTAAAAACAACTATTGAATCTTAAAAGAATCAGAACAACCAGCTAATTTAGAAAGTACCTGTTTCAACTATAAAATGTTCATTTCTCATTCAGAGTTTAAAAGTTCTTTATGGATTTCTGGTCCAATGTATAAATTTTCTTAAACAGTAATAATAAAGCATCTATCTCAATATTTCCAGAGATTTCACCATCCACTTAAAAAACGCAATGATCTATAATTCACTTATTCCTCTAACAACCTATATCTTACCAATACTAATTTAAGTTATAAAATTGTCGGTAATTGAAACCTACATATATGATTGGTACTATCTTTCAACGTGTATGTCATTCTGTCATTCTCACTCTGAGGTACCTTGTAATTGAAAAAGTAATATGTTTTTTATATTCATTTCAGTATCTAGATAAATTCAGTTGAAAACATATATCATTCTGTAATGATAAATGTAAAAATAGTAGATAATTATGATGGTACATGCTTGATGCTTAATTTGTATCGCGATATTTATGTAGTATAGTATCTGTCGTTTATAGCCTTGCATTAGTGGCGCTGTATTAACTCTGCATTACTTCCGCTATTATTGCGGCAGGGTCCCGGGATACCCCAAAATGCAAAAAAAAAAATATAAACTCTCTGAAACATACATGTATGACGTTATTAAATATATGAATGGGTGCATTTTATACATATAATTTGAAAAAGGGCAAATATCTATAAACATCCATAAACAATTCTAGTTCTTTCTAATTAAAATATTTGTGATTTCAAATCGTATAATTACAAAATGAGAAGTTAATAAACGTGATCAAATTCATTTTCAAGAAGCATACAAAATGTGATTAAAATAATTATAATTATAAAAAAATGCAATGTTAGCAGTCAGGTATTAATATATTGTTTAGGAGAATAGACGTTGCTGCAATAAAAAGCCCGGTAATCTAATGATGATATTATGTCATTTAGTGCTTTCCGATGTTCATGGAGCTAGTTTTGACCACTTAGTATTTTGTTCCTTACCTGTAAAGAATTCACAAGCACCAGACCTGGAGAGAGTCACTCTTCATCATATTCATCTTTGCTTTGGGTACTTTCTATATCTCGAAGATTTTTACGTAGACAGAAATCAATTTCATTATATTCACCACTGCCAGAAACACTACGCACTTCGCAAAATTTGGTGTTCCATATGCAGAAGACTATTGAAAACATCCAAGCCACAGATGCGTTTCATGTGACGTCACGTTCGCGATTCCACTGCACAGCGGCCATGTTCTTTGTAACATCGGTCTATGAGTACTATTGAAGAATGGGAGGTTAAGATTACAAATATGCTACATAATAAAATGATAACGTTCATATTACTTGGCAAATGTATTTACTCATAATATATTACATAGAAACATACATAATTAAAATGTACTTTACTTGTGAAATAGATAAAAGATAATAGTTAGGGCAGTTTAAGGTGATAAGAATATCAACACACCCAAACGAATATAAATTTTCATAGATTTTCAATGTTAAACATCAAATAGTTAGTCTTATTATCTACCAAATAAATAATATGAACTGATTATTTCGCAAATTAGTTAGTTTATTCAATTATAATATATAAATTAAAATGTACACACTATTGCATTAAAATAAATTAAATAAATAAGCATCAAAAGTACCTTGACTTCTTGTTTTGTAGCCTGACTTGGAGTAACTGTAAAATATAGCGTTACATAAGTAGGACCATATGGCGGATGGTATCAGAACAGGCGATCGAGAAAAACTTTGTATTGGAATAATATATGGATCGTCAGAGATACCCGTAATAATTAATTTTTCTCTATACCTTTGTTGGTTTTCTAAAGGCAATTTCTCGACGTAATCAGATAATTCCATAGTGTAAACCTATCTATATTAAGTAAAAATTGCTACACTATGTTAACAACTAACACTTTAACGTTGAAAGAATACAATGCTGGTGAACGGCGTTTACAAAGAGTATGCCGGTGAATGTGGCGTCGGTGCAACTCATCTGTTGGATAAGAAGTCATAGAGTGGGTACAGAAAGAGGAAGAATATATCCGCTAAGATTCTAAGAGCAAATAATGTCTCAAATTTGCGTTGGCATCATATGAAAGAGATTTCCGTACGATGGGTGCGAAACTCCAGTTCTTAAGGCTTTGATTTTGCGTGTGTGTGTGGAAACCCCAGGCCGTCCGACTCATCCAGAGGACTTGAGTAACTATTTGGACGACCGGGAAGGGATTTTGCGTGTGTGTGTGTGCAGTGCAATATTGACACACTATGGGGGAAATTCTGAGTGCTGTCTGGTTGTACCGTAATGGGACCTAATTTAATTATCTGGCGGGGTTAGCAGGTATAAGGCGCAGTTCTAAGTACAGTGTTTCTCAATGCAGCTCGGGCCTGACTAACGCAGGGTTAATGGAATGGCATGTGAGGCAGCTGGACCGGGACGCCGTGTTAGAGGGAATACAAATCAAACAATTGCAACATTACAAAATTAGCGACTGCTTCCTGAAACCAAATTTTCCCATCTAAAAAGGTTTTTCCCGTGACAAAATTCACTTTGGAGATATATAGAGTTTGTTGAACTAATATAGCATATTGTCATCTTGGTTATAGCAGATATTTGCCAATAATTTACATTTAAGACAAATATGTAAGATCTTCATTTTGTACACATTTTTCTAAAAAGTAATTATGTTCTTGAAAGAAAAATAAATGTTCATTTCATATATGTCCGGAAGTGAAGGGGGCTCGGAGGAATGTCTAACCCGTGTCCCAGTTAGGCTATGTCGGGCTCTGAATGCAGCACTATGAGCACAATTCAGCAAGCTTGAATCTGTTCCAATTGCGGATTTTGCTTTAACACTGAAATTTTTATTGCAATTTCTCTATTTACAAATGGCTTCATTATATTCTTAAAACGTTTTTTATGAAAACGATCCAACATTCGTTTTATATCCATCTGAAATAAAATTGAACATAGATTATTAAAATTCCAAAATACATTAAAATATTATATGCATTTACTTAATAAAGAATTACATTCTAAATTATTTTAATTATGCAAATTTAATGTATAAAGTGAAATAGTTTTTAATTAATAAACAATATTTAACAACAATTAATATATAATAAATATATATTAATTGAATATTAATAAAAACATATATTGAATTTCGACGGTTAAATGTTAAAAAACATTCAAAAGCATATTTTAAATATAATATTTAAATGTGTTTAAATTTTATAATTAGGATATTTTTTATAAGTTAAGGCTTGATCGGAAGGTTATAACGCTGGTCACTGATTCATAAAAACAGTGTAGTTAAGGTAGTTAAGGGGTCACAACACTCCATTTGCTGAACAATTATACTATATAAGGCAAATTTCATAAAACGATATCCTGTATTGTAAATTCCCCATTAGACATTTTTTATACAATTCTCAAACGGTATTGACAGTTCTAGGTTTTACTATGATGTGACTTGGATACATTGCTGGCTTTAGTAGCGCTATATAATAAGAACCTTCAAAATTATAGTAAAACATCCAGCCTAGAAATTTGCATACCCTTTTCATACTTTTTAGTTTAAAATATGCATAAAATATGTAATAGAGTTAAACTATTAAATGCAGAATTGAACTTGCACACAATCAATTGATAGAACACAATCGACATTTTATTTTCACAGCATTTTAAACTGTGATATAGGAAATTTAAACATTATTATATAATAACAAAACTATTACATAATAAAAATCTTGTCATACTATGTAACATAGTTTACAGAATGTATTCGAGATAATTTCCGTGGAGAAAATTTCGAATTCGAGATTATTATACCAATATATGTTTTACGACCTCCTGAACACGTTTTGACTGTTCTTGAAGGGATGTTCGTCATATCCCGCATTGTTATCAAGAAATATAGAGCTAGAAAAGTTGTTTTTTAAATGCTAACGTAAACTCCAAAATTTCATCGAAATTTTATACTTTTTTAACGTGGCAGCATAAGACAAAGTTTGACATGATTATGCCAAAAATGAGTTATTTATTGCTGAATCAAGACCTATTTATTGCATCTCGAGTTTCAACCATTGTGAAAAATTGGCACAATACAATTTTAGTGTTTGTAACGTTATTAGCCCCTTTCGAGGGAAGTTACCCCCCACGGGGTACAGTGTCAAGTATGGTATGCATCGAACGATTTTATCAAGTCCTTTAAAGTAAAGAGAAACAGGCCGTAAATGTACTCATTTGGACCAACGATATAGAATTTTTCTAAATTTTTCTTGTTAAATTTGAAAAAAAAGTAAAAAAAAAAAAACTGAATCTACTTAGAAACTGATAAAGGGAGGAGAAAATTGATCGCTCAGCCATACAACAATTATTACTGAACATTTATTTTTTGATTTTAGAAAAATGGATCTTCGATATTATCAATTCTTTTGAAATAAAAACTTTTTTTTTTCAGAAAAAAAGATCAATCATGCATAAAACATTAATTATGAAACAATTTTGAACTGTAATGCAATTTTATTTAAACATCTCTAAATTGCCATGTATTCAGCGGTGATATTTTTAACACTTTACAACAAAGTTGAAAAGTGTTTATGACTTTGTTCATTCTGTCTGTCTGTCTGTCTGTCTGTCTGTCTGTCTGTCTGTCCGTTAGCACGATAACTGCCGTAAAAACGACTTAATCAAAATGAAATTTTAGTATGTTGTTCAGACGGTCTGTAAGACCTATGGGAATATAAATGAATAATATCACCTAATTAGTTTTGGATTGAACCCGGGTTGAAAAAATGAAATACATTGAGCCCTATGGGACCTAATTTTTCAAACATTTTTTAAGCGGATTTAAAATTCACAAATTGCTTCGAAAATTTTGGTAATAGTCAAATTGTTCCATAAAATATATAAAAAAAAATTCAGCGAAATATATTCAGTAGTTTTTTTCAATAAAAATTAAAATAATAATTACACATCTTATATGAAACGATCACGTGACTATGATATGAAACGATCACATGACCCACTTCAAAATGATATATGGTATCCATCTTGTTTCAAAATCGTGATTTTTTAATGCTCTTTTTAATTCATATTGAGTGTTGTATCCGTCCTAAAACTACCTTATTTTTGCTTAAATTCTGTGCATCTACATACTAAAACAACACAATGACAATATATTTGAGTTTAAATTCTCATTCAAATTTGATTATTTCTACAACTAAGCCTACTTTTCACTTATGTAAAATGTAAACAGCAAAATATGTAGAATGAGTTGTATTAGAATTACTGTATTTCTTTAACACAAAATAATTCAGTCCATGGAGTCTGCATGGCTGACATGAATTAAATATTAATTGATTTTATAAACAAAAGGACGATTTTTTTCGTTGAAGTTTTAAGCATAGAGTTTATGAATTGTAGCTCCATGGTCTTAATTTTAAAATAAAATAAATTATTATAGTATTGTGATGAATGAAATGAATGGGAAAAGTTATGAATAAAATCCTGCTTTTATAGAGAGATCCAGGCGTGTTATGTTTTCTATGACGTCATTTGAATTTATTTCAGTTGTTTTCGATGAAGTTTTCAAATATAATAAATTATCGTAGTATTATGATAGTTTTAAAAATATTATCGTGGAATGTATTGCATTTTAGAGATATTTAAACCAGGTAATTTATATTTCAATGCCGTCATTTGAATTAAGTTCATTTTTTTCAACGAAGGTTTAAGTTTCAAATATAATAAATCAATGTAGTATTTTGATAAGTTTTAAAAATGTTACCGAGGAATGTATTGCATTTTCGACTTTTTTAAATAAAATTGCATTGAAGTTGGAAAGTGTTTCATAATCAATGCTTTAAGCATGATTGATCTTTCTTGTTAAAATTATCACACTACTACAATAATGTATTTTACTTAAAAAGTTAAAACCATGGAGGTAAAAGTACTTTCTAACTCCATACTTAAAACTTCATCAAAAAGTCAATGCTACAAAATCGTCTGCTTTTTTATGTAAAATCAATGAATATTTAATTCATATCACCTATATTACAGACTCCAGAGCTAAATCATTTACGTTAAATGAAATCAGCAAGTTTTATACAACTTATCTTTAAAAAAATTTATGTCTACATTCTGCATACGTTAAAATTAGGCTTCGTTGTAGAAACTATCCAAGTTTGGTGATCATTTTTACTAAACTCAAAAATATTGTAAATGCTTTGGCGCAGAATCAAGATACACAGAAAATAAGCAAAAATAAAGTTGTTTTAGGACGGATACAACACTAAATATAAATTTAAAAGAACTTTTAACTCACAATTTTGACACGGAGGAAAAATATGGATGCCCTCTTTCGTATTTGAAATGGGTCACGTGATCTATCCATATAATATAGGTGTAATTATTATTTTAATTTTTATTTAAAAATCTACCGAACATATCTTGCTCAATTATTTTAATATATTATTTGGGATAATTTGAAAATTTCCTAAAATATTCAGAGCAGTTTGCAAATTTTAACTTTCTTTAAAAATGTTTGAAGTATTAGGTCTCATGGAGTTCAATGTATTTCACCTTTTCATCCCGGGTTCAATCCATAACTAATTGAGTGGCATAATTCATTTACATTCTTATATGTCCCACGAACAGTCTGAAAAACATATTAAAATTTAATTTTGATAAAGTCATTTTTACGGCAGGTATCGTGCGAACGAACAGACAGACAAACAGAATGACCAAAGTCATAAACACTTTTCAACTGTGTTGTAAAGTGTTAAAATCGTGAGAATTGCTTCAATTCTCACCTCATCCTACTGTGTGACGCCACGTCCAACGACTGTCTTAAAGCTGGTTGTTTTTCTCATGTGATATAGAAAGTTTTGTACTTGTAACTCCATCCGGTGAGTTTAGCAGCTATCTCCGGTCTTATTATTATCCAAGTTTAAATCAGAATGCATGCAAGACAAGAAAAAAACATGTAAACAATACACTTTAAATTCACTGACATCAAAATGTATGGAAACACATCTAAAAATGTTAATTTATATAGAGTAAGGACTACATTTTCAGTAAAAAGTATTTTATATATTACTCCGTTTAACACCCTAAAACAATTACAATTGGACCAGAGCACCTTCGACGTCATAACGTCCTTAATCAGTGGCAATGCAAATGAAAGTTTAAAAAAAACAAAGGTTTTTATATACAGACAAAAACAGATTTTTTCTCGCTGTATATAAAAGTCTTGTCTGATTTTTGTTTTGCTCTGTTTTCGTTTTCCTGTATTAAATTCCAATATGTGACTTCTATTGCATCTATTTGTTGGGAAAGCAGCCCAGTTTGAAGAGCAATCCGTCAAGTTCTAGAGCAATGTTTAAGATCTAGATTATTTACAGAATACATGCAGTAAGAAAAATAAATAAAAATGAAAAATCACGTTTAACTTTTTCTTTTTGAATTGCATACCTTAAATTATGTTACAATAGCTATTGTAAACCGTGTAGATTGTTAAAATACACTTTTATCTTCAGTATTTAGAAAATTTGGGATAACAAATATTTACACCTGTTTGTTCACTCACACATTTGAAATATATGTATTACTCTGTAATATAAGGCAATGTATTACTCTGATGAAAAATATTTGTCTAGACAATTTTATCGCATATTCACCTTTTGAAAGTAATAACTCTGAATATTCTAGAATAAGATGGGAATTAATTATAAATGAATAATAAAAGAATGCGTTGGCATTTATTTACCTTCGTGAAGTATATAGTTATACCTAGTAATGTAACACCACCAGTTTAATAATTTAAGAAATGTTATATGGTTATCTTATTATAAAACAAACATTCTGCAAAGCAAATTAACTATCTGATGAGTAATTGAGAATATATTTTAATAATTAAAATCATTGGAATATTTAAAATTTAGTATTTTATATTAAACTATATTTTACATAGATTAATGAAGAAAATATTAAGATATATGCAAACTTCATTATCTTTTTTTACTTTTTATGGGGTCGATTATGGGATTGGAATCACGATTATGAGATTTAAATTACTTCTGAAAAAGATTGATGGTCGTAAAATTGAAACTGGCGCCGAGAGGTAATTCACAGGATCTACTGGAAATTCAAAACTGGGTATTTTTCTGACCACCATAATCATCTGACCTCCATAATCATGTGACCACCAAAGCATTCCAATATTGGGGCAATATTCAAAATCTTGGTGTTTCATGAGAAATATTTCATACAATGCACTGCCAATTTGACCAATATTGGAGATATATTTGGTCAATATAGACGGTCAGTGTAAGTATTACAATATTGCGCAAACACTGGCATACATTGGAAACATGTCTAATACAATGCCAGTATTGGGATTATATTGGGAGTCAATATTTCTTAAATATTAGAATTACCATAGTGTTCCAACATTGGCATTAAATTGGAAATATGTCCAATGAATTCCTCAATATTGTATCAAAAGTTAGTCCATATTAACTAAATATTGGGCGTACATAGCACACCAGTACTAGCTATAAATAAGCTGCCCATACTGTCCAATATTAACATGCTATATTATGTAACATGCTAATAGGAATTCCATGTAACTTGCAAATTTAATTCGTTCGGGCTGTATTGAAATTGAAGAACCCATACCGTGCTACTCACCTTACAGATTTAGAGCAATTAGTTGCACGTCCGGAAAAAGATACCTTCCGCATTCAGGAGGCAACCAAGATATTTCAGTCCTACCAAATCCAAATTTATTAAGTTCGAAATCAAAATAACAATTGAAGAAAATATCGTCATAAACCACCAGTTTAACAGGTAGTTAAACTTGACATGAACATCCGTTTAAGCAGAAATGGGAAAGCGGTTATTGCGAATTTTGAAATCATTGAAATATAAAACAAAAAAACATAATCATGCATTGATTATGAAACACTTTCCAGCTGAAATACAATTTTATCTAAACATATCTAAAAAGCGATACATTCAGCAGTGATATTTTTAAAATTGTCATAAATAATTGAAAACTTATAGCTTCATCAAAACTGGCATTGCTATGAAATTGCTTGGATCCGTGTCTAAGTAGAATCGATGAATATTCCATTCATATCACTTATATTCCAAACTCTAGGGCTAAATAATTGTGTGTTAAAAAAATCAGCAATTATTATACAGCTCATCTTACTTACAATCGAGTGTTTTGTTTACATTTTGCATACGTTAAAATTAGGCAATAATTGAAATGTAGAAGTAATCAAAGTTTAGGGATCATTTAAAATAAAAAAATATTGTAATTGCGTAATCACTGAATTTAGAAACACAGATAGTATACAAAAGTAAAGCGGTTTTAGGACGGATGCTACACTAAATATAAATACAAGAAAGATCAATCATGCATAAAGCATTGATTATAAAATACTATGCAACTGTAATTTTATTTAAACACATCTAAAATACAATATATTGAGCAACGACATTATTTTAATTATCATATAACTACAATAATGTATTTTACTTTTAAATTTAAAAGCATGGAGGTAAAAGTACGTTCTATCTCCATGTTTAAAACTTCTCTCAAACTTTATTCAGATGACGTCATCGAAATATAAATCATCTGGGTCTCTATGTAAAAACAGTGAGTATTTAATTCATACACTGTCATTTCTCCAGAGTTAAATAATTTTGAATAAAAAAAATTCAGCAGTTCTTATAAAACTCATCTTACAGTCACTTCTTTACATTTTACATTCATTAAAGTTAGGTTTTGTTGTAGAAATAATCAAAGTTGGATGTTCATTCGAATTCCAAAATAGTGTAACTGCGTTGGCGCAGAATATGGATGCACAGAAAAAATGAAAAAAATAAGACTGTTTTAGGACGGATGCAACATTAAATATAAATTAAAAAGAACTTTGAAAAGCACGATTTTGACATAAGATGGATACTATATTTCATATTGAAGTGGGTCGCGTGACCTCTTTATAATATATGGGTGTCATTATTATTTTAACTGTTATTTAAAAAACGACCGAACACATTTTGCTGAATTTTTTTACATATTTTGTGGGATAATTTGAATATTTCCTAAAATTTTCAAAGCAATTTGTGAATGTTAATTTCTTATAAAAATGTTTGAAAAATTAGATCCCATAGTATTCAATGCATTTCATTTTTCCAACCCGGGTTCAATCCAAAACTAATCGTGTGATATTAGTCATTTACATTCCTGTATGTCCCACAGACGGTCTCAACAACACACTAAAATTTCATTTTGATAAAGTCATTTTTACGGCAGTTATGCAAACGGACAGAAGACAGAAGGAAAAAAGTCATAAACACTTTCAACTATGTTGTAAAGAGTTAATGAAAATTAATATATATTTATAGAACACATTAAAAGCAAAATTAAAATTTAATAAATTTAGCATTAAAAATTTAGAAATTGAAAATTCAGACTATAGATAAATAATAAAGATATAAATAATAAGAAGATAAATAATAAAGGTAAAAGTTAAATAATAATAAGAAGAAAAAGAAGAAACGAAAAATCAAAAGAAAATGAGAAAAGATATCTTCTCTTTTTCCCTGATTAAATGTGTCAGAGAATATTAAATGGAAACACATTTCCTAGATGTTAGTTGATTGATCAGCAAATATATAAGGATCAATCAATTAACACATAGTGATCAATGGAGTAAATACATAATGATGTAAACACATATGGAATAAACACATAATGATCAATGTCGAAAAACTATTGCAGATATAATATCCTATTGCAGGTGATTTGATAACGAAGATATTTAAGAAAATGGCCATCACCCGTAAGAACATAAATTAGATATTTTTTTAAAAATTCGAAATTTTGAATTAACCTTAGGTAAAAAGGAAAAAAATACGAGCAGGGACAATAGATCTAGGGGAAATATAATCCGTTAAATAAGTTGACCAAACTTAAAGGTTAGATTTTTTACAAAATGTACAAAGGAGAGAATGTGGGCCAACGGCCGTACCGTGCTGAAAACACCGGTTCTCGTTAGATCACCGAAGTCAAGCAGCATCGGGCGCGGTTAGTACTTGGTGGGTGACCACCTCGGAACACCGCGTGCTGTTGGCCATCTCAGGTGCGGTATCCCCGTGGTTTGCGCGCTAGATTTGCACGCTACCACAAATGCCGCCGTGTTCATGCGGAGTACGATCACGTTAAACATGTGGGTCCGTAAGTCCTTTCGAGAGGTTGGTGGTAGGGGAAGGAGGGTACGGTCCCTGTGGATGCCTCCCCCACTGGGTTCCGGTCTAAATTGGGTGGCACTTCCCGGCCGTCCATACAGTTACCTTACACCTTTCTGGTAGGTCGGACGGTTTGGGTCTCAACAACAACAAAGGAGAGAATGTGGATAGGAGAAAGTAAGAGATTTCACAAGAAGTAGCAATTTCTGCACTAAAATCAGTTGCCTCATTACCAATGTAGTTTTCATGGATCTTGACCCAGGAAATATTTATAAGGCTTTTATGAATCAGAGCATTGGATTTAATAATATTGAGATAATTTAAATTATTTTTAATAGAATTTAGAGCAGAAATGGATGAAAGGCCATTGAGTTAACTTTTAAGTCCTTTAGAAAAGACCCAATTAATTGCATAAGATATTGCAGTGAGTTCAGATTAAAAGACTGTATTATTAATACAAAGTTCGTAGTGGAGAACCTGGACAAAAATATCATGTTTAAAGATAGCAAGTTGCAAAACCCACCTTTTTGTCAATTTTTGTATTATTCAAACATATACATGTATTAACATTGTTCTATCTTGCTACGTCACACTGCATATATCTGATACAATAAAACTTCCTAAAAATACTTTAATTACCCTTATTCATCTTACCATAACACATAATGTACCAAAAAACTTGAAATTATTAAACTTCTTGTAAATCAGTTAATGAATAACATTCAATGCTTTATATGTATTATGTCATTATTATGTGTGCTTATATGTTCAGTTGTTATAAGTGTTCAGCAATTTATTGACTTATAAAAATATTTATAATAAATTGGGTTCATTGTTGTATCAAAAATACGTGACTATTGTTGCGCTAAGTCAATAAAGTGGAAAACTGAATGTGATTATGGCTCTAATAATGGCAAGATTAATTGTGAATTGATAAGTTTATGACGATGAAAAATTTAAACTGTATAATCTAACAACTAGCTTAATATTTTGAATCTCCCAGGATCTAAATGAAAGCCATATTATATTCAATTCAGCAATGTGCTATGACATTAAGCCATTTTGACAATCATATATATAACAAATACGATATAGAAATACAAAGAAAACATGTAATATAGAAATTAAATAATATATTATTTTTGATTTTATGTTTTCAATCTGAAGAAACTGGCCAAATTTATTTATGAGGCGCTTTCTTACACTTATATTATCGTATTTAGACAGCATAAATTTACAGTGACAGTAGGAAAGGAAGCTAACCCAGCGCATTTTTGTCTTTTTGTGTTTGTGTCTACCCGGGTCAGAATGTAGGTGAGCATTCTCCAAATAAGAGAAATCTCCTATTAGGAATGCTCGACAATTTGACTGACTTTCTTGAAATGCGTGTTGCCAACATGCGCTTAATACAAAATTAATTACGTTGCTGCCATACATTAATTGGATCACATATATGACCTAAATAACGCATGGTATCAACGTGATACTGAAATATGCGAAATTAAATTATATCTTATAACTGGCCCATTATTAGGGATTGGCTATTATATTTCTTTATACATAGCCCATTATTACGAATTGGCTAGTATTGCCTTATACATTGCCCATTATTACGGATTGATTATTATTTCTTTATACATTGCCCATTATTACGGATTGGCTACTAATTCCTTATACATTGCCCATTTTAACGGATTGGTTATTATTTCCTTATACATTACCCTTTGTTGCGGATAGTTGAAATATTTATCGAACTTATGGTGAAAAGAAATAGAATATACAACTTGCCATCACTTGATAAAATAGACATAAATAAAACTATCTTCTACTAAATATCCACATATTTATATTTATTTTCGATCATTTAAAAATATCCCCATATAAATATAAAACGTATATTAATAAAATGTTTTATTTATCAAAATATAATATACTGACGTCTTAACATGTATAGTGTATTTCATACAACACACAATTTGGTTAAAAAAAAAACTATGACAAATAAATCACAAGGAACTGCATTCGGGTTAAAACATATAACAATATATTCACCTATTAATAAAAGAACAAATATTTGTAACAACTGTCGCAAAATGTCTAGCCAAATAGATTTGATTTATGAGGCAAAATTGTTTTGTCTCTGGGAATATTAATTATAAACACTCGGAAGCAGGACGCAGATTCACTATCACAGTGATGAATCATTTGCATTTTACTGTATTGCGACACATTGTCTTGATTCCATTAAATATAGTATATATATTACTTTAAGTTATTTACTAATACAAGTAGTGTAAATAATTCGGAAAATTAATATGGAGAGAAGTTGCTTCAAAGGAAACTTTGAGTGATACAGTTTTATTGATGTTTTATATGTTATACGTTATAGTACATATATCAAAATCACGTATACGAAACCTAACTGTGTGTTTGGTATAATAAATCCTGATATGTATTTCTATAGAAAAAGCCTTGTATTGAATTAATTACTATTTATTTAAACTGTCATTTTGCAAATTATATATACAAATTGTCTTGTTTCCACTAAATACACACTCACACACATATTATATATATATATATATATATATATATATATATATATATATATATATATATTTGAAATGTAATAATAAGAATTATGTAAAAATAAAAAATAAAAAATAAAAATAAATAAAAATAAAAATACAATTCAAGTAATATTAACATCACCATAGAAGCAAATTCACGGCCATAATGCCGATAAGAGAAAAGAACAGAACCTTCCCAAATTCGATGATTAATTAGAATAAAATTCCTCTTCAGGTCTGAGTATTTAATTCTAATTAACCCAAACAAATGCCTGTTTCAGATTAAGCAATAGTACATTACTATAAATGCTTAAAATCAGACTACAGACATCAAAAAATGAAAAAAAGAAAAAAGAATACATTAAGAAAATTGTATTACCATGCGGCATGAAACCTTCTTCCTCACCACGTGTATACACGATCAACCTCAACAGCTTAATCTAGAAGCACCGGAATGAACAAGTCGAAATTCTACCAGGGAGGCAGTACGAACGTTCACGGAAATACTCCCAAACCCGTCCAGTGAGTCCAAGCTGGAGACTGGACAAGCAATTCAGAATACAACTTCCCAAACAAGCAGAACTGAATATGAACATGAATCAAAGATGAAAATTCCTACTAAACAAGTAATTCATAGGAAAACTGGATAATCGAGAATGCCACTATACACCATTATAAGGGCGCTCAAAACGTAGTTTCAATACTGACAAAAGTTACATTTTTTTGCGAAAATAAAATTCAAAACATTAATGTTAATGCATCTTATTTTCCGATTTTTTGATTTTTCTAATGTTTTTGAATTAGTTTATTATTTTTCATTTTTATTTATTTATATAATTAATAAATAATTATATATAATATACACATATACACACATATATATATACATATATATATATATATATATATATACACACACACATACATATATACTATAATTGGGAATGTTTTCTAGGATGTTATCGAGTGAAATTTGATACACTGAGTTGATAATTTTAATAACAAAATTGGGGGGATATGCATTATTAGCCGCTGTACTCAATAATTCCATAAAGTGCGCTAATTTATAATATTCATCACAAATTTTATTGATTCTAAGAGCCTGGTTTATTATAATATTTCTAAATAGAGATATATGCAGACAAGAGTCAAAATGTTGAATTTTTGATGTATTAAATTTAAAATCCTGTCTTTTATCATACAAGTTTATAACCATATTACAATTTTGTAAATTTAAATTTAAATCTAAAAAGTTTGCAATATTTGTGTCGTTATTACTTGCATTTAATTGTAAATTTTTTGGATAAAAGTTTAATACTATAGGGATATTATTATTTGGGGATACACATAAAATGTCATCTAAATATCTAAACATGTGCATATTATGCAAGCTTGGATTAATGTTTTTTTCATAGAAGAATAAATACAGATTAGCTAACAATGATGAGGCACACCCCCCTTGTGGGATACCACCTGTTGTTTAAAAATAGTACCACCATGTTGAATATAATTCTCATAAAGAGTGAAGTTAAGTAATTTTTTAAAAAGAAAATTTGAATATTTTAGGTTGATATTATATTTTTCAAAAATTCCTAAAATAATTCTATACAGATCATCTATATTAATATTATTAAACAAATCTTTGAAATCAAAGGTATAAATTCTACGAATATTAGTAAGAGATTTCAATTTCTTAACTACTTCAAAACTGTTTTTACAATATGACAATTATTTGAGATTTCATCTGACGAGGATACTTCATGTAATATCTTTAATAATAATTTTCCAGCATTAGTAATGTAAGAATTATGCCCACTGGTAATGGTTCGAAAAGCAACAGGGGATTTATGAAACTTGGGTACTAAAACAATATATGGAATGTTATTACAACTATTTTTTAGATGGGTTTGCTTATATTTGGCTGATATTCTATTGTATAAGATTTTAAGGTTAGTTTTATGTAAATTATAGATATGATTATTAAGTAAGTGTGACTGAAGGGTATTTTTATAATAATATTTACATATAATTGAGTAGTTTCCACTTGCCTTATCGACATATGTAATGACAAAATCATTTTGTATTTCTTTAATATCATTTTTAATTGAATTAAGTTTATATGAATTATTAATTTTCTGATTATATATATAATAATTTAAGTATTGCTCTATTAAGACTCTCCAAGGTTTAAAGGCTTCTACAGGGATTTGATATTTATAACTGATTTTATAGATAAATTTATTTAAGTCAAGAAATAAACCTTTACATATTAATTTATGTTTAAATTTAGTAGGTATACGGTACTTAGTACCCAGTAACATCAGTGATCTTAGTGCATCATAATTAATAATATTTAGATTTCCCGTTATAACATGCCCATGGGGTTTATCTACGAAGTCTTTGTATTTTTCTAAATGACAGTGGCAATATGACTCTTTATCCAATTCATAGTTTTGATTAATATCTACTGATTTGGCAATTTGATTATAGTTGAAAATATAACGTCCTAGCGGTTTATCATATTTATAAGCAATTTTAGGATTTACATGTTTGACTGGAAAGTAATTGGAAACCGATTTTAAAAAATTATTTATCTTCAGATTATTTAATACAGAATTAGTAAAATTCAAGGTACAATATTCATTTATTTTAGTATTTTGTTTTGATTCGTCATTAAAGTTTAAGTCTGTGACATATAAATAACTATTAAGATTTTTACTTCTGGTAATGAGCAAATCATAGAATAAATGTTTAAAATGAACGTTATCAAATGCAGTAATATATATATATATATATATATATATATATATATATATATATATATATATATATATATATATATATATATATATATATATATATATATATATATATATATATATATATATATATATACCGGGGGATCCAGCAGTCCCAATACTTTTGAAAACTGAATAATTAGCAAACTATGTACAATAGAAAGATGCGGTTTTCCCAGAAATCCTTAGAAACGTGTGGGATTTTATTTACCATAATGAAAAAAAAATGATATAATAGTTACATTTTTGACCAACAGGTGGCGCTATTGTACAATTCCAAAAGCATCTATGCCCAACGAGTTTAGTCTATATGGGGAGAGCGCGGTCCTATCTTCCCCCTGTTAGAAACATGGTCAAACATAGAGCAGGTGCTGTTGGTCGAGAAGGAGAAGTATATTCATAATTTGGCGATTTTTCGCCTAAACTGTGTCATGTACCTTCTGTTTTTTTTTAACTTCTATTAAAGTTGAGGATGAATGGGAAGTTGTTACACGTATTATATATACCCGGCCGTCCATAGAGTTACCTTACACCTTTCTGGTAGGTCGGACGGTCTGGGTCTCAACGTATTATATATACGTTTCAAGATTTTAAAAAATATGTATGAAGAAAAATACGAAATAGAGTTAAAATATTTTTATTATCAAAAAATTTTATTACTAAAGACAAATTATGTTAATGAAGTCAATTTCGTAAAACAAATTGAACTGCAAAACAATTGCAAATAAAATATGATATGAAATAGATTTCAAGTATACAAATTGAAGAATATGTATAATATATTTAAAAACAATTATAAAGTATATGAAAAATTGTATGCATGCTTGCTTAAAATGTGGAATTTTCCACTTTTATCCAGATAAACTTTATCTTTGAAAGTTATGTTAGCAGTATCCATATCTGCTTTGAGGCGTAATACGATTGAGTCATTTTTACATCTAATTTATATTAATATATTGTATGCGTACTGTCAAATATGAAACAATGTAATATTTGCAATAATAAAATATTTAACTTTATTTGCATTTTTTTTATATAGAATGACATTTCAGAATAAAATACAAAATTATGTCTAAATTCATAAATAGGGGCCCCTATATTGAAATAGCCATATTTCTTATATTGTCAAAACGTGTTCGGAAGGTTTTTTGCATGTTTAATCCACATAGGATCTGGAAATTGTTTAAATGTGCTTTCTATAAAGCATAGGATATAATAAGATTATAATATATTACGGAACAAAATAGAAAAATTGCATTTAATTATAATAGTTTCAGAGATTTGGCTGCTAATAATTCGTTTGAAAAATGCTTTAAAAAAATATTGTGAAATTTACATCCAAAATTAAAAAGACCGTGAGCACAATTGCAGTGGGCTAACTCAATGTGGCATAAAAATAAATGTTGTACAATTATATTTAATATTAAAATCTTATAGCAAAAATTGAAGATCAATCTATCCAAAATTATCTCCAAAAATTTTAAAAACAACTAAAGCATTAGACGCTGAAAGATGACTTTGGTATATAAAACAAGATGTAAGTAAAAATACTTATATTGGTAGAACTGTTTCTAGATCAAGAAGTCTATTACATAAATTATGATGAGGAGAATGTGATGTTCTTTTAGAGTTAAGATTGCTCATTTAATAGATTGCTAGTGTAATAATAAAATACTTCTTAAAAACACTGGGAGTTTGATGAACATCCTTTGATATTTTATTTGTGAACGGGGGGAAATATATCTTTCTAATCGAGATGTTTATATGAAATTAATTCTAACCAGCATCGGCACCTGTAGAATTTATCCGGAGGGGGGAGGGAGCAAACTCAAGGATAAGATTAACAGCATCGACTAGTTTGATGTCCGACTTTGTGATTTTAAAGTGCCCCCTTGTCTTCCTCTATGGGCTTCCATGCTAACTAGTAATACTTATTAAGTACGATTTACTCTGAACTAGAAATGAGATCATGCTTATATTTCAGATCATACATCTTTATGTAAAATGCACTGAAAAATTATGAAGTGAAATCTAGCTGACATTTTCAATGAATGTAAACTAATATTATATTTTATTTTGAACGTAAAATTTTATCATACGACACGTCTTTACGCTCATTATCTCAACTCTTATTTTTCTTCCTTAGCTACCAAATCTTGCAAGTCGCCAACCGTCGCCAAGTTCCACCTCGAAGAGAAAACATACAAGGATACCGAAAATAACTCTATAACTATCAGCAAAGTACTCCAAATGTTTATTAAAGTGTTAGAATGACATTATAAGTCTTCTGCAATATCACAAACACCAAAATTAAGGCAAAACTTCTAATAATACAGCATTAAAAGCAATGAAACTAATAACCACATGAAATGCTTCAGGCTAAAATCTAGCAAAATTACTTTTTAGCTATATTTGTAAGATATATAATGAAAAAAACTTTCCTATGAAAATAGTAAAGTCCTCCTTTTACGTGCTTTTCCTTGAAGCCGTAAGCACAACAGTACGTGACCATTATTTTACCATTTATGTTTCTCAAGTGCGCTCTCGGTTAGAAATCGCCATTGAAATGTATAGGGTCTCAGTCGGGAGAAAATGCGTTCTCGGGAAATTCGTCGGTACAATACCTGCCTTTATCTTTGACGACGATTGCAACCCTTAAGCTCTCTCCTTATATATTACCTCGATGTCTATACCATGCGTTATATAAGCAGATGATTTCATTGCTCAACATCCGGGATAAGGATGTTGCGCAGATTTCGCTGTGAGGAACACTTCTGTTCCAAAGATTTTACGAAGATTAAAGAAATTGCATTTTGAAGGAACTTCGATACAATTTTATCTGTTACTGCTCTGTTAAAGACATATTATATTTGTGTGATATAGTTTATTAGTGAAATTATTTTATAAAAACGCAGAATCGGCAATTGTAGCCTTGCGTACCTATCGTGCCATGCTGGGCGTTAAAAGTGAAAAAGGACGGATGACTCTTTCAACACTGAAGGCTATGATAAAAAGGTTCGAGGAAATGGGTTCATTGGAAGAACATCCAAGAAGCGGGAGACCCCAAAAATATGTTGCAGTAGTGAACAAGGTGAAAGACGGGGCCGACACAAGATCGACATCGTCCGTACATGGTGAATGCAGTGCTCGTGGCATTTTACGACGAACTGGAATTTCATATGGAAGTGTGTGGCGATGTCTTAGGATCATTCTCAAGAGATATCCGCATAAAATTCAACACGTGCAAAAACTGCAGTTAACTGATTTTACAAAACGTCAGAATTTGGCAAATTGGGTTTTCCTGCAAATGGAAGATGATGCGGATTGACTTTTAAATGGCTTGTGGACAGGCGATGCACACTTTTCACTAAGTGGAAGTGTCAACACACAAAACTGCCTCATATGGGCAACATAGCACCCACATGCATTGGTGGAAAAACCTCTTCATCAGCCAAAGGTCACAGTGTGCTGCGGGTTCATAGCTTATTTCGTCATTGGCCCCATTTTCTTCGCGGGTACATTTCAAACAGTTTCTGTGACAGGTGAGCGATATGCAGCTCTTTTAATGAATAAATTCATCTCTCACTTGCAAGATAGGCATGCGCTCCATTCCATAACATTCATGCAGTATGAAGCGCCACCACACACATCGCTGCTTCTATCAAGAAAATATTGAGGTCGACATTTAGAGATAATCGTGTCCTCAGTCGCTTTTTCTGCACGAATGGCCTCCAAGGTCTCGAAATCTTACACCAAGTGACTTTTGGTTATAGGGCTACTTGAAGTCACGGGTATACAGAGATCGGCCTACGTCATTGGCCTACCTGAAAGATTCTATACGCCATTATGTTTCAGGGATACCTGTGAAATGATCTTCGATGCTGTGCACGTTGTTATTCATCATCTGACGGCTGTACTTAGAAATGATGAGGGTCACATTGAAAAGTTGTAACATTCAGACACTGATTATTTCTTCTGGAAGAACTGTACTATACCATTGCAAAACTATTTCGCGCCACCTATTCCACTTTTCGCGCCAGCGCCACCTGTTGGTAAAAAACGTGACTATTATAACATTGTTTTTCATTATGGCGAATAAAATCCCACACGTTTCTAAGTATTTCTGTGAAAACCGCATCTTTCTACTGTACATAGTTTACTAATTATTCAGTTTTCAAAAGTCTTGGAACTTCTGGATCATCTGATATATATATATATATATATATATATATATATATATATATATATTTCTTTATATATATATATATATATATATATCTGTGTGTATGTGTGTATGCATATATATATACACATACACTCCCACATATATATATATATATATATATATATATATATATATACATATATACACATACATATATATATGTGTACACACACACACACATTATATATATATATATATATAAATAACCTTATTATTAATACAAGTATTGTATATATATTAGGCATTTAATATTGAGAGAAGTAGCATCAAAGGAGAGGTTGAATCAATACAGTTGTAATGAAATTTTATAACATGTTATATGTTATATCTCGATAGCACGTATACGAAACCTTACTGTGAGTTTGGTATAATCGGTTACAATTCGTGTACTAGTAATAACACAGAGGTAAAGGGAAGAGTAATAACTTCATATCGGAAAAAACTCCAAAATTGTATGTTAGAAAAATTAATGTAGTTCTAGTGTAAGATATCTCCCCTTCGCAATATATGTATTTCTTTGGGAATAGGCTTGTATTGAATCAATTAATACTTAATTAAACTGTTCATTTTACAGATTATACTTAAAACAATAAATTACACTATTCTTTAATATTCAAATTTGTTCTACCTTTCAATTTATTTTTGTCTCTACTCCGATCCATCGTGATTTATACCGTGGATTGATACCCTTATTGATATCATGATTGAAACTGTAATGGTTTGACAATGCTCAACATCTCAGATTCGCATTGGGTCTCTCTGTTGACTCCACGAAGGTAAAATCACTGTCTGCATATTTAAATATCTAAATATGTTACGTTTTCTATTTCAGTAATTTTGATTCTACTATATACGCTGCGTCGTTTGTATAATTTCACATTTTTCATTTTATTTATACTTGTACCTTTTAATCATTTATGATATGCGAATTTGGCTATGGGTTTGGCTGGGTATAAATAGACCAATGGTCCTTTTTTCCCTGTCATATACCTCTGATGATGGGAATTTCAAGCTCGAAAGCGCTGAGGTTTGCATAAATGTTTAATGTCTTTGAGTGGAAATACACTGTTATTACTTTCCTTATATACATAATGTATAAGGAAAGTATTGTGACGGGGTCGAAAATTCGAATGCGAGTTTTCGATGGGAAAGCACGTTTCAAGCATCCCTGATCACGAATCAAACATGTTTGAAGTAATGTCTGTGTGTGTGTGTGTGTGTGTGTGTGTGAGTGAGACTTTGGAGAGGATATCTCACGAACTAATGGAGCGATTCGAATGAAATTTGGTACAAAAATCACAATCCGTGAATACTGGAAGCCTATTGTTTTTAAACGCAATCGAATGTTCAGAACTCCCTAAATTGTTGACTAAAATTTTGAAAAAATCATAAAAAAATCAAAACCTTTTATAAAGTTACGCAAATAGATATGTGTTATGTAGTTTTTCCTTCGAAAACAATTGACATATACTTTAGAACGCTAGCATGAACCGTTCTCGAGATATTGCACATTTTTCAAATAAATTTATCAAAAAATCCCGTAAATGAACAAAAAAAATATATTAATTGTTGAGAAACATTTTCACTTTTCATATGTAATATCATGCGATAAATTGGGTGACAACATTCTCGTGGATCTAGCTCGTTCCATTCATAAGAAAATATACTTTGAGTAATACATTTGTATTTGAACGCCAATAGTCATGTATCTGCTATAAGAATAACTTATTTTTCTGTCCGCCAACGTGGCGACTTTTTTAAATGTTGCCAAATTACCGAAAATCTCGCCAAATGGATAAAAATGACGCTAAATCGATGAAAATGAAGACTAATTAACGAAAATTCAATATCTTGGAATGAATATAAATATCTATTATAAGAATAACTTATTTTTCTTTTGCTGTAAAAGTAGTAAATTCATTGCTTTATATAAGGAAAGTCACGTGAAGGCTACATCAGATGTATGTTCGACGCACTACCTTAACGTAATTATTTATCAACATGATTACTCAACAATAATATAGCAGGCAATACAGATTTTACTTTATCGCTTTGCACTATTTATTCATAATTTTGCAATGTTTGAAATTCTAAATAAAATCCATCTTTAAATTTTAGAAAGAAAAAACTCACACGGAACACAAAAAATGAGCCAACAATGATTAAAATCAGTTCGTGGTTTTAGCTGTAGATATGTCGACACTAAAGAGAAAAAGATCGGTCCAAAATTATGTCATTAAGTTACTTTCTCTCGGATGATTCCTCACCAACGGTGATTTATATTTTGTTTTGTTTTTCTCAGCTTCACTGTCATGCTGTTTATCATGCCATGCATAACCATGTCACACACTTATCATACACTGCTCAACCACGGAATCTGACAAAATTTAACTACTCTGGGAAAGTAAAATTAGCTGTTGTTTGGAAAAGTGAAATTATACTTATCATGCAAAGAGAAAAAGAAGCAAGCTTAGAATTTTATATTAAAAAAAAGAGTCATTAGAAAGGATTAATAAAGACAATGGTATACATTTGTCCAAAAATAAATGCCTGGAGAACTTTGATTTATGAGGCAACAATCTTTTGTCTCTATGGAAATTAATTATGGATATTCTGCAACAGAACGGGGATTCTTTGAAATAGATGAGTAATCTATCTTTCAGTGTATATGAGGCATTGTTATGGGTTCATAAAAATACATGTGTGTCACTTTGCATTTTCTGTAGTATGAACTGTGTAAATATTTCTGAATGTAAAAGAGTAAATACGAATTCTGCAAATTGCAATCGGAATCATTTATGATTAATGATGAATGCATTTAAGTACACCAAAATAATTCTAGAACGAGTTTGCTAATTAATTTTTCTATAACGCATAATACATATAAAGAAAATATTTACGATCACTTTAAATATTGACTGTCGCATTTTGATGAATGTTTTGGGCATCTTTAATACGCATAAATTTTTGCGATGGTGACTGTGTTTGTAAATCTGTCTGTGGCAGCAAGATATGTAATTAAACAAATTAAGAAAAGCAAATAATATTTGCAATGGCAATGTAAATCGATAGCCTTCAGATGATTATTGGTTTGCAGTGAGAATGACACTATGAAAATAGTTTTAAACGGCAATGTTTTGAAATAAATTTTTAGAAGCTATTATGAGCTGTATTCAAGTAGCTGGATATTTGGTTTTCCCACGTAGAACTATATATCTCTGGAACAAATTCAGATAAGCAAGGAAAAAATCAATTTTAAAATACAAGGGATTTTTCCTATCAAAACGTTTCAGTACCTTTTATGGCTTGACAGGCCAAGGTGCGCCTTGGACATCCCTGTAAATTACTCCAGGAAGACTTAGCAGAATCCGTTTGTTTATCATGTAGCTCAAAACATGGATATACTTTTTGTTTCATCAACATTTTATATTGAATTTGGATAAATTACAACAAAATAATTTTGATGAAATGTGTTGATGAAATTGCAATTTTAAAGGCGTTTTAATTTAAGAGTGAATGATATTACTTACAGATGGATATCATTCCCCGAACTTGAGATAACATAAGGTTTTAACTTAAAATGGAAAATTTGAATTTAAAATGGAAAATATATCATAATTTTAATAATTATTATTACCAAGTAACTGAGTGCTTTTGAGTAACTTTAATCTAAATTAAATGGGCACAATTTTAGTCGCTACCATGAGCCATTCTCGATATAAATCTTCAACTCAATCGAATGATATAGACATTATGTTCGTTTATTTTAATTGATAGCAGAAATACGCCGTTTTATTTTTAGATAGCTCCAGTAATAACAAAACTCTATATTTTTCTTTTCAAGTAATATCAAAATATGTTGTAAATAAAGTCATATGCTAGATACATGAATTTGATGTCAAAAATACATAACCTATGATAATTTTAAGCATTTAATACATATGCCTACATGGCGATTCAAAAATATGGGACATACTATACAATGTGGTACAAAATATACACATCAAACCAAGCATTTTTTGCCATAATTTACCTGGTCGAAAATGAAACGTAAAGGTTTTCTCGTTGGTTAGCTGCCGTTCCGCAAAATGTAAAGCGTCATTCTGGTTGTTATTTTCTGGTTGAAGAAGACAACTACGTATGCAAATTTTATCTGTGGAAGAAGAACCCTTGTGCAAATTTTCTTAACACCGAATGTACGGCCTTATCTGTTTGTAGCAGTTATTCGCAGCTTCAACACTTTTGAGACGATGGAAAAACTTACAAATGGGAAAAAATACGTTATGCATTTCATCGATTGAGCTGCAAATGGGAATGTCAGAGAGGCACAACGACTGTACGGCGAACGTTTCCCTCATAGGCGGTTGCCCAATCGTAAAACGTTCGAACGCTTGCATCGACAGCTCTGTGAATCGGAATCGTTTTTCACTACGAGATCTGATGCAGGCTGCGCAAGGAGTGCTAGACCGTCAAGCGTGGTTCAGGCAATTCTAGACACAGTAGTAGTTCGACCAGGCGCAAACACTAGAGCAATGGTGCAAACTCTTGTTGAGTCACAATTCATGGTATGGCGGGTTCTGAATGGGGAACAGTTGCACCCATACCATCTGCGGGGCGCGGTAATCCAGCGGTTAACGCTCGGAAATTACACTCGGTAGGCCAGGGATTGATTCCCTCCGCTGCCAAAACTGCCGCCGTGTTCACGCGGAGTACGATCACATAAACATGTGTGTCTGCATGTCCTTTCGAGAGGTTGAAGGCAGGGAAAAGAGGTACGGTCCCTGTGGATGCCTCCGCCACTGGGTTCCGGTCTAAATTGGGGGGCTCTTCCCTGCCGTCAAAACTGTTACCTTACACCTTTCTGGTAGGTCGGACGGTCTGGGTCTCAACAACAACAACAACAACCCATACCATCTGCAGCAAATCCGAGCAATGACTGCAACGGATTATCCTCGTAGAGTGCGCCAGTTGGTTCTTGGGACAGAGTGCAACGCAGCTAGATTTTCCGATGGCTGTGCTTTTGACGAATGCAGCCTCCTTCGCAGGTGATGACACATTTAACATCCACAATGTACATGTGTGGCCGATTGCAAACTTCCGTCAGTGTGTGGTTAGGAATCATCGGCGATCGCCTAATAGGGCCGTATCTTATGCTGGAACGACTTGAAGGGAGAATGTACCGTATTTTCCTGCAGAGGTCTTGCCGGAATTGCTGGAGGTTGTTCCAATAAACATTCTGCGGCGTTTGTTGTTCCAGCATGATGGAGCATCAGCCCATTTTGGGCCAGAGGTAAATAATTATTTGGACGTCACTTTTTCGGGCTGATGGATTGGGCGAGGGGATCCCATAGCATGCCACCCCATGATCGATCGATTTGTCGTGTCTTGTGTACTTTTTATGAGGATATCTCAAGAGTCTTGTCTATGACATTCTCCTTGATACTGAAGAGGAACTCGTCTCAGAATTTCTGTCGCTACTGCCGAAGTGCGCGACATACCTAGTCTGTTCGTGAGAGTTCTCCAATCCCTCCATTGCCACTGTGAGACGTGCATTCAGGTTGGCGGTCTATTTGAAGTATTACTGTAATTATTGTTTATTAAATGTAATTCTATAACCTCTAAATCATTCTTGTGCTTTCGGCTCTCCCCATCGGTTTCATCATTAAGCTCCCACTGGCGCCTTTAAATTTCATTTCCGACCCGGTAAACTATGACGAAAAATGCTTGCTTTTGTATATACTACCACCTCGTGAAGTTTGGCCCATCTTTTTTTAATCACCCTGCATATAGGATACAAAAATATTTACCCGTCATACAGTAATTTTTTTTTTAATTTAATTTTTATATTTTCATTTTTTTGCTATTTTATTTAAAATGATAAATGATCCATGTGTATTACTTTTCTAGATATACGTCAAATATGCTGTTGCAATTTTATAACATGATAAATAAATCTTAGTACGGATTTTAAAAATCTTAATCTGGATTTTGAAATAAAATGATTAAGGAGAAATAATATATTGTGTCAAATTCCATATTAAAAATATACAAAATAAAAAATTATAATATATTAAATATTCATTGTTCTCAACATTTTATTGAAGATTTTATTCAACATTTCATTATAAAGACGTGCAGCAAATTTTTTGCTAATATATAAAAAAATTGCGAGCATGAATAATTTTGTATAAGCAATGACAGCACACACAAAAAATTTCATTTTGATAAAACGAGTTTTAAAGTTAATAGAACCTTAAAAAAACATTTTTGTAAACAAAAGTTTAAAACTCGATTTTCACCACTAAAAATATCGAAAATTGTTTTTTCAGCAATCTTTAAAAGCATAATATAAAACAGTTCTACTATGTAAAAATATAAAAGTAGTTATTTTGGTCCTATTTTAAAGTTTTGAACGTGACGGTCCTCTCAATAAATTGAAATGCATATTCGGTCATAATGCATGGAGAACGAGGATATTTGGAGTAAAAAAATATATATATTCCGAGAGGTAGATGGAACAATTTTCGCAAAATACTTGTCAAGACAGCTTTGATTTATGGGACAGTATATTCTTTTCTGGAGTAATTTATTACGAATATTTGAAAACATGAAAGATTCTTCCTCACAGTGATGACAGATGAGCACATTTTACTTTCCTATATGTAGTATTGCGGAAGGATTGTTTTCATGAAAATTTTTGATTTCGAGATTTTGATACCAAAATATGTTTTAAGACCTCCTGAATACGTTTTGACTATTTTTGTTCTGATGTCCGTCATTCTGCCTGATAACTGTGGTCGATGTCTTGTGTACACGTTAGCAGCCACAAATATTAATGAATTTTCACGAAGCTTTATTTCCGATTTTTCTTTAAAAAATACTAGAACTGGATAGAATATTTTTAAATTTGAGCGAAAAATTCGAAATATATTCGACATTATGTATTTTGAAACATGGCAGTACAGGACAAAATTTGACATAATTATACATAAAACGGTTTATTTATGATTTTAAATGATCCCGGTGCAATTTTTTAGGAGCACCATACCCCTGCCAGTGCTGTATTGTCAATTATGGTATCAATCGAAATATTTTTTCCCAGCTCTTTAAAGTGAATATAACACGTATAGTTGCAATAGATTGGACCCACGATATCGAATTTTCAATTTTTTTTTATTAAATTTGAAAGAAGAAATCATTCCAGTTAATTTTTAGTGAATTAACTCCATTTAATTTTGTTTTTGCTATGCTACGCACTAGCTTATATTCGGGAAATCTATGTGGGAAAATATATGTGTTACTTTGCATTGTCCATTGAACTTATATAATACTTTAGGAAACAAATAGGACTATTAAGAATCCAAGGCGACGACTTTATACTTTCCCTATATGCATTGGGAAAATATTGGGACGGAATCGAAAATTAGAATTAGAGTTTCCGATGAAAGAGCACATTATAAGCATCGCTGAACTCGAATAAATCGATTTTGAGATGATTATGATGGTGTATGTGTCCGTGTGTGTGCGCGCAATAAGCTGGAGGCCGAAAATTCGAAAATTGTTTAGGTGATTAGGATTTTTTTTTCGTAAAAGAAACGGTATAAAAATTTGCATTTTATAATTCAAGTTTTATTCTCCTCCCTAAATAACAAGTCATTTAAAAATAATCTCCTCATGAATTTTTATCTTTCTATGCCAAATTTAATTTTCTAAAGCAGTGCTTTACAAACATTTTTGCTCGCAAAGCCCTTTTTAACACTTTGCAACACAGTTCGAAAGTGTTTAAGACTTAGCGCATTCTGTCTGTCTGTTTGTCCGTTAGAACGATACCTACCGTAAAAATAACTTTATCAAAATAATACATTACTATGTTGTTCAGACGGTCTGGAGGACCAATGAGAATATAAATGAATAATATCGCCCAACTAGTTTTGGACTGAACCTGAGTTGAAAAAATGAAATACATTGAACCCTATGGGACCTAATTTTTCAAATATTTCTTAAGAGAATTTAAAATTCCAAAATCGCTTCGAAACTTTTAGGAAGTATTCAAATTATCTCATAAAAATAAGAAAAATATTTAAGCAAAATACATTCGATAATTTTTTAAATAAAAATTAAAATAATAATTACATCCATATTATATGAAGGGATCACGTGACTCAATTCAAAATAAAATATGGCATCCATTTGGTGTCAAAATCGTGATTTTTAAAGTTATTTTTAATTTATATTTAGTGTTCTATCCGATCTAAAACCGCTTTATTTTTGCTTAATTTCTGGGCATCTACAATCTAAAGAAACACAATTACAATGCATTTGAGTATAAATGATCAATTCCATCCATCTTGTATCAAAATCGTGATTTAAAATGTTATTTTTAATATATATTTAGTGTTGTATCCGTCCTGAAACCGCTTTATTTTTGCTGCATTCTGTGCATCTATATTCTGAAAAAACATAATTACAATATATTTGAGTTTAAATGATCTTCAAACTTTGATTATTTCTACAACGAAGCCTAATTTTCACTTATGGAGACTGTAAACAGATTTAGGATGAGTTGTATAAGAATTGCTGAATTTCTTTAACGCAAAATGATTTAGCTCTGAAGTCTGCAATATAGCTGATAAGAATGAAACATTCATTGATTTTACACAGAGAAGCAGACGATTTTAAAGCAGACTTTTTTGAGGAAGTTTTAAGCAGAGCGTTAAATTAGTTTTACCTACATGGTTTCTATTTTTAAGTAAAATAACTTATTGTAATATTGTGATGAATGAAAAAAATGGATTAAAAGGGTACGAATAAAATAGTTACTGCTTTTACATAGAGAGCCAGACGATTTATATTTCGATGACGTGATTTGAATAAAGTTCATTTTCTTCGAGTTTTACAAGTTTTAAGATTTCACATATAATAAATTATTATAGTATTGTGATAATTTTAAAAATATTACCACTGAATGTATCGCAATGTGTAGATGTTTAAATAAAGTTGCATTGCAGTTGGAAAGTGTATCATAATCAATGATTTATGCATGATTGATCTTTCTTGTTATTCTTCCTCTCGGACCGTCTGTCGTATCCGATGGTGTACGATGATTTTTTGCATTGCCAGGAAGTGCCACTCAATTTACACCGAAACCCAGTAGGGGCGGCACCACAGGGACCGTACTCTCCTTTCCCTGTCACCAACCTCTCGGAATAACGACGATAAGAGCTTGCAATTTCGCCCCAGTAGCTAAACGGTAGAGTGTTGGCAGGTCAGATCGGAGATCAAGGGTTCGATTCCCGGTTGGGGAAGTAATACTCTTTACAATGGAGTTCAAACAAATCAACCCTTTAGGTTAGTTGAAAGATATAGGAAGGCTGGAAGTGACCCTAGTACGACTGAAGGTGACTAGTACCGATTCAGTGGATTCTGGAAGATTGAGCGACAATTTCAAATTTAGAAGATAGCAACCAAGCAGGATACTAACATGAGTAAAAATAGTAATAGCAGGAGACAAATCTAAGGTAAAAATAGCAAAAGGTGGTCATTCAGATTGCCAGTTATCAGCCAATCTGATATTAGAGGTTGAAGAATGCAGAGTCCACTTCGACGATAAGAGCTTGCAATTTTGCCCATGTAGCCCAACCTTACAGCGTCGGCTAGCCAGTTCGTACCCACATATTTTACGTACCCGTACTCAGCATGAAAACGAGGACAGAGCAGGGAATCGAGCTCATAACCTCCGAATACAATCCCCTCGCACTAATCACTGGGATGGACCACCCTTTTTGATATCCAGATCGATGGTGGAACCATCGAACTGGTTATCAAAGATTAAAAGTCTAGTGTATTATTTCTTAATTTATTGAAGAGGACCGAGTTCCGAGCGTAGGCGAAAGTTTAAAATTTAACCGATTTAAAATTTAACCGATTTAACTGGAAATCAAAGATTAAAAGTCTAGTGCATTATTTCTTAATTTATTGAAGAGGAGCGAGTTCCGAGCGTAGTTTAGGGCGAAAGTTTAAAATTTAACCGATTTAAATAAATTATGTTAAAGAGTTTGAAATAATCACATCTTAGGTCATAGCGATATTCTCTGTATATAGAAATATTTATATATATATATATATATATATATATATATATCATATTTTTTTTCTAATTTTTAAAAATATTTCATCAAAACTATCAAGTCACGGAACACCCGCAGCACCCCAGGGTACCGCGGAACCCCAGGGTACCGCGGTGGAACCCCAGGGTACCGCGGAAACACACTTTAAAATCTCTGGTCTAAAGCAAATGATTCCAGAGATATAAATATGTTCTTTACTTCTGAAACGCACATATATAGTTTTATCTTATTAAACATATATACCATTAGGATAAAACGATAACAACACTTTTCATTCAAATTATAGAACTTCAGAGATGTATATTTTGATACTGAACTACTTTTCAATACTAAAATTCTGAAAACAAATTATGAATTTATAAACGGCTATGAAAAACCACATTCTTTAAATAACGCACTACAAAAACTATAAAGCAGTTCTCCCAGTCTGTCTGGAAAATGTTGATTCATACGACAAAATTTCTTTGTCTTTGCAGTTATTAATTACGCATATTCTAGAATATGATGGGGATTCTCCATGAATAATGAGTAAGCAACATTTTGGTACACTTGAAACAATGTCTTTCTTTTATAAATTATATGTATGTTATTTTGTATAAACAGCAACATCACAAAGACGATTATATTATTTGCGAAACATAAAGGGAATATGCTAAGGACAGTATTTTGCATTAAAAAGTAGATTAAATATTTAAAACATCTCTAAGTAGTATAAATGATATTTTCCATCCTAAAAGCCACAACTTAAGAGAGAAAATCGTTATTTTTGAAATTATAAATAAGGTTGTATGTTTAGAAAGTTTAGTGTTTGTAAAAAATTTAAAACTTAATTAAAATTTAGTATTAATTACGTTAAGGCACTACGTCTATAACTTAATTTGTTACATATTGTATTCTGCTTCCTTAAAAACACAGGTTTTTAAATGTTATTTCTTTCCACTCAAACCGTCCGACCTACCAGAAGGTATATGATATCCGTTTGGACTGCCGGAACAGTGTCACCGAATTTGGAACGGAGTCCAGAGGGGATAACATCCGTAGGGACAATGGCTTTCTTCCCCTGACACCAACCTCTTGAGAGGGATTTTGGACCCACAGATTTAACACGCTCGTCCTCCGCATAGACACGGAGGCTTTAAATGTTTGTTACTTATAAACTAATTTCAATTGGGAGATATCTTGCGAAGGTGCCTCGTATGAAGACATTGCAAGGAACCTTGATTCTCCAACCGGGAATCGAACCCTGGATCTGCGAACTGGCCAGCCAACGCTATACCGTTGAGCTACCGGGACCAAATTGCAAGCTCTTATCGAAGTGGACTCTGCAATATCCATCCCCTTATGTCAGATTGGAGGGCAACTGATAATCTGACAGACCACCTCCTGTTCTTTTTTACTTCAATTTAGCCTCCTGCTACTACTATGTTTATCCAGGTTAGTATCCTTCTTGGACGTTATCCTCTCTATTTGAAGTTGGTTCTCAACCTTCCAGAGTCAACTGAATTCGTACTAGTCATACATGAGCCACTTTCAGACCTCCGACATCAAAATTTTCTTAAAATTTTGTAAATCACAAATCCTTAATCTTTGGCAGAATGATCTTAATAATTATATTTCCACCGGGACTGGAAATCCGGATAGATTCCTGTCTTACCTCCCTATCGTGAATCCTAATTTACAAAATTTTAATAAATACCTCATTTACTTTCTTACTGGTCATGGCCCCTTTCTTGATTACTTATACTTTTTCAAAATTAAATCGACCTCCAACTAAATTTGCTATAAATTCGGTGACGTTGATAATTACATTTTCTATTGTCCTTTTTCAAAAAAATTTCATCTCTGCAAACCCTCCACCTCTAATAAACCTATTTGGTTTTCTAAAGTTCGTTCAAATCCCTCTTCAATAGTTAAAATTAAAAAATGTATTCTTGTTGCCATGGAAATTTCTAATAAAGTGACCTAAGCTTATGAGTAGATTCTGTTCTCAATTAATTTTGATGAATGAATCCCTTTATTTCATTTTTATTAACTTACTAGCAGCATACCCGTTCTTCGTACGGAGTATATAATATAAAGAAACTTTTAATTCACAATCATGTGCAAATTCTGTTAAAATATTAAATTTATTGCTCATAAAGAGAAGTTTAAGAATATCTGTTCTTACTATGCAAAATTATCTTCACGGGCAGATCTGAAGAATAAAACATCCTGACCCCTTTTGTAAGCAAATTTACAAAAAAAAGGAATTGAATCATTATATGCAACCCCGTACTACTTATATTGTCGTAGATTAGAAAATATGCCAGTGTGTTAGTAGAAGATTACCCGTATTACAATATGAGTCTCAAAAATATTTGCCAAAATAAAGGAGATGACGTAATAAATTTAAAATATCAATAATCCCCGTAATCTTTTACCAGAAGGTCGTAATTGATTCCAATATATGCCAATATATATCAAAATATATGCCAATATACCTGTACTACTTATATTCTCGTAGATTAGACGATATAATGCATTTGTAGAAGATTACTCGTACAACGTACTGTATATGAGTTTCAACAATTTTCGTCATAATAAAACAATGTCACAATAACTTGAAAATATCAATAATCCCTGAATCAAAAGTCCCCGAAAATATCAATAATAATAATGTTTAAATCTGAAGACCGTAATTGATATAATCCAGTCAAAAATGTAATGTCAATGAAATTTATTTTATATACATATCTTTATTATTCAAATCGGAAAAGATTTAATATAAAATCGTATGCCGCATAACACATTGGATCCGTTGTTAAGCGACATGATATCATTTGCTTCAAATAAATTGATGGAAATCATATCATCTGAATAATGCGACCTCCATGGAAGGTTTGGCGACATTTTAGTCAATTTAGCGATAACTTAAAAAATCCCCAAATTTATCGCCAAGTGGGACTGTAGAACAGATAGTCCCATTTTGCGACAAATTGACGAAACATCATCACAATGCTAATCCCTAACAAAACACAATTATTTTCATTTATTAAGCGCGATTTTATCAATTCTATGATATTTTTATGGACTCACAAATTCTTTTAACAATTTGGTGATATTAAAAAAATTCGTTAAATGTGTTACTAAGTAGGATGGATGGACTGCAAGACAAATGCTACCGAAACATCATTTCAGTACTCTATGTTAAATAAACAAATCATTGATTTGCGTCATTTTTATAAATTTGGAAACATTTCCGCTAATTTGGTAAAGTTTAAGAAAAGTTACCAAGTTATTTAGAGATATTCCGCTAAACTCGTAGCTCTAAATTTGCAGATCTGAAGAATAAAATATTCTGATCCCGTTTGTATATACTAAATGAAAATACTAAAAATGTATTATAAGATACACCCGTTCTACTCTTTTTCTGCTTCAACAATCGGCTATATGAGTTTATTGGGTAAACACAATAAATGAGTTTATTAGCTAAACACAATATATGAGCTGGAAACCTCTTTGCTAAAATAAATGAAAATGATGTACGCAGTTCGCAATTTATATAATTAAAAGAACAACCAAACCTTTCATTTAAAAATATTTTTTTACATCCATTTATTTATTATTCAAATAGAAAAAATAATAATAAATATTAACAACACATTTAATTTCATTCCGTTGCCGAGCAACATGATATAAGATAGAATCTTCCTCATAAAATGTGAAATTAAATAGCCATTTTGATTTCTTTATACTTTTAATCGTTGAGTAAAAGCTTGTGAAATATAACCACGGAGGTAGATTTTTCCATTTAAATTCATGTTTCAAACAATTCGTGTTTTCCGATAGTGACTAATTAATGCAAAAATCCTGCACCAAACTCGGAAATAAAGTTTTATTTCATTTCGCCGTTTTAAACAAACGATTTCCATCCTTTCCGTTTGAATAAACCACGGAGTTGGAGAGTATAACTCATAGGAAAAAGTTCCGTTTTTCATTAATATCTCGACAACCCCTGGTCTTAGAAACTCGAAACTTGGACTAAATTTATGGGGGCTATTTCAAGGCTATCCACAAAATTTCATTAAATTCGGTTCAGCCGTTTTTCCGTGATGATGAGACAAACGAAAATTTCGTTTTTTACTAATATCTCGAGAACCACTGGTCGTAAAAACACAAAACACGGACTAAATTTTAAGTGGGGCTATTTCCAGGCTACCCACCAAATTTCATCAAATTCGGTTCAGCCGTTCTCCCGTGATGATGGGACAAACAGGCAGACAGACAGACAGACAGACAGATTTTCAATTTTATTTATATAGATATGAACTTATTGTGTTCCCTCCATATTTTCTCTTCATAAAAAAACTTTGTTAACTGTTCTTATTTTCTCAGGTCATTCTTTTTCTTTTGACCCGTTTTATTTGTATTTTTTCTAATGTTTCTTTTCTAAATTTCATTCTAAATTTATGTTTTTGTTTTCCATGTGCCTAATATTTTTTTCCTTTTCACATATTTCCTTTTTATATATTTCTCTAAATTTTACTTTTAAAATTTTATTATTTTCTTTAATTTTAATCTATTTCTCATTGTGTTAATATACCTCACTCTAAATTTTATTTTCAATGATCTTTTTATCTATATTCGCAATAACCCTTTTCCCATTTTTGAAAAATCGTCGTACATGTCAAGTTCAAATATAATGTAAAACTGTCTGTTTAATCACAATAATTTTCATCAATTGTTATCTTTTTAGATCTAAATAAATGTTCGTTTGGCGGGATGGTAGACCTTGGGTGCCTCCTGAGTGCAGGAGGTATCCTTTCCCGGCCGTGCAGCTAGCTACTCTAAACCCACTTTGTGAGTCGCACGGTCTGGGGTCTTCAGACCTCCGACATCTTTGCACTAACCTACAGGATCGGTTTGTCCGGACGCCACTGTAAAGAACCGTGTGTCCCCAACCGGAAATCGAACGCTGGATCTTCGAACTGACCAGCCGACGCTCTACCGTTGAGCTGCTGGGAAAAAATTTCAAGTCCTTTTCGAATTTGACTCTGCAACGTAACGAACATCTTGTAGCAAATTTCACGGCTGTCCGACGAATCGATTTTGCTACGGTTGACATAATCAGAAATTATGTTATTTTTATGTAAGATTAAATGCAACAAGTTGTTGAATACGTGCTGTGTATGCTAAACAACCAGTATTTCAGAAGCTAGGGAAAATAAATGAAAATATTTAAATCGAGTCCCTAGACGACAGTAATATGGGGTTCGTGTTATATAATCTATATAAATAAAATTGAAAATCTGTCTGTCTGTCTGTTTGTCCCATCATCACGGGAGAACGGCTGAGCCGAATTTGATGAAATTTGGTGGGTAGCCTAGAAATTGCCCCACTTAAAATTTAGTCCGTGTTTTGAGTTTCTACAACCAGTGGTTCTCGAGATATTAGTAAAAAACTAAATTTTCGTTTCTCTCATCATCACCGAAAGACGGCTGAACTCAATTTAATGAAATTTTGTAGATAGCCTTGAAATAGCCCCCATAAATTTAGTCCAAGTTTCGAGTTTTTAAGACCAGGGGTTGTCGAGATATTAATGAAAAACGGAACTTTTTCCTATGAGTTATACTCTCCAACTCCGTGGTTTATTCAAACGGAAAGGATGAAAATCGTTTGTTTAAAACGTCAACGTGAATTAAAACTTCATTTCTGAGCTTAGTGCAGGTTTTTTGCATTAATTAGTCACTATCTGAAAGCATGAATTATTTGAAACATGAATTTTAATGGAAAATCTAAATCCATGGTCAAGCATTTACTAAACAATGGAAAGTATAAAGAAATCAAAATGGTTATTATTTTTGCATTTTATGGGGAAGAGATTAAAATGGTTATTTAATTTCGCAGTTTATGAGGAAGATTCTTTATTATATTATGTTGCTCAGCAACGCAATTAAATTAAATGTGTTTCTTAATATTTGTTATTATTTTTTCTATTTGAATAATAAATAAATAGATGTATAAATATATTTTGTAAATGAACGGTTTGATTTTTCTTTTAATTATATTAATTACGGACTGCGTACATCACTTTCATTTGACAACGAGTTTTTAAGCTTTTATATTGTGTTTAGCTAATAAACTCATATTGTGTTTACCAATAAACTCATTTTTCCGATTGTTGAAACAGAAAAAGTGTAGAAAGGGTATATCTTCTAATACAATTTTAGTGTTTGCATTTAGTATATACAAACGGAATCAGGATGTTTTATTCTTTAGATCTGCAATTTCAGAGCTACGAATTTGGCGGAATATCGCTAACTTGGCAACTTTTCTTAAACTTTGCCAAATTGTCGGAAATATCGCCAAATTGCTAAAAACGACGCAAATCAATGAAATTAAAATCGTTTTTTTAGAAGACAGTACTGAAATGATGTTTCGGTAGCATTTGTGGGTCAGTCTATCTATCCTACTTAGTAACACATTTATCGAATTTTTAAAATATCACCAAGTTGATAAAAATGTTTGTGAATCTATAAAAATGTTATGAAATTGATAAAATTGCGCTTAATAAATGAAATTAATTGTGTTTTGTTAGGGGATAATATTATGATGATGTTTCGTCAATTTGTCGCAAAATGGGACTATCAGTTTTACAGTCCCACTTGGCGATAAATTTGGCGATTTTTTAGGTTATCGCTAAATTGAAGAAAATATCGCCAAACCTGTCATGGAGATAGCATTATTCAGACGATATGATTTCCATCAATTTATGTAAGCAACTGATATCATGTCGTTTAGCAATGGATGTAAATCCAATGTGTTATGTGGCATACGATTTCAATTAAAACTTTTCCGATTTGAATAATAAAGATATGTATATAAAATAAATTTCATTGGCATTGCATTTTTGACAGGAAAATATCGATTACGGTCTTCAGGTTACACATTATTATTATTGATATTTTCGGGGATTATTGATTCAGGGATTATTGATATTTTCAAATTATTATACTATTGTTTTATTATGACAGAAATTGTTGAAACTCACATATTGAACGTTGTGCGAGTAATCTGCTATAAATGCACGTGTTATCTTCTAATCTACGAGAATATAAGTAGTACAGGTATATAGGCATATATTTTGATATATATTGGCATATATTGGAATCAATTACGACCTTTATAAAGATTACGGGGATAATTGAAATTTTCAATTTATAATGTCATCTGTTTTATTTCGGCAAATACTTTTTAGACTCATATTGTAATAAGGGTAATCTTCTACTAACATACAGGCATATTTTCTAATCTGCGACAATATAAGTAGTATGGGTATATATATACATACATATATATATATATATATATATATATATATATATATATATATATATATATATATATATATATATATATATATATATATATATATATATATATATATATACATATATATATATTCCCATATAATTTTAGTGCTTTCATTCTGGCATATATTGGAATCAATTACGGGTTTATTGATATTTTCAATTTATACATGTAATCTACTAATACAGGTTATATCTTCTAATATTCGCGTATATAAGTAGTACAGGTCCTATACAATTTTAATGCTTTCATTTTGCATATATTGATTCAATTCCTTTTTTTTTGTAAATTTGCTTTCGAAAGGGGCCAGGATGTTTTATTCTGCAGATCTGCTCGTGACGATAATTTTGCATGATGAGAACAGATATTCATAAACTCCTCTGTAGGAGCAATACATTTAATATTTTAACATAATTTGCATATGAATCTGAATTATAAGTTTCTTTATATTTTATACTTCGTACGAAGAACGGGTATGCTGCTAGTAATTTATAAATTTACGGAACCAGGGATTAAATATGCAGTGGCAAACTGAATGTTACATATTTTGAGATAACATGTATAATCTTCCAAATATCGTAGAGTTAACTTTTCAGGCGTTTTTCAAAAGTTTTTCAAATACATAGCAGATACAAATAACTGACTTCGACATATGAACGAAATAAATTGAGTGGTATATATTTTACAGAATTTATCACATATTTATATTGTAGCTAATTAACTCATTCGATTCTCAGCTGTCTCTAACGATTGAAATGGTTCTCAGATTTCGTTGTTTGGTGATCGATACGTCATTGCTGACCACCTTGCTTTTGTATATCTGTTTACTTGCCGAGCTAGAAAGATCACAGACAGGGATATATTAACTCCTATCTGGGCAAAATAAAGGTATATGACTCACCTCTCAATTATTCGTATGGATTTCTAAATAAGGAAATACACTGATATAAAAACATTTGAAATATTTTAAAGGATAAAGTGTATAAAATATATGTACAACGATATTTTTGATACTAGATCAAAAAGTAACATAACTGGCATTCAACGATTTCAACTTGCGGCGATACTGTGTTATATATGTTTTTTATTAGGTGCTCTGTGCTGTTGAGACCCAGACCGTCCGACCTACCAGAAAGGTGTAAGGTAACTGTTTGGACGGCCGGGAAGTGCCACCCAATTTGGACCGGAACCCAGTGGGGGAGGCATCCACAGGGACCGTACCCTCCTTCCCCTACCACCAACCTCTCGGAAGGACTTACGGACCCACATGTTTAACGTGATCGTACTCCGCATGAACACGGCGGCAGTTCTGGCAGCGGCGAGAATCGCGCGCTAACCACTGGACTGCCGCGCCCGAAAAGAGCCAACAACACGCGGTGTTCCCAGGTGGTCACCCATCCAAGTACTAACCGCGCCCGATGCTGCCTGACTTCGGTGATCTAACGAGAACCGGTGTTTTCAGCACGGTACGGTCGTTGGCCCTAGGTGCTCTATGCGGCAGTCACTAATATTTACGGTAAATTTGCAAGTCTGAGCATTCCTACATTTTAACATACGAGAAGTCAGGAAAATTCAGTTGCATCTAAAAAGATGTTTAGAGGAAATATAATAGTATACCGTTTTATTTTACATCGTAAAGTAATTTTCGCTATAAAACGTAACTGTAATCGAAAACCAGTTCAAAGACTAATCGTTGAGCTGTACCGATGCGTTCCCTTTAACATAATTGCATACTAATACTTATTAAATATACGAGGAGCCCAGTTCACGTCCAGTCATGGAAAGTGAAATCCGTTACTCTTAACAACCGATTTTATATTCTTACGTTCTCGACAGTTATGGGCTGGAAAAATATCGTATCTTCCTTTGCGAACTAAGTTTGTGGAATATATGGATATGACTATCCATGCTGTTGAACCTAAGAAAATATTTTAAACATTTAACAAGAAAGATCAATCATGCTTAAAGCATTGATTATGAAACACTTTCCAACTTCAAAGCAATTTTATTTAAACATGTCTAAAATGCAATACATTCCTCGAAAATATTTTGAAACTTATCACAATAATACATTAATTTATTATAGTTGAAAACTTAAACCTTCATCGAAAAAAATGAACTTCATTCAAATGACGGCATTGAAATATAAATTGCCTGGTTTAAACATCTCTAAAATGTGATACATTCCACGGTAATAATTTTAGAATTTTCATAATACTACGATAATTCATTATATTTGAAAACTTCATCAAAAACAACTGAAATTCATTCAAATGACGTCATAGAAAAGATAACACGCCTGGCTCTCTCTATAAAAGCAGCATTTCATTCATAAATAATTTCCTATTCATATCATTCATCACAATACTATAATAATTTAATTTATCTGAAAATTTAGACCATGGAGCTACAAGTAATTAAATTCTATGCGTAAAACTTCATCGAAAAAAAATTGTCCTTCTCTTTATAAAATCAATGAATATTTCATTTATATCAGCTAAGCAGACTCCATGAACTAAATGATTTTGTGTTAAAGAAATACAGCAATTCAAATACAACTCATTCTACATATTTTGCTGTTTACATTTTACATAGGTGGAAAATAGGCTTCGTTGTAGAAATAATCAAATTTCGAAGCAATTTGTGAATTTTAAATCCGCTTAAAAAATGTTTGAAAAATTAGGTCCCATAGGGCTCAATGTATTTCATTTTTTCAACCCGGGTTTAATCCAAAACTAATTGGATGATATTATTCATTTATATTCCCATAGGTCCTACAAACCGTCTGAACAACATACTAAAATTTCATTTTGATTAAGTCATTTTTACGGCTGTTATCGTGCTAACGGACAGACAGACAGACAGCAGACAGACAGAATGAACAAAGTCATAAACACTTTTCAACTTTGTTGTAAAGTGTTAAAAATGACGATAATATACAAAATCGTAATAACCCGAAGCAATTGTAATCACCTAAAGTTTAGTCTGCTTCTGTCAGGGAAATACAAGGTTCTTGTTTTCTCATAAGCTCGAACAAGGGAGTTCATTCCGGACATGACCAGATTTGTTTTATTCCGGATCTGCGCATATTAAATCCCGGGAAAAGAAAACGTGCGCATTTTGTTCTCGAGCTCTCTGGAGAGATCGAGAATCCCTTTGGAGGACACTGAGGAAGGTGTGGACAGTACACTTAAAATTGTATCAGCAAGTTGGTTTGGTTTGGATATTGCTATTTCAAAATTAACAAAAAAATGTAATTGGAATAATGGGAAGGATTGCTGTGTTTTGACGACGACTCTCTAAGCCTATGACGTTAGGAATGGTAAAATACTAAGCTTGTTGACGTCAAACTGACAACTTTTTCATTGGTTGCCGAGTTCACAGCCCATCCTTATATTAAAGAAATTTGAGAATGAGAAACCTTCTTTGAGATATGATTTCTGACAATTATATTTGATGAGTGTGAGGAAATTTGCAGGTATATATATATATATATATATATATATATATATATATATATATATATATATATATATATATGCTATTTTCTTATGCTTTTATCAAAGCATAAGAAAACTTGTTACTGATGGCGATCCAAGTTCTGCGGAATTTACGATGGTAGTAGGACTGCAATTCAAATAATATTATTATTGGATAAGATAGGATTTGCACTTTACTTTCACCAAATTACAATACTAATTGCATGTAATATTTAAAAGTCCTATCAAAATAGTGTTCAAATTCCGTCAGAATCTGATGATGCGTGGTTTAAATATTTCAATTTGCTGCGACAATATTGGTCGCAGCTTTCTTGATACAAATCACTTTTCCTAGGAACTTACACATCTTAAATCACTGAAATAAGATTTTATATAAAATATACTTTTTAAATATTATTGGAACCTATAGTAAACAAATATTCGCAATTTCTTTTTGCAATCTTATTCTCTGTGAGGTGATAATTAAGCCCACAAAAGATAGCATTCTAAAGATTGTTCCAATGACTGAAATGGAAAGAAATACATATATTACTTACTCGATCGTAAATAAAATTAATGAGAATGTGGACCTGATTGCAGAATTTGGACAAAATTAGTGTCAATTCCAAATTCATACACCATTATTTCAATTTTCATATTTTTCCTCGGTCACTTCAGCACTTGCTGAAATACCAGTTTAGAATGAAACCATCTGCTTCAAAATTTATGCTCCTCTTGTTTTATGCAGGGTGTCCCAGAAAGATTGAAACGCGCTTTAATTCTTTACCTGTTGGAGTTAAGTGGGCAATGTGAATTGCAGAATTGTTGAAAGTAAGGTAGGAAATAAGACAACGTTATTGAAATAGTCCTCCCATTAATTCACAAAAGTTACACTTTTTAAATTTTTATACGACCCCCTTAGACTAATTTGATCAATCAGAAAATTTGTATTTTTAATGCCACAAGATCATTAAAAAACCGCATATCTCAATCTTTAAAATTGAGCGAGTTATATTAAATTTAAAATTGAACATTCTGAATGGGGACCATATATCAAATTAGAAATATAAATTTGTGACATATTACAAAAAGGATAAAACCGGATGATTATACATAGGAGAGATTTTCGCGAAATCCGCATAGGCTCAGGATGCAATCGCGGATTCTTAAGTACTTTTCACATTGAGATATGCCATTTTTAATTTGAAACAATTAAAAAAATCTGATGTGAGCAGTACATGGCTTTCCCTGCAGACTCAAATTCATTGTAGCTTTATTTCATTAATAAATCATTAAATTTAGTTTAATTGCACTAAATAACACGCATAAATCATGGACTCAAAATCGGCATAGCAAAAGTTCAAAAAAATTAAATTATCTCGAGAACGGCTCTTCCTAGTGTAATTCGATTGATCTTATTCTTTTCATCGTTAAACATTATGTATAAAACAAGCATTTCGTGGATATATTTGAGCATAAGTAGTTTTTTTATCTTAGATTTTGACTTTTTCGCGGGCCATTTAGCAAAGAATGTAAGGTTATTTTTATTCGAATAGTACTAAAATCTAATTAGCACCAGGATAACTAACAATCGACTTATCTACCGAATTTTGTGAAATTCAGTTCATTAGTTTTTCAGCGAGAGTGGATATAGGCAATTTTTGTGGGTCACTTTGCAAAAAAGGCATCTTATAATATCCCGAATTGTACCAAACACTAATCAGCACTAGGGTCACACACAAATGACTTACGTATCAAATTTTATGAAATTCGGTTTATTAGTTTCTGAGTTAGAGTGGATATATACATTGCACAGATACACACAGACAGACAGACAGGCAGACACACACACACAGACAGATGCATACACTGACACACACACACAGACGTCACGCTAAATTTTTTTTGTATTCTAGAGGTAAAAAAACGTGTAGTTCAGTCGAAAACTCGAGTTGCGATTTTCGGCATGATTCTAATACTTACCCTATACATTACCATGTATTGTAGGAAAAGTAAAAATCTGATGTGGGCAGCACATGGTTTTCCCTGCGGACTTATATCACGTTATCTTTATCTTAATTAAATTTAATTCACTTTTAATTCAATTTTCGTTCTCATTTGGTAACTGGACTTATTTTCAAAGGTGGCGTAGACAAATTAAGAAAAAACTAAAATATCTCACGAACAGCTAGTCCTAGTATAATGGGGTTGATCTTATTCTTTTCTTCGTTAAAAATTAGGTATAAAACAAGCATTTAATGGATTATTTGAGTATACGTTGATATATCCTTTTAGATTTTGACGATTTTTTCTGGCCATTTTGCAAAAAAAGGCAGATTATTTTTTTTAGAATCGTACCAAAATCTAATCAGCACAAAGGTAACCCACAAGCGACTTATCTATCGAATTTTGTGAAATTCAGTCCATTAGTTTTTCAGCTGGAGTGGATAAAGCAATTTTTGCGGGCCATTTCGCATAAAAAGGTAGGATCTTTTATCCCGAATCGTACCCATAACTAATCAGCACCAGATTCGCTCACAAGTGACCTATCTACCAAATTTTATGAAATTCGGTTGATTAGCTTTTTTAGTTAGAGTGGATACAAAATCTGCACAGACAGACAGACACACAGACAGACAGTTGGATAGACACATAGACAGACACACAGACATACAGACGGATAGACACATAGACAGACACACACACAAACAGACACACACAGAGACGTCACGCTAAAAATAACTTTTTCGTAATCTAAAGCTCCCGAAACGTGTAGATCCGACGAAAACTCGAGTTAGGAAAAAAATATTTTTAGCATTACGTCTGTGTGTGTGTCTGTGTTTCTGTCTGCCTTTGTGTGCAATATATATATCTACTCCAACTCAAAAAGTAATGGAACAAATTTCATAAAATTTGGTAGGTAAGTTACTGGTATGTGATCCTGGTGCATATTAGCTTTAGGTACGATTCTGGGTATAAAAACTTCAACTTTTTTTGCGAAATGACACACAAAAATTGCCTGTATCCATTCTAGCTGAAAAACTAAACGCTCAAGTATTACAAAACTTGGTTAGGGATTAGTAACTTAAGTGTTACCCTGGTGCTGATTAGATTTTGGTACGATTCGAAAAAGAAGTATCAGCATTTTCTACGAAATGGTCCGCAAAAATCGTCAAAATCTAAAAAAAAATCTACGTATTCTCTCTCAAATATATCAATAGAAGGCTTGTTTCAATGGTAAATTTTTGACGTTGAAACTAATAAGATCAACTCCATTACTCCGGGACTAACCATTCTCGCCGGCCACTCAAATCTTAGGGCCAACCTAGTGGCCTGGGCCTTCAGGACTAACCGTTCTCGAGATATGTGAGATTTTTCGCTATTTGTTAAACCGCCCTTGGAAAAATGGCCAATTATCAAATAAACACGAAATTTGAATTACAAATGCAAATTTAGTGTTATTTCGTGCAATTAAACTCAATTTAATAAATTATTGAAGAAATAAAAGAAAATGAATTTGAGTCTGCAGGGAAAGTCATGTGCTGCCCACATCAGATTTCTCAAATCAGTTTTAATCCTCCTCTGTTTCGATTTAAACAGCAAAGAAATACGAAAGTAATTTTACCTCATTCGGCGCACTTTTTCGCGCGGAAAAATATATGAAAAAAAAGAAAATAAATGTAAAGTTAAAAATACTTTTTAAATATGTGTGTTAATAAGATGCCAGTCAGTTGTAAAGCATGGAGCTTTTCCGAGCAGATTCTTTTGTATGTCAAAAATTACCGATGCATTTGTAGGTTGTAATAATTATAATTAATGAAAGAGTGACTTTAGGGTTTTTTAGGGTTAAAGATTATTGAAATCAATGGGCCAACTATAACCCGCAGCAGTAGTTCTCGGTATGCTGAAAGCGTGTTAATAGTGTTAATTTCTGCGATAAAATTCATGTTATTCGCTTTTACGTTTTGATTCAAATCGACAGTTCTTTGTTGAGCAATCTTTTGCCATAACAATTGGATTTAATTTGTCTCTGATTACTTTTAACGATGTCTTGTACTGAAGCATAGTCACGTTGACTTTAATGCGATTTCCTACGGCTCTATCATTAGCCTGACAGTACCAGGTGGTGAGTTAACTAGGTTCACCGTATATAAGCAAAATTGGATACGACATTGGATCCCTGTGTTAAGGCTGAGAGTGTTAATATCTATAAACGGCTGCTGAGGATCTGTTCCATCGTGATCGATAGGTATACGCGAATGCCACATTCAAACTGAGGTTATCTATCTCTGTTGATAAAGATATTAGCGATTTCATTGTTAGTCGTTGCGTTATATCGTCGCTGATCGGATTGACGGTTTCGTGTGAATATCATAATAATGATAAGAATATCTTCACCTGCTTGATTTGATTTTGCGAGTGCTCGAGTTTCAACCTCCCGAAGAATGCTTTATGTCTCAGTGACCGTTTGTGCTGTCAAAGTAATTGATCGAGCTGATTTAATAAAACACGTGAGGAGTTTTATTCTTTAGTTGAATGAATAACTAGTATTTCTGTAGCTTGAGAACTGTCGATCACTGTAGAGTTAAAAAATACGAACAGAAAAGTTGAGAATATTGAGCATTTTGGCCATTCACTGGAAAATATGTCTCCTGCATTAACAAATTTGACCATGATCTTTTAAAATGAAAGATCGTTTGCCACTGAATTCAACTATTTTGACTCACATCGATGTGAATGAAACATCACTGTCGTACGAGTGAATGTTTTTATCAAAATTCTTATAGTTCGAACTGTCAGTATTTATCATTAAGTCATTCAGGAAATTTAAATAAAGCAAAACATTGCCGTAAATATCTAAGGGTTTCTCTATCCTAAATTTTCCTTTGAGGCTACAACATGGTGAAATTTCCATCCGTTAGGCGTTCATCAGCAAAATTCCTTGAATAACAAAATTGGAAAATAACATTAATCGGTCCGCAACTATATGATTCTACTCATGCTTTAATAATGTTAAACGCTTCGTCGCGAATCATCGGGCTTTGACACCCTTGGACTAAATGAGGGGCTTCGGCATCTGCATATGAACGAGCTTAAAATTATTTTGCAATTTCTCGTTTAATACGGATTTGATGGGCTTAAATATTTGCATCAAGACGTGCTTGCAATTGTTTTAAAATAGTTTGCTTAATTTAGAAGCATCGATGCACTTCAGTACATGCATCTGGACATGTTTCAGTCTATTCTACAGTCTCTCGCTTAACGCAAAAGTCGACGAAATGCAGTATTTAATGCACCAATTCTGTTCAGCGACGCCTGCTCTTAGCTTTGGCATTGTCTTGGCATTAGTTCGGCCTTTGCTTCTGGCATTGTTGGACGCTGGTTAATCAGATGCTTTGGGCCAATTTGTTTTAATATATACTATTTTAATAAAATGTTGCCTACAGTATGGTACTTTAAACAATTATTTTACCATATGAACTATACTACTAATATTGTCGCGAGCATAATCCTCTGTATTCATCTATAGTGGTCACAGAAATTAAATGAATGTGAAATGAAAATTTGTAAAATTATAACAATGGTATATTAATTGGAATATATAACAATACTATATAGTATATAACAATGGTATTAGTATATCAAAATATTATAATTAAACATAAAAATAATGTGCATTATTCTACTATTTTACCATACAAATCTCATACACTATTCTCATACTATTTTACTAATCTCATGCATTGGTATGCCATTATACTAATCTCTTGCATTTTCTTACTATTCTCGTACGACTCTCATAATATTACGATATTATTCGCATACATTATCATACCATTCACATGCATTATCATACTATTCGAATGCATTCACTTTCTATTCTTACACTATTCTCATAATAGTACTATATTATTCTCATGCACCATCTATACTATATTATTCTCATACATCATTCAGTACTATATTATTCTCATACATCATCTTACCATTCGCATGCATTCTCATACTATTATCAGGCATTCTCATACTATTATCACACATTCTCATACTATATAAAATTTCCCAACTACTTCAAAAATCCTCGAAAGCAAAAGCGTTCATATAACACTAGGAAGGCAAATCGAAAATGCTTAGAAGCTACTAGTAGGTCAAGATCAAGGTTCGTGAAATAATAATAAACAAGGTCATCCATTCCCGCTGAAATCGGGTTGCACGTTTCCCTCTTTCGTGACGTCACTGACCGACCTAAGGCTCCTCTATATGCGAGCTGTCTCATCAAGCATATTGAAGCCCATCATAGCTGGAACCGCAATCCATTAGCATTAGCTCTATTCGTATTTTCACTTGAGGAAGTATTATTGAAATAATTATGGGTGGTGGATCTGCACCGAACTGCTCTAATCATTCTAGAAAGGGTTTTAGGCTATTTCGCTTTCCTAGAAACGAAGCAAGAAGAAAAAAATGTCTAATGAATAATTGGATACCCTGTACTACAGCATACTTGTACGAGCTAAGTTTTACGATATTCTAATTGAAATTTCTTTTTCTATATAAAGTATTTATTTTAAACACTTATTTTATAATTTCTGTAACTGTAGTATGGAAACCTATGAGCTTCAATATGCTTGATAAGTCAGCCTGTAGTAGAGGAGCTCTAGACCGACCTAGAGCTCCTATAATATAGAGGAGCCTTAGACCGACCCAAGGCGGAACGAGGAGATTCTTTAACATTGAAAAGTGAGGATTTCTATATAACTTTAGAAACAAAATGATAATTAATAGTATAATATATGTTACCTTTTAATATATTTGAGTAAGTCTTCAAGGAGGACCTTTGCAGTATTTCCTGTAGATAAACTTTACATTTTAAATCTAAAACACTATTGAAAGCAAATAATAAAAATTTAGGCACTTACGTGAGAGACCAAATGTTCCCTAAGTGCAGATTTTCATAAGTTTCCTTTTTCTTTCTTCTGTTTTCGTTCATTGCGGTATATCTAAATCCTTCCATATTTGTATTCAGATACAGTCTGCGAATAATTATCCTTATTTTTATATATCATTTAAGAATGTATGTGGGAGCGAATAGATGCAGCTTTGATGTTTTATTTACTAAATCTGCATTATGTTTGGGGCGAACCGTGTACTCGCGAGTCGTGAACTGGAAAAGTCAGCCCGCAAACCGTACTTTTGTGGCCAGCTTCAACGACAACAGTCAGATCCACAAAGAGTGTATTACCCCTGTGTAGCAACCGGGTCGAGAAAAATCTAGCTGCTTGTTTGGCGAGCGTCAGTGAAAAGGGAGAGGCGCCTCCTAGTACTATATAGAAAAGTTTAAAAACGAATTTAATAAGCCGGAGTTTTCAAATGAATATTACTTAAAATTATAAATACTATTTAAAAGTTATTATAACTTCAAATTGTGGTATCAATCAATGCTACAGTTTTAATGTATATAATTTCATTTATTGCTTTCCTCTTTCTGTTTGTTAGTGCAAAATCTAGCTCATTGAGCATGGTTACCTAGATCTTATATAGCATGGTTTCCTAGCTCTTATAATAGCATGGTTATCATAGTTACTTAGAAATATAATATGTTTCTAATGAATACAAAATCAGTTTTGTATTTTAAATAAACACGCTATTATTGTATGCATGGATGATTTTAACAATGCAAGACAAATATAGCCATCCCAATAGTTAAGTAAATAAAGTTTCATCTTGGCTATCGAAGATAGGAATTTCGAATCCCGGATGAGAAAATGGTTCGTTATAAGACTTTAATCTAAAAATACCAGAATTATTCTTTAAAACTTTGATTTTAAAATCGTTTGTGGGAAGTCCAGTAAATGAAAATCAAAAATTAATTTGTGCATACATTTAAAAAAACACTTTTTTTCATTTAATATAGCACATCTTATTATTATATATATTTGTCTGTAATATGTCATGAACTGTGTGATATTAGAACACGTACACAAACAAAACTCAGTCGTAAAAAGGATATATATATCGAAATGTAGAAGTGCTCTGTAGAAAATGTTCAGATCTCAAGTTTTACGAGTAATGTCGTCTGGCAATAAATTTCTTCGTATGGCAGATGTATCTAGCGAAATGCAATATACTGTTTTGTTTTTATGCATTGCCAGAATTTTGTACTGATTTTGGTAACAGCAGGATAAGATTCAATTAATAAAGGTGATATCTTTGGATATTTATAAAACTATATATTTGCTGTTATCTAATTAAATATTATATTCGTGAAAAGTCGAATGAATTTTATATTTAATATAGCAACTGACTTAAATCTATTTATACTTTATAAGAAAAATAAATATAATGTATACAGTCGATTATTTATAACAATGTTTAACATAAAACTGTTTTTTTTAATTTCTAGCAGTAGCACTTAATACAAAGATTATTCGTCAATCCACCTGAAGCATCGTGAACCATTTAGCCTTCACATGACGTTGCCCTATCGCACCAGCGACTGTGGAACACAATAAGCCCAACCACACAATATCCATACCCGCAGATATAACTGGAAACCACAACCTAGCAGCCGAGTGAGTACAAAGAAGCGCTTGCCTTATATACAAGAACAAATTATCCATTTTCCGGGCTCTCAATAAGCGCTCGTTGTACAAATAATAATAAAATTTAATAATTGTTGTAAACAATACAGATTTAGGTGACATCACCCAACTTTCATATTGCCGGTTTTGAATTAAAATCATTTCCGTTGTCTTCATAACTTTCGTAGGTGTTCTCTACAGGGTGTTCAAAAACCGTTGCACGACTAATCATTTCTTGAATGATTGGTTGCGGTTTCGAACTTCCAGCAGGAAATGAAAGAAAACGCATTAAGAAAGCATTAAAAAAATACTTAAAATAAGGGAGATGTTCAGACTACTACCTTTTGGTCTATGACAATTATTTGTGAAATTCTACATATTTTATGTGGACACGCTGCATAGACAGCTCCAATTATGAAATTGTGCATATTAATTTAAGGATTATTTGAAAAAAAATCCCGGATCCTAAACTGAGGGATGCGTAATAAGTGCGAAACCGAACAATGGCTGTTTTTGTCGGCAACAGAAGATATATTTAAACTTTAGAAACTCTTTTCTTCCCTCTATAAGTGAGTTGTTTGAGCTAATTCAAGATTAATAAATAGCACCTTGCACTAACGCGAAAGTTTAGATGTCCGATTTTCATCAAGCATTTAAACACATAATATTATTTAGAAGATTAATTCGATTGGCGATTTGACTTGAGAGGATTTCCTGCCTTCAATTGCTTCAACTTTCTGTATGTGTAAAGCTGATATTACACTCACGGACAATAAAAGTTGCGCACGAAGAAGAAAACATGGTACAACCGCGAAATGATGTAAATAGTTAGAGGGCGGGCTGGTGTGCGATTGCTAACAGTTTAGTGCGATTGCGCATGACCGTACACCCGTGAGTGGCGCTGCAAGCACGAGCCAGAGGCCTTATAAAACGGCGTGCAGTCGACGCCCCATAAATGCAAGAAGCTTCGGCCGACGCAAGCAAGAGTACGGTGTGAAAAGAATGGTGGGTAGATGCCAGAAACGTCAATATACGCAACTGGCTGACTTCGAGAGAGGCCTGATCATCGGCCTGAAAACAGCAGGGTGTTCAGCGATCAGGATAGCACCCCCCCATCACGTAGATCGTTCAAAATTTACCGTCCGACGGTGTTGGGAGAACTGGTCACGGAACGCCACCCAGACACGGAGGACTGGTTCTGGACGGACCAGGTATACCACGAGTACAGAGGATCGAATAATCGTGCGGCAAGCACGTATAAAGTCCACGGCGAACCAATTGGCGATACAGGCACACGCAGCGGTTCCTGTGTTCCCACGAACCATATCTATACGCCTGAAGGAAGCGAATCTGCGATCTTAGCGTTCCTAATTTGTGCTGCCATTAGCATGGGAACATCGGCGGCACGGTTGCAGTGGTACCGGTCCAGAGCAACGTGGGACTCTACAGATTGGCGATGTGTGGTGTTTAGCGATGAGTGCCGCTTCGTTTTAGGGACAGATGATTAACTTGTCCGTATGTGGAGGTTCCCTGCACAACGCCACAATCCTAACCTTGTTAGCGATATTCACACTATCCCCAATGTAGGCATTACGGGTTTGGACGTCACATCCAACGACAGCCGATCCTCTCTAGCAGTGATATCTGGAGCATTGACGGTCCAACGCTACGTGGATGAGATTCATCGGCCCCATGAGATCCCATTCGTTGCTGTGTTTCTAGTTGAGCAATTCCAGCAGGATAATGCTCAGCAGCACACGTATCGGGTCGCCCAGGCCTGCCTGAGTCATGTCCAGTTACTTCCATGGCCTGTTCTCTCCCTGACCTGTCCCCTATCGAGCATGTGTGGGACCCGTTGAAACTCTAGCTGCCTCGTTCCGTAATCTTCAGGATTTGGAACGTAACGTCCAACAGCTGTAGACTCGTCTGCCGCAGGACAACATCAGGCGTTTATTCGACACCATGCCGGACCGTATTGCTGCTTGTATCGCAGCACGAGGCGGTGCGACGAGCTATTGAGGATGACCGGACTGTGTGCACCACAGCTCCTCTGTACGTGTTTTGCTGCGCTGTTTTTGTGATCTTGTATATCATGCATCTGTATCCTGCCATCAATAAAATTTCAATTCGATCCTATGCTTCCTTCTTGCTGCGCAATTTTCATTGTCCGTGAGTGTATTTGAGCAAATTAAAAATAATACGAAGCGTGGAATAAAAATAAATACAGATTGCCAAATTATATATTGCTCGATAAAATTTAAATACTGGTACATAATTTCTATATATTTTACCGCATCACATATTGAAATATTACTTCCATACAAAATGACGATTAACGGTAAAAATAGCGTTACTGCAATTGGAGATTGAAAACGTTCCAACCAATAAATTCTGCCGCATAATAGCAGATCTCAAAATGAAGTTAATAAATCAGACGGACAATCTTGCTAAATGGACGTCAAAGTTAAACTCAAAAGGGGTATAAATTTCCCATGTACTGCAATTAGGATGCTCCACGTAGTTATTTCATTTATTGTAAATGCCCAAATGCATCTTCCGTGATTGCAAATGCTTCCGCTGGGATTTTAAAAGCATTCATCAAATAAATTAAAACGTCTACTAATGCGTTTTAATATTTACACTATTAAATTTCGTCCTGTCATGTGTGAGTTTATGTATATATATATATGTGTGTGTGTGTGTGTTAGAGTGTATGGGTGAGAGTGTGTGCGTGGGCGTGTGTTTGTGTGTAAGGGTGCATGTATGTGCGTGTGTGCGTGTGTGCGTGTGTATGTGTGTGCGTGTGAATGTGCGCTCGGATCAGTTAATCGAATGGAATTAGGGATATATTTCAACTAGGGTCTACGATTTTGGGGATGGAAGTTGTGAAAATGAAAATTAAAAAGTATATATTTGCAATAATCCGCCAGAAAATCTAAATATGTTTAATATTTAACTGTCCAGGGACTTGATACGATAGAACCAGTGGAATCCACCGTGGAACAACTGAGTTTGATCTAAATGGAAGGAACCGATCTTCGGATGAAATATTTGTGCATCAAAATTAAAAAATCCATAATAATTTATACTAAATTATCTGCAGTTAACTAGTAAGGCTTTGAAAATTAAACTATTTTCTTCAAAATACGCCAATTTAATGCATTTCGCGACGAAAACTGCTAAGGCATAACGCCGGCGTTTGAGGTAAGATATACTTAAACATTCTCAATATTGAGATTTTAAATTATATACATATATATATACATATATATATATATATTAATGTATATATATATATATATATATATATATATATATATATATATATATATATATATATATATATATATATATATATATATATATATATATATATATATATATATATATATATTATATATATATATATATATATATATAAATTTATTTCATATATTGCGAATTAATCACATTTAACGACGATTATGCATACTTGCCTGTTCGCAGTAGTTAATATGATAAATCGTACTTATATAATCTAATTTATCTTACATTATGCTTAATCGCCAGTCTAGGATTATAAGTTCGATAAATAATGCTCTATAAAAAACAGTCGGGGAAAACCACTGTACACGCGACATTTCCTATGACGTGAATAGAGCGTTGCCATGTGCTGGAATTCGGAGAGAGTTTCCAGATATGGCGATGTATAGCCAATTTGACAACATTTAACAACTCTTAGAAGGTTCGCAAAAAACGTCGAAATAACGAATATTCTGCGAGATATGAAAGAGTTCTAGAATTTTCTATAGAGTCTATAAAATGAGTAGTCACTCAGTTGGAGCGGAATTGACGTGATACAAGCTACATTGAATTGTGACATATGTTCGAATTTTGAGAATATTATAGGCTATTTTGTGAAATTAGTGGATCATTTATTAGCTATTTTACTGTACCTAACAAATGTTCAGTGATCTTGTGCGATAGTTATTTAGCTGTTTTCTGTATATTATTCTTGTTTACGCTGTCCTTTTTGAATAAACGTGTTAATTTTCCAGAAATTTGGTTTCATTCTTGTTTCTTAGAACACGATTCAAAGATATGTCGCAACAAATTGGTGTCAGGCCTGGGGTTTCCGAATACTTAAAAAGGGTGTATGGTAGTGACTAGAAAAGAAATGGACGAACAGAATTTGTTACAACGTATCCTCTGAAGTCGCGGATGTACACTCAGCATACAAGAATGAGCCCAAATTTCTGAATAACTAACATGTTTATTCTCAAACACAATGGAAATTAAATCACAACTGCTATTAAATTATCTACTAATTTCACGAAACAACTGCTAATATTAAAAAAAAACTGACGTATGTCGCAGTTCAATGTAGCGCGTATCACGTCAACTCGGCTGCAACTAAATGATGACTCTTCTTATAGACTCTCTGTAGAAAATTCTAGAAATCTCCAATGTTTCATAGAATATTCGTTATTTTGTAGTGCTTCTGATACCATCGAAATGTCGACAAATATCACCAAATTTTCCATAAATTGCCAAATCTGGAACCCATCTTTGAACTTCAGTATATGACAACCCTAGGTTCAAGCCATATGAAATTTTTCCTGCAGGGTGTTTTCTCCGCCTGGTTTTCAAAAGAGACTAAATTGAGGAGGTCACTTTACACGTTCATACAGTATTGTGGCAATCAATTGAGAAATGTCATTTTTTTCGTTTTATCACAAATAAACTTAGGAAGAAGCACTCCAAATTAGCTCAGAGTTCAAATTGCAGTTATTATCAAAGTAGCAGGTGTTCGTATGCACCTGGTAAGTAGCAGGTGTTCAAATTCCTCCGCCAGGTGGCAGGTGTTCCGCGGTGGTAGTTTCTCAGTTGTTGCGGGGCTCATTAGCGTCATGGATATCAGCGCGGAAACACGTGCTAAAGTGATTGCGCTTAGAGAACACACTTCTAAGACGTTCGAGGAAATAGGTAAAATATGTGGAGTGAGTATCGGGAGGATCTGGAAGCGGTTTTAGGAAACAGGAAATGCTGGAACCAACCGCTCTGGAAGATGCGGCCGAAAAAGATCAACTTCGACTCGTGACGACAAAACTTTACATCGAATAAGTGTTAAAAATCCTCGATTAACCAGTTTTGACCTGTCTAAGTCCATGGTGGCAGCTGGTGTTGATATTGCACCTTCAACAGTGCGATACAGGCTGTTAGAACGCGGACGGAGAGCACGTCGACCGTACAAGAAGCAGCTTCTGACGCTTCGCATGAAGAAAAAAAGGTTGGAATGGGCACGGAAATACAAAACATGGACTGAGAAGGACTGGGAGAAAGTTCTCTTTTCTGACAAACACATTTTGTGGTTCAGGGATTTAGATCTATGTTCGTGAGAAGGAGCCAAGGAGAACCTCCCAATCAGCACCACATCAATCAAGCATCCGCCCAAAAAGATGTTTGGGGCTTGTTTCAGCGTTTTGGGGACATAATCTCTTGTTCCCGCAGAGGGAATGATGAACAGTGCCAGTTACGAAGTCATATTGACCCGAAAAGTGTTTCCAACCATGGCTAAACTGTGGCCGAACGGAGATTGCGTTTTCCAACAAGACAGCCCACCATGTCACACTTCGAAGCGAATCAAAAATTTCTGCTCAAAAAAAATATTATCGTACTGGATTGGCCCGGAAATTCAACAGACTTGAATCCCATAGAAAATTTGTGGGCTATTGTCATAAAACGGCTTCACAAATTTGACTGTACGACGATGGACAAGCTAATTTCGGCCGTTATTGACATATGGTTCAAAGACGTTGAAATTAAAACTACATGTGCTAGTCTAGTACATTCCATGCCGAAACGTGTCTGTGATGTTATAAAGTCTCGGGGAGGTCATATCACTTATTAGTTTTAAATGTATCCATAGAAAACTTGAATAAAACTGAATTTTATAAAAATAACTGCATTTCTCAATTAATTGCCACAATACTGTAACAGTATTCAGCGACATTTCTCGAACTTACCAAACTCATTTTGGAACTATACATAATCGCCCTTAAAAATGAGATGTTCTGGCATATTTATCAAATTCACCAACTCCATTTGACAATTTTGCAAAATCGCCGGTAAAAGGTAGAAATTTATTGAAATATATCAAACTGAACAAGATGATTGGCCCTTATGCATAATAACTGGCGATTATATATACTCTTCGATTAATCATTTATACCGCAACATATATATATATATATATATATATATATATATATATATGTAAATAGCTAGAGGTCGGGCTGGTGTGCAGACGATCTCAGTCTCATGTGATTGTGCATGACAGTACACCCGTCAGTGGCGCTGCAAGTATGCGGCAGCGGCCTCATAAACCGGCGTGTAGTCGACGACCCTTCAATGAGAGAAGTTTCGGCCAACGCAAGCACGTGTACGGAGTGAAAATAATGGTGAGTAAATGCCAGAAAAGTCGATATACGCAACTGACAGACTTCGAAAGAGGCCTGATCATCGGACTGAAAACCGCAGGGTGGTGAGCGCGCCGGATAGCCCGTCACGTGGATCACTCGGACTATAGCGTCCGACGGTGCAGGGAGCAATGCTCATGGTACGCCGCCCAGTCACGGAGGAACGGCTCTGGACGGACTAGGCATACCATGAGTAGAGAGGATAGAATGATAGTGCGGCAAGCACGTATAGAGTCCACGGCGACACGATCCGCGATACAGGCACACTTAGCGGTTCCTGTGTGCCCACGAACCATATCTAGACGCCTGAAGGAAGTTAATCTGCGATCCCAGCGTTCCTTATTTGTGCTGCCGTTAGCACGGGAGCATCGGCGGCTCCAGTTGCAGTGGTTCCGGACCAGAGTAACGTGGGACTCCACATATTGGCGATGTGTGGTGTTTAGCGATGAGTGCAGCTTCGTTTTAGGGATTGATGATCAGCGTGTCCGTATGTGGAGGCCCCCTGCACAACGCCACAATCCCAACCTTGTTATTGAGTGCAACACCAGCCCCACTGTAGGTACTATGGGCGCCACATCCAACGACAGCCGATCCCCTCTAGTAGTGATATCTGAAACGTTGACGTGCCAGCGGTATGCGGATGAGATTCTACGGCCCCGTGTGATCCCATTCGTTCCTGGGATTCCAGGTGCGCAATTCCAGCAGGATAATACACGGCCGCACACGGCTCGTTTCGCCCAGGTCTCCTTGAGTCATGCCCAGACACTTCCATGGTCTGCCCGCTCCACATACCTCTCCAATATCGAGCATCTTGGAATCCATTGAAACGCCAGCTGCCTCGTTACCGCAATCTTAGGGATTTGGAATGTAACTTCCAGCTAGCGTGGGCTCGTCTGCCGCAGTTCAACATCAGGCGTCTGTTCGACACCATGCCTACCATATTGCTGCTTGTATCGCAACAGGAGGCGATTCGACGCGATATTGATGTTGACCGGACTGTGTACCACATCTCCCACTGTGCGTGCTCTGCATTTGTGCTCAAGTATGTCATCCATCTGTATCTTCTCATCAATAAAATTTCAGATCCATCCTATGCTTACTTCTTGGTTCGAAACTTTCACTGTCCGTGAGTGTATATTTATATATATATATATATACACACTCACATGCAATAAATTTGTTAACAGCTATGCAATAAATTTATTAACAGCATTTTCAGGGATATATTTCATGTCATTCACGAGAAAATATACTTTGTATAATAGTATTGCTCTCTCTATCTGTAATATATAGAGTGTCCAGTGCTATCGGTGCCCAATGGCTATTTCCTCAACCGTTAGTCGCAGAAATATACTTCCAATTGCAAAAATGTTATAAATTTTAAAATCTATTACCTTAGAAACAGTTTAAATCAATAAATACATTTCTGAAAGAAATGCGAAATATAAATTTTTATACGGTCCCCTGATCCTACCAATTATATTTAGGAAAATCATCCTCATACAATTTCATACTAAATAAAAAAGCTTCCGTTTACGTCCAAAATTCACCGAGTTATGAAGCGTTAAACTTTATGACTTAAGTCGCTTTTCCACGCATAAAAATGGCCCGTTTCAGGCAACCAACCAATCAGGGATCTTATTGACCATTTCTCCAAGCAACCAACCAATCAGGGACCGTATAGACCATTTCTCAGCACAAAAAGTGCTACAACTTTAAACAGCTATAAGTCGGTCAATTATGGTCGTAAAAGGATGTTTTTTTTTTATCTTTCATAAAATTGTATGAGGATGATTTAATTAAATAGAATCGGTAGGACCGGAGAACTGTATAAAAATTTATATTTCGTAATTCTTTCAGAAATGCAGTTATTGATTTAAACTGTTTCTAAGATAATAAATTTTAAAATTTAAAACATTTTAGCAATAGGAAGTGTATCTCTGGAACTAACGGTTGAGAACTTAGCCATTGGGCACCGATAGCACTGGACACCCTGTATATAAATATATATATATATATATATATATATATACATATATATATATATATATATGTATATATATATATATATATATATATATATATATATATATATATATATACATATATATATATATTGCGGATAGTGAGAGCAATACTATTACACAATGTGTATTTTCTCGTAAATGACATGAACTAGATCCCTCAAAATGCTGTTAAAAATTTATTGCGTAACATTACAAATGAAAAATGTAGATATATATCACGATCGTTAATACCTTTTAATGTTATTTGCTTCTTTGTGATATACTTATTTGGAAAAGTTGCAATGTCACAAAAACGGTTCATACTAGCATTCTAATGTTAATTTAAATCATTTTTAATGAACATTTATAGAAGAAATGATTACTTCCGTGACATCATTAAATGTTCTGATTGTTTGGTAATTTTTTCAAATTTTTATTCAAAAATATGTGTTTCTTCTGAACATTCGATTCCATTTAAATTTCAACATGCTTCCAGTATTCATTTATTGTAATTTTTTTACAAAATTTCGCATACACACACACACGCACACTTAAACACGCATACACACACACTTATACACGCATACACACACACTTATACACGCATACACACACACTTATACACACATACACATACACACTTATACACGCATACACACACACTTATACACACATACACATACACACTTATACACGTATACACGCATTTACACACACACACGCTGACGCATACTTTCACACGCACACACAGACATCCTCTCAAAAATGCTCGATTCGAATTCATAAATGCTTTAAACGTGCTCTCCCGCCGAAAATTCAAATTCGAATTTTCGACTTTGTCCCAATTCCTTCCTTATACATTATAAAATGCATATACAGAAAGTAACTAGTGTAAGACTGGAACCATTTTTCTAATTCATCAAATATAAACAAATATTCTCTAAACCCAACGTTCTAAAAATTTACACAAACTTTTACAGAGACAGTAATATATTTTACATTAACAATAATTTAAAATAAATATTCTTTTGATGTTTCAAGTCCTATAAATCATTTCATGAATCCAATTTTCTTGCCATTATAATAGTTTAGCGATATTTCCCCAGACGTATTACGTTTTCATTCCATTAAAATGGTTGCACAGTTACGTTTAAACTAAAAATTCTACATGAGTTTTCAATTTACTTATGATTTTAAAGTGAAAAGAAATATTTATATATTTTTCCGGTTCTCATGCTCGGAATCTACCAGCAGTTTCGACAAATTCGATAAAACACGGAAACTCTGATTCTTTTATATTGAGACATTTATTTCATTCCATTTAAATGAATTGTCTAGACTATATTTTCATATATATCAGATAACTAGCAGCATACCCGTTCTTCGTACGGAGTATATAATATAAAGAAAAATAAAATTCACAATCATGTGCAAATTCCTATCGTATTCTAAATGACATTTTTAATCAAATATTCTGCTAAAATATTTAATATAATGTTCCTAAAAAGAAGTTTAAGAATCGCTGTTCTCGCTATAGAAAATTATTTTCACGGGCAGATCGGAAGAATAAAACACCCTGGTCCCTTTTGTAAGTAAATTTACAAAAAATTTGGAATTGAATCAATATATACAAAATAAAAAATGTTAAAATTGTATGGGACCAGTACTACTTATAAATGCGAATATTAGAAGATATAAACTGTATTAGTAGATTACTTGTATAAATGGAAATATCAATAAATACGTTATCTTTATACTTGGTGACAATAATTGATTCCATTATATGTAAAAATGAAAGTGCTAAAATTATATGGGAATATACTTATAATGTCGTTGATTAGAAGACATGTCCGAGTGTTAGTAGAAAATTACCCATATTACAACATGAGTCTCAAAACTCTTTGCCAAAATAAAGTAGATGACGTAATATATTGAAAATATCAATAATCTCCGTAATCGTCATACCAGAAGGCCGTACTTGATTCCAATATATGCCAATATATGTCAAAATATATGCCAATATACCTGTACTACTTATATTCTCGTAGATTAGAACATATACCCGTGCATTTAGAGAAGATCTCTCGTACAACATACAATATATGAGTTTAAATATTTTTTATCATAATGAAACAATGGCATAATAACTTGAAAATATCAATGATCTCCGAAAATATCACAAATAATAATGTTTAAACCTGAAGACCGTAATTCATACTATCCAGTCAAAAATGCAATGCCAATGAAATTTATTTTATATTCATATCTTAATTATTCAAATCGAAAAAGATATAAAAAAATCGTTTACCGCATAAACACATTGAATTTAAATCCATTGCTAAGCGACATGATATCATTTGCTTCAAATAAATTGCTGCAAAATATATCGTCCGAATAATATTATCTCTATGGAAGGTTTGGCGACATTTTAAAATATCGCCAAATTTATTGCCTAGTGGCACTATAGAACTGGCAGTCCCACATGGCGAAAAATTGACGAAACATCATCATAATACTATCTTCTAATAAAACACAATTCATTTCATTTTTTTAGGGCAATTTTGTCAATTTCAAGATAATGTAATGGATTTACAAACACTTTTATCAATTTGGTGACATTTTTAAAATTCGCTAAATGTGTTACTAAGTAAGGTAGTTGAAATGGCAGACAAATGCTAACGAAACATCATTTCAGTACTCTCTTCTAACAAAACAAAATTAATTTCATTGTTTTGCGTCGTTTTTAACAATTTGGCTACATTTCCGTCGATTTGGCAACGTTTAAGAAAAGTTGTCAAGGTAGCGATATCTCACCAAATTCTTAGCTCTGAATTTTCAGATCTGCATAAAACATCCTGATCCCGTTTGTATATACTAAATGAAAACACTAAAATTGTATTTGAAGATATACCCGTTCTATACTTTTTAATGTTTCAACAGTTGGTTAAATGAATTTATTGACTAAATACAATATATGAGTTTATTAGCTAAACACAATATATAAGCTTGAAAACTATTTGCCAAAATAAATTAAAGTGATGTACGCAGTCCGCAATTAATATAATTAAAAGAAAAATCAAACCGTACTTTTCTAAAATATATTTTTATATTCATTTATTTATTATTCAAATCGAAAAAATAATAATTAAAATTAACTTGCAGATTTAATTTAATTGCGGTTCTGAGCAACATGATATAAGATAGAATCTTCCTCATGAACTGCGAAATTAAATAACCATTTTAATTTCTTTATACTCTTTATTATTGTGTAAAATCTTGTGAAAAATAAACCATGCAGATTGATTTTCCATTTAAATTCATGTTTAAAGCAATTCATGTTTTCAGAGAGTCAGAGATGACGTTTTAATTCACTTTCAAACGATTTTCAACCTTTTCGTTAGGATAAACCACGGAGTTACAGAGTAGAGCTCCTACGAAAAAGTTTCGTTTTTCATTAATAACTCGACAACCCCTGATCTTAAAAACTCGATACTTGAATAAAAATTATGGAGGCCTATTTCAAGGCTATCCAGAAAATTTTATTAAATTCGGTTTAGCCATTCTCCCGTGATGATGAGACAAACAAAAGTTTCACTTTTTACTAATATCTCGAGAACCACTGGTTGTAAAAACTCCAAACTTGGACTAAATTTTAAGTGGGACATTTTCTAGGCTACCGCAAAATTTCATCAAATTCGGTTCAGCCGTCCTCTCGTGATGACGGAACAGACAGACCGACAGATTTTCAATAATTATATAGATTTCCCTAAGATTGATAGCTTAGCAAATACATTATATACGTAATTTTTTTGTAAAATTGTTGGTAGTTAGTTTTATATAAGTGTATAATAACTACTTAACCCTACTTAACTACTATAGATCCTTAATATATTGATTTCTATTATGGGTCTATATTAGTTAAGTTGGGTCTATAGTCTATAGCAGTTAGGTAGGGTGTATAGTAGGGTCGAATTAAAATATTAAATGCGAAAATGGGATAAAATCAGCAGATATGTAAACGTTTTAAAAATAAATATCTGTCCATGGAATTGGTGTGAAGGTTTGAATGTTGACTAATATGGGTATTTTTTAATTAATTTGCTTTAGAAATTTTAGCAACTTTTTGATTTAATTTTATTTATTAAGCTACATATATAAATTTAGTTCAATTACTGGACATAGATGGTTTGCTTATGTGCAAAACTGATTTCTCCTTTGTTACCGGAGGACTGCTGCGGGTTTGAATTACTTAAACACGATAGGTAATTATCATGTAGATTGTATGTTTTAAAAATAAAGTAAGAACTGTTGAAATTGCTTTTCTTATTCATACTTTAACAATTTTACTTTTGATATAATTATATAAAAGCAATGTTAACAAATAAACTTAATTTTCTCATATTAATAACAGCTGAAAATGATGTTTAAAATTCCACAAAATAGTACTGCTAATAATGTAATAATATATACTTCAGGCACTAAATCCAATGTGCGTATATTTCATATGAGACTTTAAAATGTTGGTTACTGTTCAATTTTTCTCATTTTAATTCTTAAATTTCACCCAAATGCGCAATGATATTCTGAAAATAAATTATATCTTGAAAACTCTAACCTTCTACAGTGCGCCGTTATTTTGTTCTATTCAAGAAAAATCATTTAAACCGTTTGGAATTTATCAAATATCTTCTAGAGTTTTAAATGAGGTTGATAGATACATTTGGGGAAATTTCAATACTTATGTTCATAAAAAAGGAAAATTGAACCTGTACATATACAAGTGAAATGATATTCTATAAAATATAAATTTACTTATACGTTAAGATATGCTTTAACGGATAGATAAATAAATGTATAGACATTAAAGCAAAATACTATTTCATAATTTTGTTATATATATGATAAAATTATTTTTTGTGTCAAGCAAATGTATTGCAATCTAAATTTTTTAAATGTTATTCTGTTGTTATTTATGTGTTTTTGTTGTGGATATGTGCGTGTCTGTATGAGAGAATAATGACCTCATGTTGCACAAGGCCGCAATGGCCAAACTTGGAGTTATAATACCGTTGATAACGGATGTGCAAGTTCGCGGGATGTGTTTCTTTAGATTAATATTCTAGTGACATTTATGCTTTTTTGTTGTGGACATGTGAGTGTATGTGTGTGAGATTAATGACATCATATTTCACAATGCGATGATAGCCCCTGGTTTAGAGTTCAAACCTGCTGATAAAGGTTGTGCAGTGCATGTTCTTTATATTTTTATTTTATTGTTGTTTCTGTGTTTTCCCGACTGTCCACTGTAAATCCTCAATACCATTTTGGTGAGATGGACGACCTTGGTAATAAAACACCTTACGGATAGGACTGATATTAACGCATTGAAATCGCACGCGGGTTCGATGCCCACCACCCCCAAACTATCAACGCGGAATACGGACAAGATTAATCTGTATTGAACAGAGTTTTTATGAGTGATGATGGGTTAATGGAAGGATGGCTCAGTCTCTGTGGTTGCAATCTCCATTGAATTCCAGTCTGTATCGACTGTCACTGTCCCAGTCGTCCAAACATTTACTTTACACTTTCAAGCAGGTCGGAATGTCTAGATGGGAAAAAATGCTGATTGGTGTTATGATGCATAACATATTATTTGCACATGGAGCAAATAATGTTTATGCTTACCAGTCTCGCCCATGGAAAGAAGAGGGGGAGTAAGTATGTTGTGTTGCTAATTCATATGGTAAGTAATTTCTGTACGATGCCTCCTCACAGGCAAGATGTTACAGTTCGGCCCCATGGTTTGAATGGTCCAAGACAGAAGTTGTAAATTTTAAAGAGATGTCGTAGCAAATGTCAAATTGAAAACTAAAAATCTCTCGAAATTTATAGCCCCTATCAAGTGTTAGCTCACACCGTGGCCCGGACGAGACCTCCCGGCTGTGGGAATCCCTCTGGTCATCAATTTCTATTGAGACGCATATGAAATGCGCGTCACTACTCAATTCAATAATTTGGTTGGAATTGGCACCGCCCATTCCTCACGCATAAGTGATGGAACGAATGAGCGGACATGAAAACTTTCCACCCCTGTTCGTTCTCCCTTTTTCAAAATCTAAAGGGACTCGACTTTGAAATGTAAAATTTGCCTCCATTTAGATCTCGCCAGAGAAGGTCTCCAAGTGTATGTGCACTTGTTTTGAAGTCCGATCCAAAATGCATTTTGACGCATTTTTAGGCACTGGTATTCGCTGCCACTCTCTAGAGGCAGCTCTATGTATATGGCACAGTACCAACGCCGTGTATACTTTGCTGCGAGCAAATATACTCAATTGTGGCTCGCTGCCAGGCGCGATCATTCAGCGAATTAAGTTTATGGCAGCTCTAAGCCAAATCGAGTTAGGACGGAACCCAATCGAACTTTGCAATATCATCGGGCAGTGGCGATCATCGGCACAGCGAGGATTTCGCCTCCTTTGCGCACACAGTACCACACAGCTCTGAAAATAGACGGAGTAGTAAGGCTACCCTGTTGGACCCCTTAAACTACATCTAAGCCGTGAAAACTGTGTGAACTGCAAGTACGGTAATCGACAGCTCAGTGTACATCTCACCTTACGGAAGAGTACATGGGTCCCTATGCAGTGTACAACCCACGTCAGCTGAGTGCGTGAACCGTCATCGGTGCGGTATGTGTGAGGCAAACAACCATAAAATTAAGCGGGATGCGACCCAACCGGCATCGGTCTGCACGTAGTTCCCGGAGCTCCGAGAATCACTGGACCAACTGGCAATTTTGCGGTGGAGAATATAACTGACATTGTTCCCTAATCAGTGATGTAATCACTATTCACCGATGTGTCCTAAAACCGTGTGTCTCAATGAAATGTGTTTTTCTCGACTCCCCCAAGCCCTCTTCACTATGAACTGTGAAGGATCTAATTTAAGAATTACAAGCCATTTCATCTGTGGTGAAGGTATTATGTTTTTTAAGTTTCAATTGTAATGTAATGTGTATTTATATGTTAAACTAATCTAAGTGTCAGTGTAATTTTAAGATTTGGGAAATTTCCCTTAATGGACAAATTTAATTTTAATTAATGGTAATTAGAAGTAGCAATTACCATAACAATCCCGTACACACCGAGGTCGAGCAGGGTACGTTTAAGTGTATAGTGTTTGTATTATTATTAATGTTTAATAATTTACGTGTTTAATTAAAGGTGTTAGTGGCCACAAATCGACTAGTGTCGTCAGTATTAACAGAATGTACTATTCAGATCCTACTATATATTTACAGAGTCAACTGGCGGACACTATGGGTAAGTATTAGTGTGTATTTATGCAAATTTCACCTCACCACATTAAGAATTACTTTCAATATTGGGAATCCTATTTTCCGTGTGGAGAATAGCAACAGTGGATCACCTTCATGGTTTTTATCGCGTTTTAGAGTCGGATAGCTGAAGATTTCACTGACATCAAGAGCAGTTTCAGTATTTAGCAATTTTCTTATATAATGGGCAAAAGTCACCCATATCTGGCAGCCTGATTCAAATTTATGACATATTCAACTTAAAATTCAGAAGATTGCAATGTTAATATTTATAGTCACAAAATCTTTAATAAAGTGAGTTACTAAACTGTGATACTTGAAATATACAAGCTTGTTTAGTCTGAACTTAATCTTTTATAAATATGCAGCTATTATATAAACAGAGCGTCAAGCTTCAAAAGTTAATGTCTTCGGGAACATCGGTAGTCCGTTACTCCTCCTATTCTCTGAAACATAAGTTTTTTCAGAGGTATACAAGCAACTTACCTTTGCAAGCTTCAGGTAGTCTCAAAAAGCTCTTATTAAGCTCTCAAAAATGCTACGGTTCAAATTTTCCAAGGACCTAATGATTTTTCGTAGCAATTTTGAACTTCCGTTTTTAATTCACGTCCAATATCAGATCTGTACAACGTTTTCATTGTGTATAAAAATAAGGAGGCTTTTATACGGACTTTAAATTATACCTTTATGTGAAATCTGAAAGTAAATTTCACTTCAGATAAAAGAGCAAAATAATATCACCTTAATTGTTTAGTAGATACTGTGTAAACCAGGCAGGTGCATGCCAATGATTTAGACTTCGATTGACGCTTTAGTTTTTTTCAATATCTAAGAAGAAACAAATAAAAATTAATACATTCCGTCTTAATTTCTATCAAGTATAAATTTAAAAATATCTTATTTAAAAGATTCAATCTGACGTAACACGAGCTTCTTATATTATGCTTTAAACTCCAATCGCATGACAAGTCTGGAAATTGAAATTTATTTTTTGTTGTTGCTATAGAACTATTTCTAATCAATCTTTAGCGTTGAAAGGGAGGCAGAGATTATTGTCCCCATTTTAAGAGATCAATATCTTCGAATAAGTACGTTCGTCTTGAACAGACTTTTAGCTGTTATTTGTCAAAGAAGCAGTGTTATTTGACATTTTCATTTATTTTCATCTACCTGACAGTACATAAGGAAGATATTCCGATAAGATAAAAAAGTTTATGTATTTTGATGAATTTTGAGCATAGCTTTAATGTCAAGGAATGAAATATTTTTACTTTTCCACTGCTACATAATGTATGTAATAGAAATATTATGTAATGGGATTGAAATACAATTCTGTGGTAGTATGGATTTACTCGGTCTGAGCATTTCTGAAAGCGACACAACTTTGTAATAATACATATATATCTGTATGTGTTTGTGTGTGTGTACGTGTTGCAGTCTGTGAGACAAAGACAATCTCAAAAAAATAGATCAAATCGATTGGAATTTTTCCCGATTCTTTTCGGAAGATTGACGTCAGAAAATTATTAATTTTCTGGGAGTAAATGTAACAGGGAAAGGTCCACGACTTTTTGATCATTTTTTTTCCGAAAACTTGAAAAAAGTTATAAAAGTGTAAATCAATGATTTTGTAAGGATTAGCAATTCTACTCTTGAACTCTTAATTTTCAAGCAATGTCTTACCCGAGGAAAGAAGTGCCTAAATTTAAAAAAACAGCCGCGAATAATTGCGGACGGTAGAGGGTGCTGGCAACAAGGTTATAAAAAAGCGAATTGCGAAGCACGAGGAGGGTTCGAGATGATATGAGTTGGTACGACGTAGAACTTGGCGTGTGTGGATGCAGACGATAAAAAAAGAAGGTAGACCATGTACATTCTGATTTAATTGTAAATTACATTAATTGCGTTTATTTCATGATTTCCACAGTCTGAAAATTAAATTGTTGTTTTTATCAAATGATGTCTGAGTATTCATTCAGACACCTTTACTATGTAATAACATAATTTAATCCAGTATGGGTGCATAATCCAGTCAGGGTGCAAGAATGGGCGCAAGAATGAATCTAAAAGCGAGCAACCAATAACACACAACCAACAAAATTATATCCCAATCACCAAAGAAACAACACAAAAAAAGATATGGTCACTTGTTACCAACCTAAGCCAAAGGACGCATTCAAAGAAAGAGTTTTCAGAATCGAAAACATTCTGAGATAGCAGAAGACACAGAGCGAAAAACATTCACGACAAGCTAGTGCGAATTCACGCCCTTACTTGTGATGATGAAAGTCCGTTTTATGTGTACATTTTGAATGGCAGCAGCCTGAAACAACAAGCTCAAAACAAACAAGAAATATCAATCATGCTTAAAGCATTCATTATGAAACACTTTCCAACTTCAATGCAATTTTATTTAAACATCTCTAAAATGCAATACATTCCTAAGTAATATTTTAAAACTTATTATATTTGAAAATCTAAACTTTCATCGAAAAAGCTGAACTTCATTCAAATGAAGGCATTGAAATATAAATTGCCTGATTTAAACATCTCTAAAATACGATACATTCCTCGGAAATATTTTTAAAATTATCATAATACTACAATAATTTATTATATTTGAAAACTTCGTCGAAAGCAACTGACATTCATTCAAATGACGTCATAGAAAAAGCAAGAAAGTTCAATCATGCATAAAGCATTGATTATGAAATACTTTCCAATTTCAATGCAATTTTATTTAAACATCTCTAAAATTCGATACATTCCTAGGTAATATTTTTTAAATTATCACAATAATACAATAATTTATTATATTTGAAAACTTCATCGAAAACAAATGAATTTTTTTCGAATGACGTCATCGAAATATAATAAGCTTGGCTCTCTCTATAAAAGCAGCACTTCATTGATAAACATTTTTCCTTTTTTTTCATTCATCACAATACTATAATAATTTATTTTATTTAAAAACATAAGACCATGGAGATACAAGTATTTAAACTCTATGCTTAAAACTTCATCGAAAAAATCGACCTTCTCTCTGTAAAATCAATTGATATTTCAATCATATCAGCTGTATTGCAGACTCCATGAACTAAATAATTTTGCGTTAAAGATATAGCAATTCTTGTACAACTCATTCAACATCTTTTGCTATTTAAATTTTCCATATGTGAAAAATAGGCTTCGTTGTAGAAATAATCAAAGACGGATGATCCTTTAAACTCAAATGTATTATAATTGCGTTATTTCAGTATGTAGATGCACAGAATTTAAGCAAAAATAAAGCGGTTTTAGGACGGATACAACACTAAATATGAATTAGAGAGAACTTTAAAAAATCAAGATTTAAAACAAGTTAGATGCTATATTTTATTTTGCAGTGGGTCACGTGATCTTGTCATATAGTGGTCACGTGATTGCTTCATTTAAAAGGTGAAATTATTGTTTTAATTTTTATTTTAAAAACTACTGAATATATATTGCTGAAATTTTTTTACATATTTTATGGGATAATTTGAATATTTCCTAAAATTTTCGAAGTAATTTGTGAATTTTAAATCCGCTTAAAAATGTTTGAAAAAGTAGGTCCGATAGGGATCAATGCTTTTCCTTTTTTCAACCAGAGTTCAATCCAAAACAAATTGGATGATATTATTCATTTATATTCCCATAGGTCCCACAGATCGCCTGAACAACATACTAAAATTTCATTTTGATAAAGTCATTTTTACGGCAGTTATCGTGCTAACTGACAGACAGACAGACAGACAGAATGAACAAAGTCATAAACACTTTTCAACTTTGTTGTAAAGTGTTAAAAATAAATCGAATTATAAAATATTATTAACTTTATTTATCCTAATTTCTTGAATGTTTTATCTTTTAAACTTTAATTGTGTTACATTTAAAACAAACGCATTGAGGACGTTTTACCCTCTACTGCAGTACCAATGGCATAAGAAACAAGAAATATCAATCATGCTTAAAGCATTGTTTATGCAACACTTTCCAACTCCAATGCAATTTTATTTAAACATCTCTAAAATGCAATACATTCCTCGGTAATATTTCAAAATTTATCACAATACTACATTAATTTATTATATTTGAAAACTTAAACCGTCATCGAAAAACTTGAACATCATTAAAATTACGGCATTGAAATATAAATTGCCAGGTTTAAACATCTCTGAAATGCGATACATTCCTCGTTAATGTTTTTAAAATTATCATAATACTACAATAATTTATTATATTTTAAAACTTCATCAAAAACAACTGAAATTTATTCAAATGACGCCATCGAAATATAACACGCCTGGCTCTCTCTATAAAAGCAGCATTTCATTCATAACATTTTCCCATTCATTGCATTCATCACAATACTATAAAAATTTATTTTATTTAAAAACTAATAATTTATTTTATTAAAAACTTATTTTATTTAAAAACATATTTAAACCATGGAGGAACAAGTAATTAAACGCTATGCTTAAAACTTCAACGAAAATAATCGTCCTTCTCTCTGTAAAATCAATGAATATTTCATTCACATCAGCTATGCAGACTCCATGAGCTAAATGATTTTGCGTTAAAGCAATGCAGTAATGCTTATACAACTCATTCTACGTATTTTGTTGTTTAAATTTTACATAAGTGAAAAATAGACTTCGTTGTAGAAATATTCAAAATTGGATGATCATTTATACTCAAATATATTGTAATTGCGTTGTTTCTGTATGTAGATGCACAGAATTTAAGCAAAGATAAAGCGGTTTTAGGACAGATACAACACTCAATATGAATTAAAAAGAACTTTAAAAATCACGATTTTGAGGCAAGATGCATGCCATGTTGAATTTGAAATGGGTCACATGATCTCTTCATCCAATGGTCACGTGATCGCTTCATGTAAGAGGTGTAATTATTATTTTAATTTTTCTTTAAAAAACTACTGAATACATTTTGCTGAATTTTTTTTTATATATTTTATGAATATTACCTTTTATTGAATATTACCTAAAATTTTCGAAGCAATTTGTGAATTTTAGATCCGCTTAAAAAATGTTTGAAGAATTAGATCCCATAGGGTTCAATGTATATTATTATTTCAACCCGGGTTCAATCCAAAACTAAAAGGGTGATATTATTCATTTATATTCCCATAGGTCCCACAGAGCGTTTGAACAACATACTAAAATTTCATTTTGATTAAGTCATTTTTGCGGCAGTTATCGTGCTAACAGACAGACAGACAGACAGACAGACAGATAGACAGAATGAACAAAGTCATAAACACTTTTCAACTTTGTTGTAAAGTGTTAATAAAATAAACACAAATAAATAATTTACATGTAGTTTTTGCAATGCTTCTTTTTGTTTCATAAGTCCCTTTTGAAAAGTCAATATTTCACATTTAACACTTCTGAAGCCTAAATACAAGAAAGATCAATCATGCTTAAAGCATTGATTATGAAACACTTTCCAACAGCAATACTATTTTATTTAAACATGTCTAATATGCAATAAATTCCTCGGTAAAATTTTAAAACTTCTCACAATACTACATTGATTTATTAACACTTTACAACAAAGTTGAAAAGTGTTTATGACTTTGTTCATTCAGTCTGTCTGTCTGTCTGTCTGTCTGTCTGTCTGTTAGCACGATAACTGCCGTAAAAATGACTTAATCAAAATGAAATTTCAATATGTTGTTCAGACGGTCTGTAGAACCTATGGGAATATAAATGAATAATATCACCCAATTAGTTTTGGATTGAACCCGGGTTGAAAAAATGAAATACATTGAGCCCTATGGGACCTAATTTTTCAAACATTTTTTAAGCGGATTTAAAATTCACAAATTGCTTCGAAAATTTTAGGTAATATTCAAATTGTTCCATAAAATATATAAAAAAAAATTCAGCGAAATATACTCAGTAGTTATTTAAATAAAAATTAAAATAATAATTGCACCTCTTATATGAAACGATCACGTGACCATGATATGAAACGATCACATGGCCCACTTCAAAATGGTATATGGCATCCATCTTGTTTCAAAATCGTGATTTTTTAAAGTTCTTTTTAATTCATATTGAGTGTTGTATCCGTCCTAAAACTACTTTATTTTTGCTTAAATTCTGTGCATCTATTGGGTTGGAGGGAAAGTTCTGTCGTATTTTAAAGAAAATATTTGAATTCATTTATAAAAATATGTGTTTAATATTAATCAATTATATATGCTCCGTTATTTGTTACAACCTGTTGCCATCTTTCAGGTAACCTGTGAATTCCTGTTTTGTAGAAGTTCTCATCCTTGGAGTTAAAATAGTCAGCAAATGCCTTAGAAACACTTTCAAAAGACGTGAATTTTTTTCCCGTTAGATAATTTTGCAGAGATCTGAACAGGTAATAATCAGATGGTGCAATGTCAGGTGAATGCGGTGGGTGACTAAGGACTTCCCATCCTAACGCATTCAGTTTTTGTTGTGTCACCATTGCAGTATGCGGGCGAGCGTTATCTGGACGCTTTTCTGGACGCTAATGCTGGCATTTTTTCTTCGATAGCTGCATTCAATTTATCCAGCTGATTGCAGTACAGATCCGCGTTGATGGTTTACCCCTGTTTCAGCAACTCGTAGTACACTGGACCTTTCCTGTCCCACCACAAACAAAGCAGTACTTTTCGTTGATGGATACTTGGTTTTGGAACTGTTGCTGATGATGTTCCTGGTTTGCAGTAAGATTTTTTTTCTCTTAATATTCTCGTAAAGAATCCACTTTTCATCTCCAGTAACCAGCCTGTCCAAAAACGGCTCCACATTGTGTCTAATCAGATGTCATGAACACATTCTTACACGATCAGACAAATTCTTTTCCGTTAATTCATGTGGAACCCAAAAACTTTGCTTTAACACAAACCCAAGAGATTTAATGTGATCTCCAACAGTTGTACGATGAATGGCAAACTCTTCTGCAATTTCTCGACTTGTTACAGATGTTCTTTTTATTTACAAGAAAAATCACCTGCCTATTTAAAATACGACATAACTTTCCCTCCAACCCAATACATACTGAAACAAAGCAATGACAATATATTTGAGTTTAAATGCTCATCTAAATTTGATTATTTCTACAACTAAGCCTATTTTTCACCTATGTAAAATGTAAGCTGCAAAATATATAGAATGAATTGTATTAAAATTCCTGTATTTTTTTAACACAAAATAATTTAGTCCATGGAGTCTGCATGGCTGATATGAATGAAATATTAATTGATTTCATAAAGAAAAGGACGATTTTTTTCGATGAAGTTTCAAGCATAGAGTTTAATTTTTTGTAGCTCCATGGTCTTAAACAAAATGTTTAAATAAAATAAATTATTATAGTATTGTGATGAATGAAATGAATGGAAGAAAGTTATGAATGAAATCCTGTTTTTATAGAGAGATCCAGGCGTGTTATTTTTTCTATGACGTCATTTGAATTAATTTCAGTTGTTTCCGATGAAGTTTTCAAATATAATAAATTATCGTAGTATTATGATAATTCTAAAACTATTACCGAGGAATGTATAACATTTTAGAGATGTTTAAACCAGGCAATTTATATTTCAATGCCGTCATTTGAATGAAGTTCATTTTTTTCGATGAAGGTTTAAGTTTTCAAATATAATAAATTAATGCAGTATTGTGATAAGTTTCAAAATATTACCGAGGAATGTATAGCATTTTAGACATGTTTAAATAAAATTGCATTGAAGTTGGAAAGTGTTTTAAAATCAATGCTTTAAGCATGATTGATATTTCTTGTTATATTTGAAAACTTAAACCTTCATCGAAAAAAAAAACTTCATTCAAATGACGGCATTGAAATATAAAATGCCTGGTTTAAACATCTCTAAAATGTGATATATTACTCGATAATAATTTTAGAATTATCATAAGACCACGATAATTTATTATATTTAAAAACTTCATCGAAAACAACTGAAATTCATTCAAATGACGTCATAGAAAAAATAACACGCCTGGCTCTCTCTAAAAAAGCAGCATTTCATTGATAAATAATTTCCCATTCATGTCATTCATCACAACACTATAATAATTAATTTTATTTAAAAATTAAGACCATGGAGCTACAAGTAATTAAACTCTATGCGTAAAATTTCATCGAAAAAATCTTCCTTCTCTTTGTAAAATCATTGAATATTTATTTCATATCAGCTATGCAGACTCCATGAACTAAATGATTTTGTGTTAAAGAAATTCAGCAACTCAAATACAACACATTCTATATATTTTGCTGTTTACATTTTACGTAAGTGAAAAATAGGCTTCGTTGTAGAAATAATTAAATTTGGATGATCATTTAAACTCAAATATATTGTAATTGCGTTGTTTCAGTATGTAGATGCACAGAATTTAAGCAAAAATAAAGTAGTTTTAGGACAGATACAACACTCAATATGAATTAAAAACAACTTTACAAATCACGATTTTGAGACAAGATGTATGCCATATATCATTTTGAAGTGGGACATGTGATCTTTTCATATCATGGTCACGTGATCGCTGCGTATAAGGGGTGTAATTATTGTTTTAATTTTTATTTAAAAAAGTACTGAATATATTTCGTTGATTTTTTTTTATACATTTTATGGAACAATTTGAATATAACCTAAAATTTATTTTCGAAGCAATTTGTGAATTTTAATTCCGCTTTAAAATGTTTGAAAAATTAGGTCCCATAGGGCTCAATGTATTTCATTTTTTCAACCCGTGTACTATCCAAAACTAATTGGGCTATATTATTCATTTATATTCCCATAGGTCCTACAGACCGTCTGAACAAGATACTAAAATTTCATTTTGATTAAGTCATTTTTACGGCAATTATCGTGCTGACGGACAGACAGACAGACAGAATGAACAAAATAATAAGCACTTTTCAACTTTGTTGTAAAGTAATAATAACACGTCTAGCTCTCTGTATAAAAGCAACATTTCACTTATAACATTTTTCCTATCATTTTATTCATCACAGTACTAAAATAATATATTTTATTTAAAAACTTAAGAGCATGGAGCAACAAGTAATTAAACTCTATGCTTAAAACTTCATCGAAAAAAATCGTCCTTCTCTCTGTAAAATCAATGCATATTTCATTCATATTAGCTATGCAGACTCCATGAGCTAAATACTTTTGCGTTAAAAAAATACAGCAATTCTTATACAAGTCATCCTATATATTTTGCTGTTTACATTTTACATAAGTGAGAAATAGGCTTCATTTTAGAAATTATCAAATTTGGATGATCATTTAAACTCAAATATATTGTAATTGCGTTGTTTCAGTATGTATATGCACAGAATTTAAGCAACAATAAAGCGGTTTTAGGATGGATACAACACTCAATATGAATTAAAAAGGACTGTAAAAATCACGATTTTCAGACAAAATGGATGCCATATTTTATTTTGAAGTGGGTCACAACGTATTTTCATATTATTGTCACGTGATCGCTTCATATAAGCGGTGTAATCATTATTTTAATTTTTATTCAAAAACCTACTGAATATATTTTGCTGAAAATTTTTTTATATATTTTATGGACTAATTTGAATATTACCTAAAACTTTCGAAGCAATTTGTGAATTTTAAATCCGCTTAAAAATGTTTGAAGGATTAGGTCCCATAGGGTTCAATGTATTTCATTTTTTCAACCAGGGTTCAATCCAACACTAATTGGGTGATATTATTCATTTATATTCCCATAGGTCCTACAGACTGTCTGAACAGCATACTAAAATTACATTTTGATTAAGTCATTTTTACGGCAGTTATTGTGCTAACGGACAGACAGACAGACAGAATGAACAAAGTCATAAACACTTTTCAACTTTCTTGTAAAGTGTTAACAAAAGAAACAAATAACCTCAAACAACAAGTATCAGATAATGTAAATAAATTTTGAAAGCGTCAACAATAAACGCAATCAGACGGTTGCCAGTGGTTGATATTAAGTACAAATAAATTTATGTGGGGTAATAAATGAGCCCCCCACACATAAAGTCGCGTGATTCTGTGGACTGTGAACTGTTACGTACAGCGCATCTACGGTCAATAACAATTTCCTCACACTAGTGCACCAGCCATTGGGCCCAATCGGAAGAAATGAAAGGGAAGTTAACACGGCAAGTCATATCTTCGTAAAAGAATGAGTCTTAGAAGAGTTGTCACACTAGCAGTATTGTAAATGACTCGATATAAGGTTGGTGAACGAAGGCGGTTATAAAATGTAGTGATGAACCAAAAGTTAAATCCTCAAATCAAAGCGAAGACTGTCTCCAATGATAACCTGGCCGAGATGGTTATAGGAACAATCTTACAAAAATATGGCATCCTGAACAGGCATTCCCTTATTTCTCATGAGGAATTCGAATGTAGTTAAAAACAGCTTTTTTTATTATAAATTACTGTGTCCTCACACTTGCTTCCAAATTAAACTGAGAATGAATACGAAATGTTAAATTAAAAATGAATAAATTTGGAAATTTATTAATGTAAAATGTTAGGAAAACGTACATTTTTGTTGAACTTAATTATTATGGGAGAAATACCTAAGGCACTTTTAATAGCCGTTGATAATTAATGCTTATCGTTTATAAATTATATTTATTTACAGGTTGACGCCGGATTACAGAACAAAAATTTTCACTTTGTTGAGCTTTTAGAGCTCTTGGCAGAACTAAATACTACTTTCCAAATTTCTTATATACATAATGTATAAGGAAAGTATTGTGACGGGGTCGAAAATTCGAATTCGAGTTTTCGACTGGAGAGCACGTTTCAAGCATCCCTGATCATGAATCAAACATTTTTGAGGTGATGTCTGTGTGTGTGTGTGTCAGTGAGACTGTGGAGACGATATCTAACGAACGAATGGAGCGATTCGAATGAAATTTGGTACAAAAATCACAATCTGTGAATTCTGGAATCTTATTGTTTTTATACGTGATCGGATGTTCAGAACCCTCATAAATTTTCGAGTAAAATTTTGAAAAAAATCAACATAAAATTAAAACCTTTAATAAAGTTACGCAAATAGACATTTCTCATGTAATTTTTCCTTAGAAAATGATTGGCTTCAAATTTCGAACGCTAGCAAGAACCGTTCTCGAGATATTGCCCATTTTTCAAATAAATTTATCAAAATATCCCATGAATTAAAAAAAACATATATTAACTGTTGTAAATCATGTTCACTTTTCATATGTAATATCATGCGATAAATTTGGTGACATCATTCTCGTGGATCTAGCTCGTTCCATTTATGAGAAGAAACACTGTGAGTAATACTTTTGTATTTGAACGCCAATAGTCATTTATCTGCTATAAGAATAACTTATTTCTCCGTCCATAACGCTTGGCGAGATTTTGACGACGAATTTGGCGGAATGTCGCCAACTTAGCGACTTTTTGAAATGTTAACAAATTAACGAAAATCTCGCCAAATGGATAAAAATGAGGTTAATGGGAATCAATGAAAATGACAACTAATTGTCGAAAATTCAATATTTTGAAAAGAATATAAGTATCAACAAACCCCCCCCCTATTTTTTTACTATAATTCATTGCATTATATAAGGGAAGTCATGTGTTGCCCACACCAGATTTTTTTACGTTGAAAGAGAGTTGCAAATCAGTGTCTCATTTTAAGCAATCGATTTCTTTTGAGGAATATGTTTCTTTTCAGCAGACATATTTCACGTCAGAGAAAATGTGTGTTTGAAATTCAAGTGTATTTTCCTATTTAATTTCAATGGAGTACAATTTATCATACTACTTTCCATTTTTAGCAACGTAATTACGCTACATCTTTCCATCATGAATACATGAAACTCATTTTATTCAAGTATCTTTAATGACAAATTAGTTTAGTCGGTGTGTTAAACAAAATAAGAAAAAATGGAATTTTTAATAAGCACTTATTACAAATCATTTCTATTAACAGTATAAACACTTTGATTTGTCTGTCTGTTTATCCATCTCTGGATAAGGCTGCTACAAAATGTTGCCATACGTGTTTTAAGCACGGAAAAAACATTTCAATTTAGATACTAACCCAGAGCATCAGCATTTTCATTGCCCTCCACGTGAACACTACATTTTCCCGATAACCAATTGATTTTAAACTTTAACTGCAACTTGAATTCTGTGTTCAGATTAAAACCGTAGCGTTTTGGTTGAACGCTGTTCATTTTTTTTTTGTTTTTCTTTTTGTTTCTTTTTTTCTTATTTTTTTCTTTGAGCTGTGTCAGCAGATTTGAATTTGTATTTAAATTTATATACGTTTAAGACGTGTGATAGTTGCCCCATCGAGTTTCAAAAGATGGCTCTACCGCGCACTCATATTTCAATGACACTGAGATCTGAAGACACGTTTAAAACATCGTGATCGGATATATGGATTTGCATGCGCTGAACTTCCCAAAGAAGCACAGCCATGTTTGCGAAAGATTGTCACACGTTGCATGTTGCACGGTCCATGCGACTCAAAAATTCCGCATGGGGCATGTATGGAGGGCACAAAATGTACGAAACATTTCCTAAAGACCTACACCGATAAAACCTTTCTAAATGTCGATAGCTATCCACTGCATCGGTGACGATCATAAAATCAATAGATTTTATGCTTGGCAATAAATTTAGCGCGACGTCGCTCACTTGGCGACTATTTTAAATGTTGCCAAAATGACAAAAATAGCGACAAATTGATAAATACGACGCCAAACCGGAAGCAATGTTTCGAAAATTCTGATTTCCGTCATATTACGGGCTTACCCTCTAGTTGTTACATATGCTAGCAAAAGCCGGCCTCTGAATGGACTATGGGAAGGACACGTATGAAGTACGGGAACTGTGAGAGAGCAAATTAAATTAAAACTGAAATTAAAAAATAAATATGAATTTAGAAGCATAAAATCTTAATATTTGAGAATTCTAATATAAAAAAGCGCATTGAAGTTTATAGAATTTGAATTTTATGTTAAATAAATTAAAATACAAGAAAATAGGTATTTTTTAATGATCTTGTTGCATTAAAGAATGAAATTTTTCTGATACACCAAATTTGTCTAAGAAGGTCGTATAAACATTTAAAATGTGTAACTTTTTGAAAATAATTGGGAGGACTATTTAATTAACGTAGTCTTATGTCCTACTTTACTTTCAACATTTTTGCCATTTACATTGCCCACTTATCTCCAACAGGTAAAGAATTAAAGCTCGTTTCAATCCTTTTGAGACACCCTGTATATCGATAATGTAATTTTGAAATATTCTATGCACAGCTCTGAAATATACACGGGAAGTCATTTTTCGCAGGTGTTCGGCAAGTTTAAATTAAGTGTTTTACTATCCGTATATTGGATTCTAAAATTTCTGAGAAAATAATTCTTTATACAATATAATGGTACATACGTGACAGGTGATATGTCAACGGCATAACGAGAACCCAATAGCTAACAATGAAGTTCACAAAATCTCACACATGCTCGCAGACACACATGACATACGCCACTCTAAAAATAGTTACTTCGGGTTCTAGGGCGCTTGAAACGTGTAGGTTGAAAGCTCCAGTTGAAATTTTCACCACGATTGCAGTACTTTCTTTATACATTAACATAGGGGAAGTAATATTTCTATTTCAAAAGACAGTTTTAAACTATCTTTACTCGTCTAACACACACATTTATGAGTTATCAGTATGCTTCTGTCATTCTAAAAAAAGTATGTGTAACTTGAGAAAGTGCCAAAAAAGACAAAGCAAATTTCCTATCGATAAGTAGGTTTTCGAAAAAAATATGTATGAGATGGAAATACTTTCTCAGGTTTCACTCAAGGTGATGGATCCGAGATCCATTCTTCGGTAAGGTAAGCGACAAATATGAACCTACAGTTGACAAAAAAAAATAATGTATGTATTCTTGCGAGTACAGACTGAATGGAAATAAATTACATATTTATGTTGCAGATTTTTATGCTTTTTATTGATATTTTAAATAAAATATTATTTCATTTGCATATTTTACGAGCAGCATACTCGTTCCTCGTACGGAATATGCAATATAAACAAACTCAAATGCACAATCATGTGTAAATGTCTATAGTTTTATAAATGTCACTGCTATTCAAAGTATTATATAAATGATTCTAAAAATAAGTTGAAGAATCTATGTTCTTGATATACAAAATTATCTTCACAGACAGATCTGAAGAATAAAACATCCTGGTCCATTAGAAGATATACCCGGGTATTAGAATATATACCTGTGTCTTAGATGATATACAAATACTACAATATGCAAAGTTTGAAAAATATTTGTCAAAATAAAACAGATAACGTAAGAACTTGGAAATATAAATAATTCCCGTATTCTTTAAACCCGAAATCCGTAATTGATATAATTTAGTCAAAAATACAATTTCGATAACAGTTATTTAATATACATTCCTTTATTATTTAAATCGGAAAATATTTAATACCAATATTTTGCCGTCAATTATTGCTGAACCATCTGAGCTGGATCTAATTGTAAATATATGTTGTAGCATATACCTTTTTTGTGCATTTACACTGCATTAATGATCACTGGTTTGGCTTGAGTTATATGATACTTATTTGACCTCAGTTGATTCACAGCAAATGTATTATTGCTCTCAATTTCAAGGTTCCTTTCATCATTGTATCCCCAGAATACTTTCAAACTGATGTCGTCTTGCCAACACGAAGAATCTTTTCCAACTCTCATCATCATCTCGTTCAGCAAGCTTAATTTAATTTTATCTATTTTCGGATAAGCACGCCTTTTTCGTGTTTAATTGGTTTTGTTTTTAATATCTTTGAGTCGATCCTGATCGGATTTGCCCTTTTCGATGGATCTTGTTTGAGTCTTGCCCGGAAGCATGGTAACACCATATAGCCATCATCACTATTTCATCAGATGATGTTATCGATAATTCGTCAATTTATACGTTGTAAACTTCTTCGAGCAAAACTACTAACCTTGGTGTCACTCGCCTGAGTCCTCCGTACAGCTTGTTTTCCTTGTTGTATTGCCTGAATTAAAATTGCTTATTTAATCTCACATTACTTAAACTGAATCTGCAATCTTACTTCAATCATACCTTCAGTATAGTTACTTTGCATAAAATAGTCCTCTGACCAGCATACTTTGGACCACTCAGTATCATAACAGTGTCATGCTGGGTCATAGATCTAGGAAGTCAACACCAGACCTAGAACTAGAGAAGTATTAAGATTATTGTATATTTTACAATAATAAAATAATTATATATCAGGTGTATAGTAAATCTTATTGGTACTACACAGTGATACAACTTTAACCTCTTTTCAAGGGGAGTGCATGGGGCTATCTTCCGTCCTGTGAGAGATATGGGGTAACCCAATTTCATAGATGTAGAATACTGGAAATCTGGTATAAATAATTCCCCCCCCCAAAAAAAAAACTGGAAATGAACCTTGAAAACATATGTATGAAATCCACCTCCTCTAAAAAATGGATATTTATATAAAGCAGGAGGGTAGAATTAATTTTGTTAGACACAAAATACAAAATGTTCACTTTAGCAAAAATTCGTGCTTGCTCATGTGTAATAAGTTGTTTTCGCGTATTCTCCACTGTTTCAACGTTCACACTGTTACATGCATATTGATATAATTGTCATTTTTAAAATATTTATTTAGAAAATTACTCTGCAGCTTGTGATGTGTGTTAAAAATGTTTCGTACTAATTTTGAAATGTAATACAACTTTGCAATCGAATTTTCCTCTATCTCTCATAAAAAGTGAGATAGGTCCCTATATCTCACAACTTTAGAGGGATAGCTCCCATTTTTAAGGAGATATCCTTAAAAATGGGAGCTATCCCTCTAAAGTGGTATCATCGTATTGCACCAACTGGGTTTTCAATACAGCAGCATAAAACAAAATACGATAGGGACATAATTTTCTCTAGTGACTGAAATTAATTTTTTTTTTCATAATCTATTAAATTGAGTTTAACAACATAAACTGACACCAATTATTTGAAATTATATATTCTTGCAGTTTAAATATATATTCTCTTTTTATTTTGCAACTTTAGGTTTTTGGAAGCGCCGCCGGCTCCTCAAAAGTCTAAAAACTGAAATAGATAGGTCATCTTAGTAAGAGTTGGTCTCAAAGAAATTGCGTATAAAACAAGATTTTAACACTAGCATTAGCACGCTTTCAGCATACCTACAACTACCGCAGCAGGTCATAGGTGACCCACTGTTGGTTTACTTTGGTCTTTGTGTGACAATGGTCCATTGGTCACCATTTGTCACTTTGGTCTGTTGGTTACTTTCAACTGTTGGTCACTTTAGTATATTAGACTATGCCACTGTTGGTCACCAGCTGTTTGTCATTTTATCACAAAATTACGTATTAATCAGCATATTAACACCAGTATTACCACGCTTTGAACCACTGTAGGCCATTTTGGTCTGTTGGTCACCAGCTGTTGGTTATTTTATCACATAAATTACGTATAAAACACGATTTTGACATTAGCGTTACCACGTTTTAGTATACCTAGAATTACGCAGCGGGTCATAGCTGATCTATTAACACTTCAATGATCTTATTTCTGCACTGTATGTGATAAGGACACACTTTTAATATTTTTAGGGACAATACACTTTATCTTCTGTACTATGTTGTAAAATGAAATGCAGTGATTGAATTACAACTAGAATAATTCAATTTCAAATTTTAGTATAAGTGCTTTCACATTTCCCATAAAACGAAATATGTCCTATATGCAAGCTTCTTTTGAATTATGTAGATAATAATTACTAATTTAAATTTAGAAATAGCTTTATGCATATTTTGGAAGCAACTCATTAATATATTATTAAATCACAGATATATATAATTCAATGTTATTACTTACACTGAACTTTTTGTCATCCCAGCAGTCCACATAAAGCGCTGGTTCCCGTCTTGTACACAATTTACACACAGATTTTAAGTATATTTTATACACACTGTTATTTTTAATGTAATATCTCGAAACGGTTCATGCTAGCGTTAAAAATTTCTCTAAATCGTTTTGTTATAAAAAGTTACCTAAGAAATGATTATTTACATAACATTATTAAAAGTTCTGATTTTTTAATGATTTTTTCAAAATTTCATTCGAAAATTTGGTGTGGGTCTAGAGAGATATCGTATCCACAAACTAATGGACACATTTACAACCATACACAGACATCACCACACACATTGTTAGTTTTACTGTAATATCTTGAAACTGTTCATGCTAGCGTTAAAATTTTCTGTAAATAGTTTTCTAATAAAAAATGGCGTAAGAAATGAACATTTACGTAACATTATTGAAAGTTCTGATTTTTTAATGGTTTTTTCAAAATTTTCTTCGAAAATTTGGGGGTAGGGTCGAGAGAGATATCGTATCCTCAAACACTCATGGACACATTCACAACCATACACAGACATCACCACACACATTGTTAGTTTTATTATAATATCTCGAAACTGCTCATGCTAGCGTCAAAAATTTCTGTAAATCATTGTGTAATAAAAAATGACGTAAGAAATGATTATTTACGTAACAATAATGAAAGTTCTGATTTTTCAATGACTTTTTCAAAATTTCATTCGAAAATTTGGGAGTGGGGTCGAGAGAGATATTGTATCCACAAACTCATGGACTCATTCACAACCATACACAGGCATAAATAACCTCAAAAACATCCTATTTAATTTCAGGGATATTTGAAACGTGCTCTTCCGTCGAAAACTCGAATTCAAATTTTTGATCCCGTCAGAAAATGTTCTCTGCACATTATACTATGCACACAGGGAAAGGAAAAATACTGTTCCGTAAATGTTGTCCATTATTATTTTGCATTGAAAGAAGCAAATCATTTATATTATGGAGGGGAAGTTATGTTCCCGTCACATTATACTTTTTTAATACAGGACTTCCTGACCACATATTGCATGCATTATTAATGCATGCCACATATGGATAATAATGCAAGTCGCATATTGCATGCCTGCATTATTATCCAAAGTCATATTTGTTAGTATTATGCTTTTACTATTTGTAATGTATGTGTAACGAAAGATAGCTCCGAAAGAAACTTTGAAAGTCTCCGATCGATAGCATAGTGTTTTCAAAGAAAGCTATGTAAATGAGATGGAAGGAATCTCAGGTTTCTCTTATTGTGAAGGGTTGAAGATGCATGGAAAGATATGATAAATCAATTGGATGAATTCAGTCTTGGAAATAATTTTATTTTTTACTTTATCGAGCAAGACGTATGTGTGCAAAGGAAAAATATTGTAAAGTGACATGACGTGGTGAAACTTCGATTCGCGAATCATGTTTGATTAACATGTTTTAGTCAACTTTAGTACTAATCAAGCATTTTTATTGATTTATTTGTTACTACTTTTCATATATGCATATGACATGTATAAGGAAAGTTTTATGACGCGGTCGAAATTTCAAATTCGAGGTTTCGATGGGCGAGAACATTTCAAGCATCCCTAAACTCTAATCGAACATATTTAAGGTAATGTCCGTGTGTATGTGTGTGTGTGTTTGTGTGTGTGTGTGTGTGTGTGTGTGTGTGTGTGTGTGTGTGTGTGTGTGTGTGTGTGTGTGTGTATGTGTGTATATGTGTATGTGTTTGTGTGTGACTGTGGATATTTAAAGGGATCTAAGTACATAACTAATCATTTTAGCTTAATCCTCATAATAAATTGTAATGTATAGGGAAAGTGTTGGAATCGCGTCAAAAATCGGAACTCAAGTTTTCGACAGTTCTACAAGTTTTGGGCACATTAGCACATGAATAAACCACATTTAGTGTGACGTCTGTACGTACGTGCATGTGTGTGTGTGTGTGTGTGTTAATTTCTGTGTGTGTGTGTGTGTTAATTTCTGTGTGTGTGTGTGTGTGTGTGTTTGTGTCTGGGGAAGACTTGTATACACACTAGCTCAAAACTATTCGATGAAAATTTACAAAATTTAGTTGACATATAACTTATGCGTTGCCCTGGTGTTCATTTGATTTTTATGTCATTCAGAAAATCAGAATCGGAATATTTTTTTATTAAATGGGTTATAAAAAATCTCCATAATCAGAAGTTAATATATGCTGAAATGTAATATTTTAATTGTTTTTCATAAGCATATTCATACGGAAGAATGAACAATGAACTTTTTAAAGATTTGAGGAGCTGACTACATTTTTTTAACTGCATAAAGTTGCCAAATAAAAATAAGTGTATATTAAAATAAAACTGCAAAAAGACTATAATTTGAAAATACGTTTCTTTGTCAGATTTTGCAGTTTAATGGTGCAATTAATGTCGTTTTATTTCAACTTAATGTATTATAGTTGAGAAAATGATTTTGATTCTGTAGTTCAAGATTATTCTGACCGTAATTTAACTCATGGGATGCCCACATCCGATTTTTAACTTTCTTTTTGCATAAAAACTGCTGTATTTATCTGGCGTGAAGTTTTTAATTTTGCAAATACAAAAAAAAGTAAAGAAAAAGAATGGATTTTGAAACTAATTGCATCATACGAAATTTGATTTGATTTGATCCATTTGCTCAAGAGATGTAGCGTCCAATGACGAAAAAATAGTTGTACCGGCTAGTGGTAATTTCTAAATAAATATATAAAGAAATGCGCATTTTTGAGTTTTGAATATGATGGCATTTGCTCTTAAATGGATATCATTTTCTAAATATGTAATTATGATTTTATTATCTTTTTGAATTTCGAAAGAATAATATTTGAAATCCTGGTGGTCTTTTCTTAGTTCACATACATCAAAAAATTGAACTCCACTGACATTCATCGATAGAAACTGTCTTGAAAAATTTACTTCTCTTTTATGTATTTGTTTTCAAGATATCGTAGTCACAGGCAGATATACAGGCAAACAAACACACATCCAGACTCAAAACGTGTAAATACATGAATACTTCATTATAAGTATTACCCTCTACATTTATTTTAGGAAAATGTATAATAATAATAATAGTTAGAAAATGAAATGCTAGAATAAAGAGAAGTTGCAACACAAAAAATCCCAACATTAAAAACTGCCTATCAAATAAAAAAGTATCAAACAGAAAATCATCAATCAAGTGGAAAATTAAATGCATACTTCTAGTCATCAAGCTGAAGACAAACAACTAACATCAAAGGAATTGATAAATCAAATAAAATACAAGCATTAAAGCTTTGCACGTGGACAAACCCTAGGCCTAAACAAATGAATTGTCCATTTCGAAAAAACTCTTCGTCAAGTCCAAGTATTTTATTAAAATGAACACAAAATTCTTGTTTCTGATATCAGTGATAGATTATATCTATAAAGACTGATAACTTGGACAGCATGCTAAAGATTGAAAAATAATAGGAAATAAGAATACCTGAAAAAAACACTGCACTCGTCTGATCCGTCAGAGCCTTGAATAAAGAGACCTATGTTGCCAATCGCAAAAAATAAAAAGTTGAGAACTGCTGTTGCCAATCGTGAAAAATAAATAACAGTAATGTGAAAAGGCTATAAAAGGTGATATTCAACAGAAAGAGATACAAAATAATGGCAGATGATAATAGAAACATTGAGGGTAAATTATAAGGGGATGTAAATACATGGTAAGGCTTATTCAAGAGAAAGTGGATGTCTGGCTAATATAAGTAACTAAGGAGAGAAATTAAATATATTCCATCATTCTAAACTTTTTAACTATACAATTCAATAAATATGTGGGATATTTATATAATTTGCTGGTAATTTTTAGCTCATTAATATGCATAGCATGCAATTTTTTATTAGACAATCTTTAAATTCTAAAAAGTTGATAAAGTGTAATATTTCTAAACAATTGAATCAAGTTACAGGAATTAAATGGTAATATTTTATTATTGTTAAAGTTAAAATAGTCTTTTTATCATATAAATTAGTAACTATCCTATTAGTAGGTTCAATAATAAGATTTTCATACAAAACATTAATGTTATTACTAATAGTACCTTCATTAGAAATTAGTTCCATTAGTTAATTATCTGGATGGAAATCAATATCTATGACAAAGTTGTCTGTAATGGCCAAACATATCAGGGTCATCAACATATATGTAAATTTTATAAGCTGTTGAAGTAAAATTTTTTCATAATGATAAAGGTATAAATTCTCTAATATACTACTATTACAGCCACCTTGTGGAACCCCTGAGACTTGTAAGTATAATTTATTACCTTGAGATATATAATTATTATAAAAAACAATGTGAAGGTGTTTAGGAAAATTGGCCAATATGGTAGGAGTAGAATAATTAGTAATATAAGCATTATATAAATCTCAAATTACTACATAAAGATCAGATATCTTTATATTATTAAACATATCTAAATATATTTATATTAAATGATTGAAATCCAATTAGTTTATATAGTGATGTTAATTTTTTCTTTAATTGTTTACTATTATTTAGAATAAGATAGTTATTGCTAGAAAAACGTAAACAACCATTTGTTACATTTAAATAATTTAGTGGATATATATATATATATATATATATATATATATATAATAATAATAATAATAATAATTTGAAAATACAATGATAGAATACAGAAAAGTTGCAACTCAAATAAACAGCAGGGTCACTCATTCCTTTTAAAAGGGAAGAGCTGACGTTCAGCCAGTTAGAAGTTTTTTTAGTGACTGTTGATTTGTGCTTAATATGCGCCCTACTTTATATCAACGTGCTTTTCTTGTAAAGCTGTTCCACACGCAACAGTGTAATACCGTGTTGGCTCTCAGGGAATTTAGACTGCTTCATAACATTCATAACGTTGTGTACGTTGGTGCGTTCTAAACCTGCATGTCTTAAAACAGAACCTAAGAAGGGCTTGTTACAAACATCCAAACTGACAGTTTGCACGCAGCAATAGAGAGCTCCGGCCGCCCAATTTGCTGCTCTCAGCCTTCGGACGAGTCGGTCGGCCTGGGCTTTCGACTCAACGTCATACACCGGATGCAATATGTTGTGCACAGGGAAGGTCAGCTAATAGAAAATGTTGCACGTGGTCCAGAGGACACTAATGTTGATGAATAGAAGATTATTTTCTGTGAGTTTCATAAATACATTCATAACTATATGGTATGATCATTTTTTATTACTAAAACATTATTGAAATTCTGCATACTCCATTCTGCATACTAATTATTATTATTTTTTTTTTTTTTTGCGGAATTCATCTCCCCATGCCTTCCAAAGTCTGTATTTGAAATTTGGATTTGTTTCGTTTATTAGTTTTAGCAGCAGATACCTCCAAACAGGGAAAGTTATTTTATGGCCACCTTGTATACACACACACACACACACACACACTCACACACACATATATATATATATATATATATATATACATTTATATATATATATATATATATATATATATATATATATATATATACATTTATATATATATATATATATATATATATATACATGTATATACAGGATCTTTCAAAAGTCCGTATAAATTTCAAAAATTCATTAAAAATCGAAAAATCTTAGCATTGAGGTATGGTTTTTTCCATAAGTTTCCCAGGATGTTTTTTTTTGACGTGAAAAAATTTTCCAGTTTAAAAAATCACCTATAGGTGGCGCTTACCCGAATACATCTTCCAGAAGTATGCATATGATGCTGTGATAAAAGAGATGTAGTGCTCTGTTGATTCTTCATTTGATTTATTATTAAACGGTGCAGAGAAGAAATTTTTGCGAGAATGTTAACTTTGATCGAGAAAGCCTTGTTAGTGAAGCTGTATTACGTGAGCGGAGAATCAGCGTCATATGCTCTGTGAAAATTCTGATTTAGGAAAAATCTAAAGAAAGGAAAACGTCCTATAACCTGTTCAGGTTTACTTATGCTTATCACACGATTTGACAGGCACAGTAAGTTATTTTAATTGTATTTCCAATGCGTTCAGCGCCACCAATAGGAGATTTTTTAAACTACAATTTTTTTTAAACTGCAATTTACAAACACCACTCCCCGTCCTAGCAATAGGGTGTCCCAAAAAGATTGAAACGCGCTTTAATTCTTTACCTATTGGAGATAAATGGGCAATGCAAATTTCAAAAATATTGAAAGTAACGTAGGATATAAGACTACGTTAATGAGTAATTGTCTTTCCATTGATTTTCAAATAGTAACACTTTTTAAATTTTTAAATGACTCCTTTAAACAAATTTGGTCAATCAAGACAATCCAAGTAAGACAATCCAAAGAAGATAAACCAAATTATTGGATGGAGGTCGAATTTAACTAGGAATATTTTCCGTAACATCGTAACAGGACACCTTAGAAGAAATCGCAATAATAATACTTTCAGAAAGGATTGTCTTACTAGTAATAAACACATTTTACAAGAAGCACTTAAAAATCATTACCCAAGGAATTTCCTTAAAGATATTTATAATTCTTTCTTTAAAGAAGAGGATTTTCATTCAGTGATGACTTGAATGTATGACATCATATTGGACTTATCAATGTACGCATGCGTATGGGCACATACTTTAAGTGGCGTTGCGGGTGTTCTGATTTAGTCGGTAGTATGGTTGGCACAATGTTTTATTGTTTTCGTCGTTCCATTTCTGTCTGCATTTTGGTGCCTTCATCTTTGCACATGCTGCGGGGATCTATCATTGAATTGCATTGGTATCCGTGGGCGTTGTCTAGACGTAAAAGTACTTAAAACGGGAATGAGAGGTCGCTATCCCTCTCAGCCATTTATATGCAATTCATATGGTTTCCCCCTCCTTTTCTGATTCGTTTTTAATGGTTATATATATATATATATATATATATATATATATATATATATATATATATGTATATATATATGTATATATGTATATATATATATATATATATATATATATATATATATATATATATATATATATATATATATATATATATATATATATATATATATATATATATATATATATATATATATATATATATAATCCAGACGGAAAATCATTTTAAAATTATAAAAGTTAGAAAGTATTTAATAGAATAGCGCTATCAGCAGCTTACTCCAATAATACCAAAAATATGACTAATATTGAACAACATAGTAATAGATTTAGAAAGAAGAGGAAATTGCCTTCATAGTACCAAAAGAAGTGGCGGAAGAGCGATTGTGAACACTTCTAATTCCCGATCACAGCTATCTGCTAAGCCATGACGCACTATCGGGCGCCAGTATATGATAGGCAATGATCCCGAAATGTTGTCTTAAATTCAGACATTAGACCTGCATGAAGCATCTAAATAACCTACAATGAAGAAGTATCACAAAAATCACGACAAAAACACATACCACCAACACCACGACTTTCACAACTGCTACACCACTCAACAAATGTGTTTTAAAAATATACACCAACCAAAGGCCACTCCTTTTATTGGAATGATAGTAAGCGTTCCGTTGCTGTTGCCATTGCAAAAATAGCAATCCCATCATTGCAAGCATTCAAACGTTTCAATTGGAATGATTAACATAATATACCTCCTAGGTGTTAAGTTCGATATTTCAAACTTTCAAACAATTATATATGATATAGCCAACTTATTTTGTCTTTTCGGATCTTTTAATTACAAATTAACTTGTTATCGTTCCTGATACATCACTTGCAACAATTTTTTAAGGTATTCGGGTTGTCTTGAAGAAAAAACCGTTACGCGACGTGTGACAAATTTCCTTGGATATCTTTGGTGATTTGCTTGACTTATATGGTTACTATCACTTTCCATTCTGTCAATTCCGTTAGTAATCAGTCTATTGTTTCTATATAAGTGGTTGATAAATATATTTCTGTATATATTAATATAAATATTTGAGTTCCAACGGATAAGAAAACTGTAATCAAATTTAAAATCTTCTCTTTTATCATATATAGTAAAATAGCTTGCTTTAATATCTGTTTCAATTATATTTAGATCAAGAAATTGTAATACATCGGGATTTGGGTGCTTATTTTTAATTAAGGTAAGATCATCTAGATAAAAACCGAAATCTAGTTCTTCATTGGGGTCTTTTGACCCTATTATCACATCGTCAACATATCTCAAATACACGATGTCATTATTGATGTGAGCGTGGGTTTCATCATGGTATAGATAGATATCTGCCAATATTGACGAGCATCCACCTCCCATTGGGATGCCTCAAGTTTGTTGATAAAAATACACCCCGTCATATAGTATATTCTCAAATACAACAATTTGAATCAAAGACTTGTAAACTTTGATGTCAATAGTTTGTTTTAATTCGTAATCTTCGTATACTTGTAGGAGGATTTTTTTCAAGTTGTTAATATCAACGTTATTAAATAACTCTTTAAAGTCATAATTGTTTAAATAAAGTCTATCTGGTATACCAGATATACTTCATTTAAACTCCTTTTTTGTAATTATGGTTGTGAACCTTTTGAAACTTGGTATTTGGGAAATATGCCATCTTTCATTCCCCCTTACAAGAATTCGATTGGTGATGGAGGCCCCTTCATCAGAATTTCCGGTTTATGGATATATCCTGATTGGATATATTACTGGCTCCCACTCGAAGACGTTGCAACTTCGGTTTGGTCCGCCTCGAGAGTCAGGCCTCCCATAAGATTACGTGATATTATCTATTTTTATTTGTTAATCATAAACAACAGTTCAATATAACATCTGATCTGCATTTGGCACACAAATCCTCTTGTCATTTACCTGTTTAAAATAATGGTCTATCTCTTTGTCTCATAAATTCAATCATTAGTAGTTTTACAATTTCATTTTTTTTAATATAACCTCATTTACCATGTCCATTTGCCTTTAACATGCCTTACATTAGTACCATCTGCAGATTCAAAAGCTTCTCTAACTGACATCTCCCAACTTCTACATCTATTAATGAAAAAGATCAAAGTCTTTCTTTTATCCAACGAGTGTATCTTATAGTTTTAACTTTTATTACATTTCACTCTTTACATGCTTATTAAATCTGAAAAACCATAAAATTATCCTTGTTAAATTCGAACAAATGATGATTGAATTAACCAATTAGCCATGTGCTAGTTTAAAAATTATAATTCCCATCTTAAATGCGGAATCTCGTTCAATATAGTCTCGATATAATTGACTATATGTATATTAACTGAACCTTGAAATTTTCATATTTGAAACTGATTATTTTTAATCAATAATCGGGAATAACTAAGTAAAAATGCCACTCTTTAACTCAGCTTAAATCATATCTGAATCCTTCTAAACTTGACATGAAAAAACGTATATCTCTCATTTTGCATAGGCCTAGTCAAAAATCTGTAGGTTTAACGAGCAGTGCTGAATGATTGATGACATTTTAATGGCAGAAGTAGTTTTTTGTGGAGGATTATAGTGCCAGATATTCATTTTCTAATTGTCAGCCAGGAGAGAGATGGATATTGAAAAATAATGGTCACAAGGATATATATGAATATAAATGATACTAATGCAATTATAATCTTATACAAGTCCCTTTTCAAAAAAATTATATAACTGGTGTCGACATAGTTATTATGGCTGGGTGTTACTTGTTTAACAAATGGTGGAAGCAAATTACAGATATATCAATGCAGTTATCGTTATATATAATTACGAAAATTGGTGCAAATTATTATAATAAATATACTACTTCAAATCTTTGACGACAATGTCCTGCTTAGAGGTTCCAGAATTGTTTGAGAATACAATGGGCAGATGCAGTACGACTAAGGAGCCCAACACTTCAAGCTAAAGCCAGTACGATATACGCAGATGCGAGAATTGTGGTCTATGGCCAAAGCCGGAAATGAAGGTATGTGCCCATTAATAATTGTGACAGGTCGGTAATGCATTTAGGAATTATTGAGAAAACGGTCTCACACTTTCTCTCTGCGCCGAAATAAAATGGATAATTGTGTAAATATTTTAATAAATATTCTATGTTGTTAATAAATGATTTTATTTGTAAAGTTAACAATGCTGCAATTAATGGAGTAGTATTATGTTAACAAATATTCTTTTCAAGAACTCGCGCTAAAGATAAAATAAGGTGGGTAATAGCGATACAATGTAATGGATTCAACGCTTTACTATAATTTACGGCCATGTTAAATAATTCAACTTAATATTAGGCTTTGCATAATTATCATATGATGGTTAAAGCGGTATTAGTAAATAGTCAACGCAGCT